>OZ026614.1:79777935-79817935 GCA_964020975.1 Hermodice carunculata | reverse complement strand
ACATTTGCGGAAAGGAATTATGAATTCGAATAGGCTTCATGGAAGGTACTGAGAAGGTTCGTATGATACTTTTTAGAACAATACTATCGATTATTTTTAAGACAAGGAAGGAAAGATAAAAATGTGTTGCCTTATGACTTAGACGAACTAGGGATACAGTACATACCTATGATAATAACTCTATAAACTTTGAGATAAACCTAAATCGGAGTATACATATCTTATCTATAATACAAAAGGATGCGTAATGGAGTAGGTAAAAGATGTTATATGCTATCAAAAGATCTTGCCATATATATATATATATATATATATATATATATATATATATATATATATATATATATTTATATATATGTATGTATGTATAAAGGTCTCGGCAAAATAACCGTTAAGTAGGCCGAATGGCTTTCATTCACGTCTGAATTTACTGTTCCCGATTCCTAAAAATAAATAAATAAATGAGTGAGTAAGTTAGTGAGTAATTAAGTGAATAAATAAATAAATGAATGAATAAATAAATAAATAAATAAATAAATAAATAAATAAACGAACGAACGAACGAACGAACAAAATAAATAAATAAATAAATAAATAAATAAATAACATTTATGAACCTAGAAGCACTGTCTGATGTCCGTAGCATTGAACAAACCATGCAATTGGCAAGAGAGGATACATATCAGATATAAGTTATAAGGTTTTGATTGTGACTCAATTGCAACCAAGGTCAACGCACCAAAAATGAGAATACCAACATTATAGTGAGCACGATTGAATATTTTATCGTCCCTGAACCGAATCAGTATGTAGGAAGCATGTAAAGTTGCATCTGTCTATGAATACAACACCCAACTGCTCTCTTTATATAACGTCGATGAATTCTACACCACTGGTCGAATGTGAAGTTGTTATTCTTCTGCCTGCCTTATCCCCCTTCCCATAAATGTATTGAGTAAAATTTATACGGGCTATTCCCGTACAAGGATACCTTGAATCAAGTTCAGACTATGCTAGTTTGCCATGCAGTTGGTTTAGCAGAAGTGAGTAAAACGTTTGTTTATATATATATATATATATATATATAATATATATATATATATATATATATATATATATATATATATATATATATATATATATATATATATACCAAATGACTTGACAATTGTCTGACGGAATTTTTGAAAATGCTAAAACATTCATGTTTAATCGGACTGACAGAATTGCTTGAATATGATTATAATCGTAAAAATAGATAATTATGAAACGAACAAGAAAGTATAAACGATAGATCCACGGTCACAAGCGTAATGGCCCCCTGTATTATTGTTATCGGAACTGCTTCATGTGATGAGGGAAGAATGAGGATAATAGAGGTTCGAGTAGCAAGACGGGCGTACGCGCTAACTTAAATAGTATTTCACACTAAATGTCACCAAGAGTGTCCTTATGAAATTGCAGGCAGACGAATATGGCATTGCAGTCGGCATTTTTTACTGTGACGTGTACTCACTGTAGGGTCGACAAAGTTTCAAATTATGGCCATAAAAGGGACATAGTAACACGTACAAGAAGTTTGACGTTGAAGTCTAGAAAAAGACAGCAGTATGGGCAAGGAATCCATTTTACAAATTTGACTATGATCATGACAGGAAACGAATCGTGGTGGTATCAATTAAGAGATACAAAATTGCTACATAAATTTTAGAGAAATGGTCATCAGACCACCAGCATCCCCGAGTTTGCATGACCACTACCATCACAAACAGAGAGAGAGAGAGAGAGAGAGAGAGAGAGAGAGAGAGAGAGAGAGAGAGAGAGAGAGAGAGAGAGAGAGAGAGAGAGAGAGAGAGAGAGAGAGAGAGAGAGAGATTGTGTGCCAATTCACGGCAATGCATGAATAGTACTATGTGTCAAGTGCCCATATTGGATTAATCACATTCAAGCAAAAGAGTCCATGTTGAATGTTGATCTAGCTCATGAAGAATTTTAAAAGCTTCCTCCCTGATTCACCAGACCACATAGCTTACCCTGCTATAAGGTTTGAACAAAATAAATCAAACAGAAGCAGTCCCATTATTTTTCTGTTTATATCTCATTGTGGGAACTGAATGTTTTATTCGTAGGGGAACAACCTTAGAAAACGAAACAAGTTTATCAAATCTGGGTTCTTTATGATCTTAAAACTCTCTTCCTTAGCTTTACATGGGTTTACTGGCTAACCGATAGTATAATCAACGTTTTTAGGGCAGTACACTCTATTCTATTCTATGCTGCCTTTCTGTATCCACACAGATGATTGATAACCTCTTGCATGCAAATCAGTGCATCCATTTCCTGTAGATTCAAGAAACACGAGATGTGGTGAGTTGGGAACTGTTTATACAGACTACCGTATGCTCCTTATCTTTTTTTTCTAAGCGAAAGACAACACTGACTCAGATTCGATGCCGCTTCATTATGTAATGAAATTTCAATGGTATATTAACTCATAGCACGTTTCTAATCTTCTTCTCCTTAGTATGTTTCTTTTTCATGACTCCTTTTCACGGTTTTGTTTGTGTCGCTTATACTTTTTATCCATTCAGAGAACAGCAACTGTTTGGGTCCCAGAACATACCCTGTTGCAGCTATTTGGGTCCCACAGCATATCCTCTTGCAACTATTTGCGCCCCACAGCATATTTTCTTGCATCTGTACAAATATATTTTGAAATTAATATCTTCAGATGTTTAATCAAGATCTGGAATTAATATGGATGGTTACAATACACTCTTACTTCATGGAGGTCTGAGTCATAATTCTGTGACTCATATTTCACATTGAAAAATTTAAAGAAGGCTAAGATAAACATTTTTTTCAAACATTCATTTAAAAACGACGAGTTTGTCAATCCCCGTGACTCAAATCAAGGTCAATTCACTATTCTTAGTTTGAAGTGTTTCTCTCAATGCTAAATTTGACCAGATTAAATATTCAGTTGAAGTTCTTTAACACCACGGATTTTCCTTACGTGTAACATGCATCAAATAAATATAGTTTTCTGATATATCAGATTTAGCTGTTGATGCAGTTAAAAATTCAGATTTCACAAAGCTATATCCGCTCCCATCAGGGTAGGCTTGGCATGCATATACGTTGGATACACCTCACATTACCAAATAACACCCTCCCATGTATGGTCTAACAGGGCCAATTCATTTAAACAACGAATAATTCTCCTCAAAAGGATGGTTCCAAGAAATATTCATTGGATGCTTTTGTTGCTTTTTTATGTTAGTTTGCTAAGAATTGATTCTGAATGAAGAACATTTGTCCGCTTGCAGTCAGAGAAATTTCCTTTTTGTCTGTTTTGAACCCGTTGAAAATTTCTTTTGTATTCATGACACAAACCTTGCGCAATTTCCACACTATACCCGTTTTACAATATGTATTCCATCACTTGGAGGGGGGGGGGACGTTATAGAAAAAAACATCCTGAACGTGGGAACACCAAGTTATTTTGAATGCTACTCCCAGGCCCATGGTTCCAGAACTCTGATCACATAATTGCCAAATTAAATGATATAGACACATTTAAACAGTTCGTCTTTGAACCAATTATACATATTCATATCGGACTGTCATGGATTGTCAGGGTCGGAGAGACCAGACTGACGGAAATAGTAGTGACGTCGTCCGACCAGTGACTCTGAGCAAGTCGTAATTACGAGCTAGAAATAACAGGAACAGAAGTGACGTTCCTAATGGTCCTTCCAATGCGTCTAATACACACTGGGGTCAACGAAGCCAAACGTGGGCATTAGAATAGCCATATTTGGGTGACATGCTGGATACCTATAGCAGAGAAATTTACATTTGATGAAACTTGGCATGTTGATAGATCATACCAATGGAAAAAAATTAACATGTTTATTGACCTTGACATGACCTTTTAGTTACCTTGACGGTCAATTTCCTGATCTAGATAGGTCGTCTTTTGCCTTCTTCGTCTTTTTGATACATTTATAACAAGGAATTGATTAAGGCCAACAGAAGAAGTTGTGTTAAATTTGCGTAGGGCATTTTGGAAGAAAAAATCGAAATAACCCCCCCCCCAAAAAATACTAATAACAATAATAAATAAAATGTACGAGAGTTATTCTGCAATAGTTGATTCCAGTATACATAACAGGCATACATATGTACATAAAATAGGTAAAACGCATAGATTACGCTCATTAAGTAGATAATTTCTTAAAAATTATCATCCAAAAATCTAATGATTTAAAGAAAATAGGCCCATTTGAAATTTTAGGTCATAAACCCATTGTTGGTGGTTAATTCGTTTGAGAAATCAATAACAAGGCTCTGATCTGAAATTGATATAATTACACTAAGAGTAAACAAATTCTCGTGATTTTTTAATCATCTACTCTTTTAGCAACATCCAATGGCGGACATATTTTAATGCGGCAATTCTAAACTTTTCTGATATTGAGGTAAACTGCTTTCCTAGCCCAGGATGTTGTTGATCAGTTAATTTTTGGTTACTTACCAATTTTTTTATTCATGATATTCCTTAGCCTTCATCGTTCACAAACAAAATAGCCATTTTGAGTAAAAGTATCAATATCTGGGTGAAAATTGACATATCAGTCTGTTTATAGCTACATTTTGGTGTTCAAGGTCAAATGAAGGTCAACTTTAATTTTTTTAGCATATCTCACTATCTGCCAAGTGTCATGAACATTTTTTCTTTAACTTCAGAACATAATGCCAAATGTATTAAGTAAACAAAAAATTGGTCATTTGGCCCCATAGTGATACGCGCATTACAGGACACTTTCTGAGTTCGGACATACACATGTAGCAAAACATAAAACAGCTAAGAATCTATATCTAAAGACCATGATCTTTATGAACTTGGTTTAAATATCCAAAACAAGCATATTTATCTTCCTTTCCTGCCTGCTGCGTCTTGTGTATCAAGAGGAATAATTCAGAGCTATAGATATATACAGATCTCAGTTGGAGCAGATCTAAATGATAAAAGTGACATGGGCAAAAAAAACGAATACGATTTGACGTAACCCATACACTCATGGAAGCTTGTGATCGGACATCAGCCATGTCAACAACAGATGGACCTAAAAATAGGCCAATGGCTATTCAAAAGGAACACAATAGTACATTTCCGACGTATGAGGAATGATTGAACCATTTGAATCATGTGCCATCATAATTAGCCACGCTCTCTGGACAAAAGTTCCTACTTTGGCACCGTGTGACAACCTGTTTATGCAGATATACTATCCAGTAGGACAGCCACAGGTATGTGCATCTCCCATAAACCTCCCTGCCTTGGACAAAAGTGAAGTTCTTGATGATTTGTGGAGGGCACGTTATGAATAGGGTGCGTATGTTGGGCAGAGTGTTACAAGGATCAAAATGAAACAGTTTGTACTGATGCTGTAATCTGAAATACCAGTAAGTGATCCCACACAAATGTCTCTATTTGTCTGCATGTTGCTATCAACTGCGTAGGTCCCTCTTTGATACCGATATAGCCTTTCAAAATAGTAATTGTCCTTCTGAATATCAATAAATATATTTAGAGCAAGGCACTGATATTGTTTTTAAGTATCCTTTCAAAGTTAAAAAGATGAATGGACGTCTGTAGAGCGATGGTAAGCTACAATGATATATTGAAAGTTCATGCATTTCCTTTTCAGTACGAAGGCTTAGTGTCTGTGAATATGGCAGTACACGGTATTACTATACTGGATTGTGCGTTTCCCGACATAAACCAGTTACTTTGATGTTATGACATTGATAGCTAAAATATATTCAAAGAACCCACACCAATTCACTGTTTGTGCTTGTTATTTTACCAGTCGGCCTGCCAACAATGAGAATTCACTTCAAATGCATGCATGCTACATACATAATGGTAGCATTTGTAAGTGGTAATATTGATATCAGACGCTTCAGAAGGTGTGCAGGGTGTAATAATTACTACGTTTATATATATATATATATATATATAATATATATATATGTGTGTGTGTGTGTGTATGTATATGTATATATATATATATATATATATATATATATATATATATATATATATATGTGTGTGTGTGTGTGTGTGTGTGTGTGTGTGTGTGAGTGTGTGTGTGTGTGCGTGTAAATAAAAGATGATTCCAAATGGAGTAATTGCGGGTTATTTTACATTTTACGGATGCAGAACACCACGTAATATCATTTTTAAAGGGGAGGGTGCATGTGTCGCATGTAACTCTATAAACTTGCTTTGCTCATGTTGTCTCAGATGTTTTACAACTGTTACCTGGTCGCATGTGCTATGAGAATACAGATCGATAAACATAAATCCGCAAGCGGCCCTCTATGGGTAAAAGTGGAGCCTAGCGGGTCGTGGATGGAGTATGTCAGCATATGCAGAAAAAAAAGGAACCACTACCCTAGTAATTGGCAGATATGGTGAAGCAGCAGCACAGTTGCAACATAAAAAATCATAATATAAATTTCAGTATGATAAGTATATATTGTAAATGGAACATTGGATACCCAAATCTGGACTGTTGGTTTGTCTGTGTGCCAACACAGACATATAGTTTTTCTAGGAATTCTTTCTTTCTTTCTGTCTTTCTTTCTTTCTTTCTTTCTTTCTTTCTTTCTTTCTTTCTTTCTTTCTTTCTTTCTTTCTTTACAGGCAAATTTGTCCAACATTCATTAAAAAGTATTACACGTAGAAACTCCAAACTTGGCACAATTATACTTCTATAGATGAAGTCTTGCCTTTTTATAATGAGAGGCCATGATTTTCAAAGATGATTCAAATGAATGCTAATTAAAGTTTTAAATCTTTAATATCTTATATAGTACAGTAGATGTGGTTCCGAGTGTATAGGAGTTCAATCACAGTAAGGTAAAAGTCATGTCAAGGCCATGTCAAGGTCAAAGGTCAATCTTAGGCCAAAAAGTCATTTTTGATATCAAGGTTCGCTTTAGGTAGAGGTCATCTCAACGCCAAATATCATTTCAAGGCGAAAGGCCACTTTGATGGTAGCTCTCTTCCAGCCATAATTTGGTCACTTTTATCCAATTTTGATCATGTTGGGCTCAAACTGTAGCTATTGTACCTCTGCACATTTTGATCCTGACATGTGACCTGTAAAGGTCAAAGGTCAAGTTCATTTGGACCTTTGAACGCTTCATCCAGTCACAACTTGGCAAATTTCCATCCAATTCTAATCATGTTGGACTCAAATTGTAGGTACTGTAATAAAGGGCAAAGGGCAAGGTCATTTGGCCTTTTGAAAGTTTCATCTTGCCCTAACTTGGTCAATTTTTTTTCATCCGATTTGGTTCATGTTGGGCTTCAATTGTGGGTATCATAACACTGTGCAATTTACATGTGACCTGTAAAGGTAATTGGTCAAGGTCATTTGGACTTTGAAATTTTCATCCAGATATAAGCATAATGTCAGGTGGAGTACCAAAGGATAAAAGCTGTGGCATTTAATATTTACAACTTTTGAAGGCACACAGATAGATTTGCTTTGAAGCAAATCTTCTTTTTTAGTTTCCCTTTGCAATCATTAACGCATATATGGGTCTCGGCAGCGTTTGGCACATTTCGGAGGTGGGTGGCATTGATTGGTGGGCTGGTGCGGCACCGCTGGTCGCTGCGCACCGCTGCCACTGTTTTCTCTTCCAGTTAGCTTTGTTGGCAGTCTGCGGCTGTCTGCGGTGGTCAGCGGCGAGGCCAATTATCACTTATCGATTACCATTAAACATAAAACTTTCAATGAAAATAAAACTGATGTATGGAAAAACGAAATATAATTTCATACTAAGAATTTGTGTGGATTTTTTGTTTTTGTTTTTATCTTATCTTATCTTATCTTATCTTATCTTATCTTATCTTATCTTATCTTATCTTATTTATTTATTTATTTATTTATTTATTTATTTATTTATTTATTTATTTATTTATTTATTTATTTATTTATTCATTCATTCATCTATCTATCTATCTATTTATTTATTTATTTATTTATTTATTTATTTATTTATTTATTTATTTATTTATTTATTTATTCATTTATTTATTCATTCATTTATCTATTTATTTATTTATTTATTTATTTATTTATTTATTTATTTATTTATTTATTTATTTATTTATTTTTTCTTTGTTATTGTTTTTGTTTCTTTTTTCATGTTTTATCACGTGTGGCAAGCTCTGCTCATACACCTTATCCGTGTCATAATGTAATAGAACAACACCATGAGTTCATCAGCATAGACTCTGACTTTGATCACTTGAAGGTAATGAACAATATCCACTGAAATGCAGGTTAAATGTTCGTTATGGAATATCAACAAATTTAAATGTTCCCAGTCTGTGTTGAGGTACTTTGCAATTGTCCGGGGCACTTGGCGGCATTCGGTGCCATTTAGTGCCGATAGCTGGCCTCGCTGCAGACCGTCCCAGACCACCACCGTGGCTACCTGCAGGACAAAAAGCATTGGCGGCAATCAGTGGCGCCGACGATGGTCACCGCCAGAAACCGCCAAAAAGTGCCGAACGTCACCAAACACCATTGCTGGCGAATGCTAGTATACCATGCTCTCGACTGTGATATTGGTTACAGCTCATACACAATACATCTTGAAAAATACACAGAAACACGCACAGAAACACACGCACACACACACACACGACACACATATATATATATATATATATATATATATATATATATATATATATATATATATATATATATATATATGTATATATATATATATAAATATATATGTATATATAAATAAATAAATATATATATATATAAATATATATATATGTGTATAGATATAAATAATATATATATATGTATATATATATATATAAATATATATATATATATGTGTATATATATATATATATATATATATATATATATATATATATATATATTATATATATATATATAGTGATCCCCGTCTTATAAGGCCCCCCAAATGCAGCCAAAAAGTGGCACTATAAGGGGATGGCGTTTGGTGAGAGGGACCTTATAAGAAGGGTACCACTGCATTTGTTTATTTATTTATTTACTGATTTAATTTTTAACATATTTGTTCTGGGTAACACAGTCAGTCAAAGACTGTTCTTCCCTGGGGCCCAGTACAAAGGGTACAAAGTAAATACATTAAACATAGTAAATCAGCACAGTAAATTATATACCCATAATAAAATAATACAGAATGTGATATATACAGATACATAAAATACTGAAAGTGAAATATTTCTTCAGGTTTGAGCGGGGGCAAGGTTAACACATTGTTTATATGCCTGTTTGAAGGTCTGAGCAGACTCCGAGTTACGGGGGTCAGATGGTACGGTGTTCCAGGTTTTAGCACCACGGATAGCTGAAGGACTGTTTATACTTTTCGGTACGGGGGCGAGGAACACGTAAGTCACCTGAAGTGCTACTGTGAGTATTTTTGTCATGCAAAGAATTGGCATATTGGAATTTTTCAGATAGATACATGGGGGCTAGGCTATTTGAACATTTACACATGAGTACTGAAAGACGTCGCCACCCAAGTTCGCTAATAAGATTACGAAGGCTGATGTTATAGTCGAAATTGCCAGTTATAATACGTGCTGCTCTATTCTGAAGCCTTTGTAAAATATCGTGATATTTATGACAGCATCCCCCCCCCCCCAAATGGTATCATAATAATCGAAATGGGGTTGGATGATGGCTTTGTATACTGTGTTTAAAAGATGTTTAGGGAGGGTGTGTCGTAGTCTGCTCATTAAACCTATTTTAGGTGCTACCTTCGAGACTATATGTTGGACATGGGAACACCAAGTGAGTTTGTCATCAACTACGACAAGTAGTAGCTTAAACTCTTTTTATGAACATAAATCATGATCGTGGAGCCTTAGGTCGTTAGTAGAATGGTTATCTGAACGTGTGGATGAACCTATAGTCATAGCAGATGATTTGGGTATATTCAAATACAGTTTGTTGTCCGTGAACCAATTTGACATACCTTTCAGATCAGCCTGTAGAGACATGTTAGCTTCAGCAGACGATGTGGCACTACTATAGATAGTGCTCGATCTTAGGTCCATGTCAAGAGGTAATTATTAAATAAATGAATTGTTTTGCTGAAATTATTACGAAAAGTACATGTTGTTTACTTTGCTTTGTATATAAGTATATAATGCTTCGCCTCAAGAATTGATGTAAGCATGTTCGTCTGTTTGCGATATAATGTAGTGATTCACGACAATAAGTAAAAAGCAAAACAAAATTGTCCAATTAAGGGGAAAGAGGAGGTGATGCTTTCTAGTATACCCCTGTGCTCATCCTGAGGCATTGAGGTCGAATCTTTGATGATGATGATGATGATGATGATGATGATGATGATGATGATGATGATGATGATGATGATGATGATGATGATGATGATGATGAGAATTCGTCTTCATTCTAACGCTAATGTGGAAGTTCCAAGGAACCCTATTTGGTTACGTGTGAATTAGGCCTATCGTGCACTGAGCTCTAATTGGTGTTACATATGTTACCGCTCTTAGTGGCTTGTGACAAATCAACCTTTAGTGGTGCATGACAGGCAACAAAATGCACTGCCTTGGCTATTGTGCGTTGACCTCCGAAACTTAGTACAAAAGGGGGTGGTCAATTTTTCGTCATTTTTTTTTATAATATCGTCAGTAACACGTGTTTTGGCGTGTGACACACAGGACCCGGTACCGGATTGGCTTGATTTTGTACACTTGCGCCGTGCACCTAATAAGCGAAATAAACGCCAGTGTGATTTTGGAAAAAAAAAAACCGACGGTTTTTGTAAGAAATGGGTTCGATCTGTGTCAAAATATCCAGTTTCTACGTAGAAGTCTTCTACGTGCAATTGTTGCAGAGGAAACTACAAAGTAACAAATGCATTGACCCAGGCAAAATAAAGCATGTAAAGATAAAGTGGAAAACCAAAGCTGTGGGTTTTTCTTTGATGTATTAACACACTGTCCTAAAATAAAGTTCGCTGCTATCAATGTTTGTTCAATACAGGTAGGTAACTGTAACCAATGCATGCTGATTCATGGGCTTGTTCAGTGCATTATGTGCTTGGATACTCTGGAGGTGACCTACGTAACGAGATGACCCTTATAACTAAATGTGCTAACTAAATGTTTTTGTGGTCCACAAAGCCTGATTAAGACCCTATACTGATTTCTCCTGCATTATGCATCAGACGCCAAGGATATTCCACTCATTTGACCCAAACGTGTTGTATGATTTTTCTAAATCAAATTATATTAGAAGTAATGCAAGAAAGAAGTAATGCAGAAACACAAACACAACATAACAAAAAAAAAAAAAAAAAAAAAAAAAACAAAAACAAAAACAAAAACAAAAACAAAGAAACACCCTCTTCAAAAATATATAAAATAAAAACAAACAAACAAACAAACAAACTTGGGACCTCAACTTATTTTCTAAGTACCAAGTAACTTTGTTGGCCGCGATGTGTATCAAATGTACGTATTTGTGTACATAATCTACATGCGTAATTCCATATACGTATGTATATGTATAAAAATTATTTATTTGTTCCTCAAGGTAACATTTAAAATATGCGAGAGAAGAAAGAAAACACAGTTTGCATTATTGGAAACATTATGTATCCATCATTCAAAGGATATTCTGACATATATGTATCATTGCATCACGTGACAACATTCATGAATAAAAACCCGGTAGTCTCATAAAACATGTTTCTAGTCATGGAACAACATATTTCTTAAAGATGTTAAGTCTTATGATGTGCTAGTCTTAAATTTATAACCATAAGGTCCCACATCTTTACATTGAAATGTAAGGTCGATACTACCTGAATTACCTTCAAGATAAACTTGCTTTCACGTTTACTTACAATATCAGAATTACAATATATACTTGAAACATGATTACCTGACAAGTTGATTAAAAGAAAATATGATGAATGTGAGAACAGGTTATATATTTTTGCAGGTACATTAGCAACATTAAGGCAACGACTCTTAAAGTAGTCTAGCTCTTCAGAGTCGACAGGACGTCACTACTGAACATCATATAAACAATCAAGGAAGAAACAAATCAATAAAGCCTTAGTGGGATATCCTCATATTCTTAGGTGATCACATCAAAGGTGATCCGGAAGCTCTTGCCTTCATTCTCATAACGCTTAGTGCCATGTAAAAGCATATCTATATGCTAGGTTTCTCCAAAAAGGCCAGGAATACACACCGGCATTCGAAACAGGGATCTATATGCATCATTTCGTTTAAGCGTAACACCAATTTGACCTTAAATTCACGAATATATAAAGGGCAGTGTTCATCAGTTCGCAAAGAGCAAAATGTTGCCCAATGAACTAAATGGCGGTGTGACAAATTATACATACAACCCAGTTTTTTAGAAGCTTCGAAGGAAGGCAAAAATAATAGATTCCTCGAGCTATCTAAGCTAAATGGCAAAGACGGAAGCTCTTCTAGGTTTTGTTGGGCAGCGACATGTGATCTAGTCACCTTTGCCATGGGCAGCACTGTAATATATTTATTTTGTAATATCAGGATTCAGATCCTGCTTTTCATCCCTGACATGCCGATGCAATATGTTAGGAATTTGATTTTACGGACATGACAGGCCTTTAATATGTAAATCATTTATTTCTAAAGATGAGAACCTATACATGTAAAACCGCATCATAGAGAGAGAGAGAGAGAGAGAGAGAGAGAGAGAGAGAGAGGAGAGAGGAGAGAGAGAGAGAGAGGAGAGAGAGAGGAGGAGAGAGAGAGAGAGAGAGAGAGAGAGAGAGAGAGAGAGAGAGAGGAGAGAGAGAGAGAGAGAGAGAGAGACGAGAGGAGAGAGAGAGAGAGAGAGTTTTGCCTCCCAGGAAAACAAAGATAAATTCTGTGAGAACTGTCAAAGCCATCCTGTGCACATTCAACTTCCTCCTAACGCAGCATAATTTAATGCTCCAGGTCTATCTTCATAGAGAAGAGGAACAACGCAACTAAGACAAGTAGACCTAATCTCAACCTCAACGCGCTATCAGTAGCAACGTTCGTTCGTCTTCACATCAGGGTTAAAAGAAGCACCATGAAGTTATTTTTTTCACTTGCGCATCTTTACCGTTTGCATGGCTATACGTTTACCATCATACATTAACAGATTATTGCGCAACTATTAGAACGGAAGAAATGTGCAAAACTGCTGAGAATAATGCAGACTTGTTCCTTTGACATTCCTTGTTGTTAATATAAGGTAACTTTAAGTTTAAAAAAATAACTGCTTTACAGATTTTCTCGCAGCTTAAAGGAAACTTTTACCAAAATATATGTGGAAGAAATAATCGGTTTGAACATACTTTATTTCAAAAGAAATACAACTAGGAATAAGGACATTGTCCTATTAAATCCTTCTTGTAACTGATAGAATAATACAATTAAAATACAAGGAAACTTAAAGTAGAGCTTAAATCAGCGTGATACCATATGAATGATGACAGTTAAAAGTGACACTTGTTTTGTATTTGTTAGAAAGTTTCCTTTTAGAAGGTTGTAATATAATGTTTGATAAGACCTACTTTGGTGCTCAACTGATTCATAGAGACGATTTATGATATTTAATTCTCATACATTATTGTTTCACTAAGTATTGAATGTCACCATTTTTTTATATTATACAAATTTACCTCACATTAAGGCTATTTCAAGAAACTTACAGACTCCCGAGGCTGTTTGACTGCTAAAAATACAACAATATACTACATATGTGATGCAAGATAACAACAGATATGTATTCTTTGACGTTTTTCACATGTTCCTTGCATTGTAATTGAATTTATTCGGACGTTGTTATTAAACTGTTTGACTCCTGCCGATAGGGTAATAACAGCTCAGCACATGACATATAATGTGCTTGTCCTGGGAAACACAAGTATCATTTACAGGATTGCTCTGGGGATGTTTGTGTGGACACTTCTTTCATATCCTTATTTTCTAAAAAAAAAATAAGCTTTACCAGGCAGAAAATCAAAGGTCAGCTTCTTTATGTTGAGCTTAAGTGTAAGCAGAAACCTAAAAATACACTACTCTAAAAAAATTAAAAAAAGAAAAAGAAAAAAAAGAAAAAAAAAAAAAAAAGAAAGAATTTGGCAATCCCGTGCTAGGCCATAATTAACAAATAAGTGGAATAGGCCGATATGTGATAGTGTTCATTGTGTTTTGCAGATATCATAACAGGATCATTGGAGAACAAGTGTAGAAGATACAGGGTCAAGCTCCCTTTGTATCAAGCCAGGACGTTTGGGAAAAAGATAAACAAGATGAACCCTCACAAAAAGTTGTAACCTAAGGTAGATATTTTAACAAGAGGGCTGTGTGAACAGCCCATGCTCAGCTGGCTCTGTGAACTTGCAAGGTCACCCATGTACTGAATAAGTCTGATCTTTTTAGAAGAGCACTCACATGTGCAACATCAAGGTTCAAGTAGTTTTCAAGTACCAGCGAAGAGTAAAATTCGTGTGTGTTGCACTGTGACCCCAGAAACGAATTCAAGGTCATTCATGCACTGTCTAAGCATGACCTTCATACAGAAACATTAATATGTGCAGCATCACGGTACTAACTCAAAACAGATCTGAGGTCATCAAGTAAACAGTAAAATTTCATGTCAGTTGCCCTGTGAATAAGCATTATAATGCCCATTGACTAACATGGTAATCAATAGGAAACCTGCATTGACTGATAAGTACCCGAATTGAAAATCCTTAAAAATAATGAATCCAAAGCAGTGCAACCCAGTAAACAACTTTGTTTGACCCTTCCATAAGAACATGTCCATCACATTTCAGCTTAATCTAAGTGACGGTTCTGAGAACAAGTAAAAAAGAGCAAAACCATACAAAAAATTCATTAAAAAATTTAGAAGAGAATTGCAACGCCACCTGGTGAACAAATTGGGAACTATGTGCCCCTGGGAGTGTGTATGTACGATATCAAAGCAATTGGGTGAGCGGTTTCAGAAGAGGAGTGTTTTCAAGGTTTTCCCTAAAAAGAACCAAAAAAAAAAAAAAAAAATCATAAAAAAATCCCAAAATTAATAAAGCATTATCATTTGAGCAAGTTTGGTAGAGATCCACCCAAGGCACATTCCCACCACGTTTGACGTAAATCTGGCCAAAATTACTTAAGTTATAACCATTACAAGAAATCCCCATGTTACATTTTCCTATTAAAACCTTTGTAAAGATTTTTGAAAAAAAATCATAGAAAAATCGAAAAATCATTGGAACATGACCACTGGAACAAACCTGGTGAAAAAAAAAAAAAAAAACACCCAAGGTATATTGTCACCAAGTTTGAAGTTAATCTGGATGACGATTTGGGAGGAGAAGTTGAAAATGTGGATTAGTATTAGAATGCCCATGGTCATCAATGGGAAAGCTGCAGTGACCGATAAGTACCCGAATTGAAAAAAAAAAAAAAAATGTTAAAAATCAGGAATCCTCAGCATTCCCACACAATGAACAACTTTGTTTGACCCTTCTACAAGGAACATATCCACTGTGTTTCAGCTTAATCTGAGTGACGGTTCTGGATAAGAAGTCGAAAATAGCTATAACACACAAAAATTCATATAAAATTAGAAAAAAAATTGCAGTGACAAAATTAAGCACTAGGAGCCTTAGGGATTGGTCCTGTGTGATAACAAAGCAATTGGGTGAACGGTTTCGGAGAAGACTTTTTTTAATTTGTCCAAAAAAGAACCAAAAAATCATTAAAAATCCAAAAATCCCTGGAGCATGACCACTTAAACAAACCTGGTAGAAACCCACCCAATGGTATATTGCCACCAAGTTGGAAGTTAGTCTAGAAGACGGTTTTAGAGAAGAAGTCGAAAATGTGAATTAGTATTAGAATGCTCATTGACTTCCATAGTAATTAATAGGAAAGCTGCATTGACCGATAAATGCCCGAATTGAAAAAAGAATCGTTAAAAATCAGGAATCCACAGCATTCCCACATAGTGAACAACTTTGCTTGACCTTTCCACAAGGAACATATCCACCGTGTTTCAGCTTAATCTGAGTGACGGTTCTGGATAAGAAGTCGAAAATAGCTATAACACACACAAATTCATGAAAAATTAGAAAAAAATTGCAGCGCCACTTGGTAAATAAAGTAAGAACAAGGAGTATCAGGAAGTGATCCTGTGTCATATCGAAGCAATTGGGTGAACGGTTTCAGAGAAGCAGATTTTTTAACATTTGCTTAAAAAAATTCATTAAAAATCCAAAAATCACTGGACCATGACTATTTAAACAAACTTGGTAGACACCTACCCAAGGCACATCCCCTCTAAGTGTGAAGTGGATCTAGCCGACGGTTTTTGAGAAGAAGTCGAAAATGTGAATTGAGGAGAGACGGACGACGGACCCTCACAAAAATAATATAAAATATAAGCCACCAGATTAATTGAAATCCGTGGCTCCCAGGGTTGTCCTATTCAATTTTGAAACAATCTATGAAACGGAAAAAGGGATTTTTTTTTGGGGGGGGGGGTAATTTATATTTCACTCCAAAACGTACAAAAATAATCAAAATAACAAACAAAAGACATAGAAAAACAAACACAAAAAGAGAAGCAAAACACACACACACATACAGACACGAATTCAGTGAGGCATGATTTGTTGCACATTCTAGGTAGAAAATACACCGGATTAGGTTTGCCAAGGTCAATTAGGGAGAAAAATCCTACATGTTCATTCACTACAGGTTCTGCAGAACGTGTCACTGCTAGCCTGTACCTTATTCATCATCACGTAATTGTGGAATTACATACAAATATCAGGCAAACCATCAGCAGCATAGGGAACACACATGTAGTTAGATCATCTTTTGGCACATTCTGGTAAGTTTGAAAAAAAACAAGCATTTCTGGAGATGTTTTAACGTTAAACCCCCATAAAAATACAAACATATACACATAAAATACCCACACACAAACACACACTCACCTTCATTCATATATATATATATATATATATATATATATATATATATATATATATATATATATATATATATAATATATGTGTGTGTGTATACATACGTTCACAGACATACACATATACACATATATACATATATACACAAACTTACATACATACAATGCTTCATCATCACCATAATTACGAAATTACAGAATCGTTTCCATTCAATTGGAAACAGATGACCAAAGGGATTCACAGAGGGAGCTTCTTTGACGACTTTCCATCAGATGCAATTGAGAATCCCGGATTTGCTTGTTCATGTTGTGAAGATTGGATATGTGATCCATGCAAGTTTCTTCGTTAGCAAACTTTAAAATTTTCTGGTCCGTATGCCAGGAAGAGTCCATATTTAACCTTGACACATGTATGGTGCACTGACCATGCTAATATATTGTTACTACTGTTACTGACCATGACATGATTTAACGTTAAATACAACGTAATTTGACGATAATAATAATAATAATAATAATAATAATAATAATAATAATAATAATAATAATAATAATAATAATTATAACAGCAATAGTAATAATAATAATAATAATAATAATAATAATAATAATAATAACAATAATAATAATAATAATAATAATAATAATAATAATAATAATAATAACAGTAATAATAATAATAATAATGATAATAATAATAATAATAATAATAATGATAATGATAATGATAATGATAATGATAATGATAATAATACTAATAATAATAATAATAATAATAATAAACAACGTACGTTTAAAGTGAATGCGGCAAACATTTATATTTGTTTTTATTTTTAAATCAGAAACACACATTCATCACAAAAGGTTGAAAACATCAAGTTCTTGAGGTAAGCAAATTAGTAACTCTTCAATGCAGAATCAACTTGTTTGACATTTAAGAGTCTGCGAAAGAAACAGACACACACACACACACACAAGCGAACAAACAATTACATAAACAAAAACAAAACAAAAAAACAAAAAAAAAAAAACAAAATAAAACAAAAAAAAAAAACAAAACAAAACAAAAAAACACAGAACAAAACAAAAAACAAAAACAAAAACAAAAACAAAAAGAAAAAACAAAACAAAACAAAAAATATAAAATAAAACAAAAAACAAAAAACAAAAAAAAACTCCAAAAAAATCTTTCAAAAAGATTGTGTAATATCCAACTAGTGTTCAATTTTGTATACACTTGTTAGAACATTTACTGCACATGTCTTATGGCATTTAGTTTAATGTTTTTTGAGGAAATTGCATAGACTGGTATTGAAAGCAATATCCTTTATCATAAAAACATTTTTTTTTTTTTTTTTGTTAATCATAATCTGGACTTGATACATAGTTCAATGTTTGGAAATAGCAACAGCACGAACTGGTTTAGCTGATACTAATTCAATGTACTTTTTTTCTCTAATTTAGGGAGCACGTGTTAAGCGCTTGGGAGTGTCTGCATGTGTATATGTGGAGGAGGTGATCAAAAGATTTTTTTTAACCCCCCCCCAAAAAATAAATGGAAAGAGGAAAAATGCAGTGCTATCAGTTGAACAAATTATGCTTTTGAAATACTAAATCATCTCATGTGACGTCAAATTTTCCAGGTAGTTTACAGAAGAGTTCCCTTTTAGGTCGCACCTCCCCCCTCCACTGAAGAGTGACCGATCAATATTTATATATAATTAAAATACTATAAACAGTTTAACCCTGACCTGTATATCGAAGTTTCATAGAAGTGTATCAAAGGCACAGTCCTGTCGAGTATACATAAATTAAGCTGTAGGTCTATAACAGGTGAAAAATGTAACCCAGAGTAGACAGACAGAAGGCAAAAAGACTACCCACTGTCCCATAGGCTCTGCTATAAGTATGCTGAAACTATGTTGCAATGTAGGGCAACAATGTTGCCTAAAGTATTCAACAACATGTTAAAAATGTATAAATATATGCCTTAAAAGGGCACATATCTTACTTGAAATCCATAGTTTGTTTTCGGAGCACAAAAGCTTAGATGGCCGCGTATATTTGGTAAGCTAACGTGCTCCAATGAAAGTTATTTGGGCAGTCTTTTGAGCATTTGCCTGTAATACATTCAAATCAACAGGCTCAGAACGATCCAATATCACCCTCGTATGACCCTGTGAGTGCTGACAAGATGTTAATGTTAATGTTGAAACATTAACTTTTAGGTTTCCCTTCCCACCTTATGCTATGTGAACCAAAATGTCACCGGTTGCTTAAGAGTTGATTTCCGGGTTATATAAAATGCAGACTGTTGTGGTAAGAACATTATGCAAGGACAAGTATGCCTTTCTTACATAAGGGTCTGACCCCCTGACCCCCCCCCCCCCTTTTTTTTTTTTTTTTTTTCTTCTAACTAAATTTGTTGCCTCATTACAGCCGCTCTTATGCATGATGATATTTAGTCCCTGCTCAACCGGAAAATGAATCCCTCATAGCAGAGACTTTTGTTGCTGGCTTCCCCCCTCCGAAACCTCTTAAAAACAGATACCTGGCAGACGTTACTGTGATGCTGTAGCATCTCCACCCTGTTCCCCATAAGCGATTTAGCTAAAAGCCTTGCAAACAAATGTTCTTGTTCCTACACTCAAACTCACAGACGCACGCGGATAAAGGGTATGGACGTACATGTAACACTGCTCTGTGTGTGTTTTGTTCAAAGGGTAATTTTAAATGCCATGTTACTTGCTGAATCTGCTAAAAGAGTGTGGTTGGGCCTCATGAACTATTGGAAGATGAGCCATTAATTTTAATTTCAAAACGAAATCAACGTATCCGTCTTTACTGTATTTTCCTGGTTATTGTATCTATTTATGTGCTCAGTGATTATTTTCGGGTTATGGGCGAGGGCGTAGGGTCAGATGAATCCTCGCTTTGGTACACCGTATACATGAAGAACTGCTCGTATTTATCATTCCAAGTTATCCAGGTTGCTATGTCAACAGCTCCGTGGTACTGAGCTCGGGGTTTCTTTTCATGTTGCTATGGACTATATGTAGCTCATGCGTGGGTTTTTAAGACATCGTACATGTATACTATACCTTAGACATGGATATTTATGAAACTACATCCGTGACGCTTTGTAGCCTCCCATAACAAATGTCTTTTGTTGTATTCTATTGAAAGAAAAGACTGTGAATTTCTTTATCATATCTTGACTACTTTTGATATGATGAAGCATTGAACTTTGTGTGTGTGTGTGTGTGTGTGTGTATGTATATATATATATATATATATATATATATATATATATATATATATATATATATATATATATATATATATATATATATATATATATATGGGGGGGTGTTCTTCTAAAATGCAATGTGTATATGAAGGCAATCCGGTATTCACACATGATTACTGGATTGGGAAACGCTAATCTTATTTGGTCTATGGCGTATAACACCAATTCAAGTCAGTTTTGATCACCAATGAGTTTCAGATCTACTTGCCATAACGAGAAACTACAACAATGGGGAGACCTCAGGCAAGAGTATGAGTACTAGAACCATACTTTTTTCTTTTAGGGTTATAGGTTCCATCTAGTCGAACTTTTAAAGAAAAACCTTGCCAGAAGGCTTTTCCAAGGAGAGGAGTCCCCTTTCAAATCATGCTCAATGTAGCTTAAAGATAAGACTCGTGTTTAATGTGTAGATCTCTGTTGCAGGCCCTATACTGAACAGACGTTGTATACAGTTAACCACTATTTAACTCCATTCTAGCATTATGGAGGTTTCCCCCACTACTCTTTATGTACTTTTTACGCCAAGGTTTCGTGATTGTGTAGTGATATGAAGATCTCGGCAAAGGATTATCTCTAAATGTAAATGCCACACTGCCCATCCGAATATATGAAACCGAGTATCACTGAACATAGAAGCAACGTCAACAGAATTGAAACAGGATTTGTATAAGATTTGGAAATGATTCTTCTTTTAGGCGTTTATCCAACGTCATATTATCACCAACATGGAGGTGCGTATTTTCCGGCGAAGTTCAAATGTATAAACTGCTTCATTCTCATTAAAACACAGAAAACATGCGATAGCATTAAAAAAATAACTTGAAAATGAAGACGACAAAAACAAGGTGTGCAAAAATCAGGAATATATCAAGCATCAACGTACCACCGGAACTTCATTTTGCTTCATTTACAGCACAAAAAATGCAAACATCTAAATAAATATATATATAAAGAAAGGTCCAGATCAGTACATATTACTCGGGGTATCACCGCAGTGGGTGGTTTCAGATAACGTGAATTAAAATATACCGACTTCCTATCAAAAATACATTTTTGTTCTGCCTCAGCATTGCATCAAAGACGTACATGCATTGTTGCAGACATCAGCTCCTGGTATCTGCTAGTATTGCGTTGTGATTAGATACTTGTCGAAGCTTGTGCTCCCACAGTAGGTTTCAAAACAAAACAGGCAGTTTGAAACATAATGGCAAATGATGTGTGTGTTTATTCAATTTATTTATTTATTTATTTATTTATTTATTTATTTATTTATTTATTTATTTATTTATTTATTTATTTATTTATTTATTTATTTATTTATTTATTTATTTATGTATTTATTTATTTATTTATTTATTGATCTATTTATCTATCTATCTATCTGATTGTATATATATCAATATATCTATCTATCTATCTATCTATCTATCTGCCTGACTGTCTGTCCGTCCGTCTATCTATCTATATATCTATCTATCTATCTGTCTATCCGTGTATCTATGTATCTATCTATCTATCTATCTATTTATCTATCTGTATGTGTGTGTGTGTAGCAAGGTTTCATCTGAACGTGTTGAAAGTTAAACTTATGGATATCGCCAAATATCAGACTATTTTAAACACCTTCTTAAGTGCCTAAATGGAGAAAATAAAAGAAGCGAAAGGAAAAATATTTCATAGAAAGGCAGAGAGTGTCTAGCGCAGAGAAGGAGCCACGTATAGCAGACGCTGATATATATATCCAGAGACCGTTATGTTTGCACAATTGGTAAAAAAATGAAAACTTTGGCACGTTATTTTTTTTTCTCCTGTGTATAGACCATAACATAGATTGCGTTGACATAATAATTCCACAGATGCTGTTGAATGGTTGCATATCTCTATTAAATATGACATAGTCACGTATATGAGCTCCCAGTCAATAAATGAAATCCCAACTTTAATTGTCAACACTGGAAGGTTATCAAGGAAATTGATAGCTGTGAGCTTACAAAGCAAAAGATCTAAGGACCCCTTCTACGGTAAGAAGAGGGATCAGGTGGTAAGTGCCATTTGAAAATTGACAATGTCATCTCTACATGTATTCACATATCCTCTTTCATTGTGCATAGAATGACAACGTTGGCATTGAGAAGTACAAGGTGCCACACGTTCATACCCAGCATTTAGATCTTTTGCTGTGTCTTTCTTTCTCATTTTTTTCTTTTGAGCCATGATAAATGCATTATAGAACATTGCAGACAAATAAATTTGAAAATAAACTAATTTGAGATAAATGAAACCATGAACAATGAGGACTCTCACCAGGCTGATTTTATTGAATTCCACCTTTGTTGCGTCAAAACCTAATTACTTAATCCACGACGGCGGTGATACAATATTGAAAAGGTAGAAAAACAGCACGAATGGCTATACAGCCTTCTTCATACGATCTGGTAAATTGCAGGTAGCTTGATGATCGTGAAATATTTACAGTGACGTATGGCAAGGCTTGCAGCATTCCGCAAAGCATATTTTATCTAATATAATTGAGCTTATTCATATTAACTGCCTTCAATATTGTATCATATGTGTCTCATAGGGAAGAGACACGAAAGGCATTAAATATACTCTGAAGCCTTCCGTTTGGTGAGCAACTGGATAAGCAGTGAGGTAAATTGAATGTACAATTTACACCAGCACAATTGAAAGGACTAAAATATGCTTTTTTCAATATTATTTCAACTATTATATTTTAAAAGTGTATGTTTTCGCGGCTCTTATTTAAGTAGTAAACTTTGCGATTTACAAAACAACAGTACAGAGTTCTCACAAATGCCATTGGAAAATATAGACACACAGTCACCAATGGTATGCGAGATCCAATCTAATATATATATATATATATATATATATATATATATATATATATATATATATATTCCATATCTTGCCTTCAATCATTATAGCTTCTTCTCATTGAAATGTACATTATATCTATTCAGATCATATTGCAATACATTTTAAAATGAATATGTTCAGCTGTTCTGGAGCTGCACTCAAAATAACCTAAAGATACTAATATTAAAAAAAAAACAGGAACAATCGTAGCGTCACCTGTTGGCCAAACAAAAAGTTGGTGTCCCAAATTGGCTCTGAGTAAATATCTAATAGAGTGACCAAGTAGTACTGATGAAGAAATCAAGATTTTATGATAAAAAATGAAAAAAAAAAACTCATTTTCATTAGTATGTACAAGACGGGCAGTAATCTTTTAATGTTGGGTCACGAGCATTTGTTAATATACAACCTTATATAATAGCCATTGCTATTTAACGAGGCACATCTCTTCTCATATAAAGTCAAATAAAAATATCGCCTCTGTCAAAAGAGGAAGTACAGGAAGAAGAAGAAGAAGAAGAAGAAGAAGAAGAAGAAGAAGAAGAAGAAGAGGAGGAAGAGGAAGAAGAAGAAGAAGAAACCTAAGAAGAAGAAGAAGAAGAAGAAGAAGAAGAAGAAGAAGAAGAAGAAGAAGAAGAAGAAGAAGAAGAAACCTTAAAAACCTAAAACCAGCTACCTTGAAGCACTATACAGCAAGTGAAGGTTTCTTTTGCTAACCTGTTATATCATATTAATATTTATTGTAAACACTGACTGACACTTATTTTCTTTAAGTTGAATCGAATTACCGGAAGCAAAACCTTGGCTGATTACTCCCCTGATCAGATAAAAATTGCGAAAGTAGTACCTTTATTTAAAAAAGACGATGAGACCATTATTGAAAACTATCGCCCAATCTCACTATTGCCTGCCATATCCAATTTTTTAAAGTGGTATACAATCAACTAAATGAATATTTTGTGTTAAAAATGTTATTTTACAAAAGTCAACATGGATTTAAAAAGTTGCTCTCCACTGAAAGCGCTGCGTTACAGTTCACAGATCGAATTATGAAAATTCTTGATCATGAAAAGCTACCCATAGCCATTTATCTAGACCTAAGCA
This sequence comes from Hermodice carunculata, assembly GCA_964020975.1. NCBI lineage: Eukaryota > Metazoa > Annelida > Polychaeta > Eunicida > Amphinomidae > Hermodice > Hermodice carunculata. Next base: position 79,793,536 of record OZ026614.1, on the reverse strand, counting down.
AAGCTGTTGATACCTTGGACCATAAAATTCTTCTATATAAACTTCAGTATTATGGCATAACAGGTGTGGCATTGGAATGGTTTAAAGACTACCTATCTGGTTGGAAACAGTATGTTTATTTTGATGGTTCATGTTCAGATACTTTACCTGTAACCACAGGGGTATCCCAAGGGTCCATTCTTGGCCCACTCCTGTTTATCATTTATACAAATGACATGTACTTAGCTTCAACTCAGTTTGATTCCATCTTAAGTGCAGATGACACAACTTTGATAAATTCTTTGTGTTCTTCTTATGCTACGTCTGACACTCAAGGAAATGTGTCAAGTTCCATTAATATGGAATTAAGAAATGTTCATAACTGGCTAGTTGCTAACAAATTATCATTGAATATTGCAAAAACAAAGTACATGTTATTTCATTTCCCACAGAAAAAGATAAATTGTGTGCTAGACTTAAAAATTGATGATGTTGCGATTTCCAGGGTTGAGGATTTCTATTTCATTGGTTTATGTATACATGAAAATTTGAATTGGAATTCCCATTTATCCAAAATTGACAACAAACTTCCTAAAGTGGTTGGAATTTTCAAAAAACTTGGAAAGTATCTCCCCACAAGAACTTTACTTTTAATGTACAATTCCCTATTCCTATCACATCTAAATTATTGTATTCTTGCATGGGGTTATTCTTTGGATCGAATTTTCATGTTGCAAAGAAAATGATACGTATCGTATGTAATGCTGGGTATAATGCCCATACAGATCCTCATTTAAGCAGCTGAATGTCTTAAAAATACATGATATTCTGCAGTTAAAGGCACTCAAGTTTTGTTACCTTTACGCTAAATGTGAAGTTCCAAGTTATTTTGAAAATATGTTTGAATTTACTCTTGCATCACACCCTCATTTCACAAGTTCTAGAGGAAGACCTATTATCGCTGCCCCTAAAAAAGCAACATTCCTCATTTACTCCAAAATATCCCTCCCTGCATTAAAGACCAAATTCTAGCACACTCATACCTTGGCTTTTCAAAATACAGTAAGTCATATTTTGTGAGTAAATATCAATGTGAGTGTACCATACCTAACTGTTATGTATGCAACAATCATGAAGCTATTGTACCACTGGAAATAAGTTAAAATCTCATTATTGTATTTTCTTTTCTCAGCATTAGTGTTTTGGATCTGCAATGTGAATGCTGCAAAAAAAGTCATCTCTCCTTTGTAGGTGGCCTCAGCGAGAGTGGATAAAATATCCTTAGCTGAGGTCTCCTGACAAATTTTGTTCTGCTTAGATTGTTTCAAAACAATGTCATCTTATCCATTTTGTTGCATATATTCTTGTACAATTTGTTATCTATATGTCAAATAAAATTATTCTGATTCTGATTCTAATTCTGATTCTGATAAACAAGCATAAACAAACACGCAGGAACACATGTAAGATTTTACCCAACCCTGGATTTCCCCACGGAGTCAAATCCCAGGTTGGAGCTTAGTCAGTGTTAAAAAGCATATACAATTCCTCATGCATATTGCTGTATAAAGTGTGCAGCTAAGTATGCATATATGTTGGAGCTTAGTCAGTGTTAAAAAGCATATAAAATTCCTCATGCATATTGTTGTATAAAGTGTGCAGCTAAGTATGCATATATATATATTCCTGACACTACATGAAAAGACAATGAAATTTCTACTTTATAATTTTCTGACGGTTAAATATTTTCCTGAAAAAAATGTAGAAGTCAGGTTTACATATGAAATAGCCAGTAGAAGGTGCTGCTCTGATTTCTCACAGAACGAAGTTGCACTAGGCTGTCTCTGCGAAAGCCAAATCCCCAAATGAAGAGTATTACTAGCTTAGAAAACCAGACACTGATCAATAAGTCAGAGGTTACTCAATTTTAAGGTAGTGATGGTATAAGCCAAATAACCATGCAGGAAATGTGTTTGGTAGCTCCTCATAAGCTACAATAGGATAATTCAAACTTGTCTGGGATTCTTGTACTCGGACGAAATACATAACCACTGTGAGGTTCTAGTTATAATTCTGGCAACATATATATGGGCCTAGCGTGTTCAAAAGATACCCAGGCAGTCGGATGACCAGAGAGTTTTGATATTCCGAACGTAAATGTAAACGAGGTGTATAGATGGATTTTTTCACTTGAGCCAAGCCGGGTATTTGCTGTCGGGTTCAAAATTGCATCGTTGTATATGAGCAACATGACAAATATCATTAACTAGCTTGATCAAAAGGATGGTGGGAGATAGCCTCATATTCCTAGCTGTGGGGGATGGCAATATCACCCCCCCCCCCCTTCCCGACTCTTTTTCCCCTGATGCATTGTTAATTAAAAGATAGGTTTATACAAGTTCATAAAAGTTTTTACTCGTCATAATGTTCACGTTTAGTGATTCTGTGTATGGTTGTCAGCACAGTGCAGTGGGATGACCACCCACGCTCCCCCCACCAGATAATAATACAAAATACCTATTTGCATGACGTTAAGATATCTGTTTCATCATTTTAAACTTACCATGCGCATATGTAATTCTATTTGATGTAGCCTAAGAGTGTTGCGCAGTCAGGTGACCTCAATATACGAGCAAGATAATTATCTAGCAGGCGAGACTTCAGACTGCTTGGGCGTCATGTCTACTAATGAATCATTAGCCTAGCACCCATTTTGAATTTGTTATAGTCATTGTTATTGTTGTGGTTTTGTCACTCGGTGGACTTACTAATAGGGAATAAGGACGATGTTTTAATGGACATGGATGTATATGAATTGAAATATGGGCTTTCTAAATTACTGTTAAATCCAATCACGAATCATGAGCACTGAAAGAGTAATGAAGACGGTTTACCGTAGGCATCGAGCACTGATTCTGGGATACGTTTTGAAAAAAAAAATAACTGTCTACTCTACAAATCAAATCTCATCCAGAACAAAGAATTTCACAGTAACGTTACCAACAAAAAAATCAAACCTTGTTGCCGAGTTCAAATTATTGATTACATGGACCCAAATTTATTAGACCAAGACAATTATGTTAACACTATGAAATTTAACAAATGGAACATTTTTGGACCGAAACACTTAATTCAGCTTTCCTCGTTGGACTCAATGACAGACTTTGATGCCCCGGTGATGTTAGGAATTTCGACTTTGCAACTCTGTCGTTGCAGTCACTGACCTTTTCGTGATAATCAGGCCGGTATTCAAAGAAGAAGAAAAAATATTCATGAACAAAGTGAATCAAGGAAAAACAGGAAACTTGAGAAACGCGGATATAAAAGACCTTGTTCAAAATTTGGTACAGGTTGCTCTAATGGCATTGATCAACAACATATAGCTCTTAAACCACTACCATTTCAAAATATTGCCAGCATCAATAAAAAATTGGTCATACTTATTCTGAACACACATTTCCACAAAAGGATTGTGCATGGTTACACAGCAACTGATCGAAAAAAAAAGGGGGGATTCTAAGAAGAAAAAAAAATGGATCAAATGTTAAGCAGCATTCGTTTCAAACACAAAATTATTGATCCCCTGAACATTCAGGCCGTTTTCAAATTGAAATTTGTACGTAACCTGATTCCCAAGGAATACGAAATAAAATATCCCTCTATTTTATTTCCTGTATATATGGCAATAATATTGGACAAAGTATCATGAATTACAAGAAATTCCTGGCTTCAATTATTCTTAAGGTTATCTTAGCCAAGCAAAATTGTGACTGTGTCTAACAATAAATATTCCACTTTTGTTGATACATACCACAAAAATGCATTTAGGGGTAATTTGGATGTAACACATAATTCAGTATTAAAAGAATTGATGATTAAAGTTACAAATACTGCATTGATACTTTGATAGATACACATAAGGATGTGATGAAAAGAAATTTTAATATCAAAACTTCTGTAGAGGACTCCTCTAATCCACTTTTGTTCTGGATCCCCAAATTACATTAAAACCCTTTTAAAATCCAGATCCATAGCTGGCGCTTCAATATATACCACAAAACAATTATCAGAGGAAGCAACGCTATTTTTGACTGCAATTAGGTCTCTTGCTAAAGATGTTTACACAGAGATATTTATTTGGAAGGGAACAATTTAGATGGTCTCAAAGATGTGTTTCTGGATTCGGATATTAGGATAACTAATGACATGTTTTGCATTAACGACTGTCACTACATTGATGAGTTTAACTTTGAAGTAGTTAACTATCCTTTCGCTGACAGTAATATTTCGGAATCTATTGGACATGATACATTTTTGTTACAAATTTTGAGATTTGGTCGTACTTGTTCTTAATTTCTGGACTTTGCATCTAGAACCAAATCTACATGTATTTACAAATAACTAGAGTCACCAGGATTCAAAGATGTACTTTTGATGAAATATTTGTAAAAAAAAATCGCTGGAACTACCCAGAAATTGTTGGAATGTTTGGCTTCAATAATGTTCATAGATTTCAGACCGTCCTGTTACCTTACATAATCTTATCTGTTGCCATAATCCTGTTGTAATATTCACTTAATGTTACAAGTTTGCCTCATTGTACTTAATCTGGTTGAGAAAGGTACCATTTTGATGACATGTTCTTGACTCAAATGCTAATGACTTTCATTTGTTTTTGACATGCCTGAGTACATATTTACGCAATGTCAAAAATTACTCAAATTTAACATCATTTACTCATATGTCACAGCCTTGATACATTATGTTGAAAAATTATCTCACCCTTGGCAGCGAAATAGAGCTTTACTGTTTCGAGCCTTTCAAAGTGAGGAGTTAGTGTCATTAAATGGTTTGTTTTACATTTCGGGTGCAGGATGTCCATTGTTGCAGTGCTTGTTAGGATTCCCCTCACTTTGTGCAACCGATATAACTGTAGCTGTTTATCTTATAATCACTGGGGCACAACATTGTGCCTTAGTTTATTTCTACTTCAGTTAAAAATTGGCGGGCTGTTCGAAGCTAGCTAGCTAGAAACGGTACATACTGGTTCAAGGGTAAGTCAAATTATTCGTATTTGAATTTCTCTTATTCAAATTTAATGACCATGTATGGTTTCAAGGGTATTCTTTATTCATAGTGAAGCTGTGCATTTATAAGCAAAGCGTCACTTATTGACCCAATGTGTTTGCACGTGCATGTATATTTTTTTTCATTATTATGTGGGTTGTGTTCTCTCAATAGTTATCCTAGACAAGGAACTTCTACTCAGAGAAACATGTACGGGTACAAACTCCGAAAAATGTTTTGAGTAGTAATCCGCTGAACATCCTTTAATTTACTTGGGCTAATACAGCCTATGTTATAATTCTACTGAAGAACGTGACAATAGTACTACTGTATATATATATATATATATATATATATATATATATATATATAGAGAGAGAGAGAGAGAGAGAGAGAGAGAGAGAGAGAGAGAGAGAGAGAGAGAGAGAGAGAGAGAGAGATTGATTATGGAGTATCGAAATTTCGGACCACGTAATAACTACCAGGAAAGTGGTTAAGGGTGAAGAGACACGAAAACAATTTTAAAAAATTGAGAGAATGGAATAGATTCAGTGCTTTGTTTACAGTGTGACTCCAAACTTTTTCATCAAATATGGATTGACGATTCTAATTTTTTCCTTTTTCAAAATTTTCAAAAAAGCTTTGCAGATTGCAAATATGGGTTTCACATGTTCTGCAGGCGGCTTTTACACAAATGGGGCCTAAACTGAAGTATTTATTCGTTCAGATGAAGGTGTACAATATATCACTAGCAATGCTGCCAACGGTTCTACCTTCCAGCAATCAGATTCCAGCGTAACCTTTCCTGCAACCTGTTATAAGAGAGCAGGCAGTGGAAATCCTCCGTCCCAGAGACGATTTGCTGCCTGGGTTGACTCTAGGGGAAAATGTGTCTGTGCTTCGCGTGTAACAAAATCGAGCCATCTCCACACCATGCTAAATCAAAGGCGGCCCTTTGCTCATTACGGGGTGCTCTCAGTGTACAGCGTGATAAGAACGCGCCACAAAGCTGCAGTTGAACTATTTTGATTCGGTCACTTTTTGTCAAGCCAGCAGCCGTTTTCCAACATCAGATTTTGTAAAATACCCCCGGTATGCACCAGGCACGTTAATAAGTAGTGTGTGTACGGGGTAACAACAACTACTAACTTGTTTTTACCACTTACCCGAAACAGAGCAGGATGTGGCAATATACGCATCGATAATAAATTTGCTTTTCATATGAACATTAACGTCCCCAACATAACGGTAGCATCGCACACATTTATGTCAGGGACAATGCCACAATATCAGATAACTAAATGAATGGGGAGAGAATCCACAGAAGCAAATATTACGTACTAATTATCCACATTGCCATCCGACTTGAAATACAGAATGTTATGTTGCATTGTATTATATGGTGTCAGCGGACATCTGTGGACCGCATAGTGCCGATAAAAATACTCTCTCTCTCTCTCTCTCTCTCTCTCTCTCTCTCTCTCTCTCTCTCTCTCTCTCTCTCTCTCTCTCTCTCTCTCTCTCTCTCTCTCTCTCTCTCTCTCTCTCTCTCTCTCTCGGTAGATAGATAGATAGATAGATAGATAGATAGATAGATAGATAGATAGATAGATAGATAGATAGATAGATACATACATACATACATACATACATACATACATACATACATACATACATATTCACCAATTATCCCTTGGAGCCATAGCCTCCCACACAAACCGTGCCTCTCCCTCTGGGCTGCCCAAGGATAACTATGCATTGTTTTGGTTTACCTGCATCAATGTGAAGATTCATCCATCCATATTTTTCTAGTTTAAGGTGTAACAAAAAACTTACACAAAATGTACATTTCAAATTCCAAGTCTTGTGCTATTTTTTACTGATATTGATACTGGGGTGTCAAAGAACTTTTTCTAAAAGTCACTTAAATGTCTACTGCTTGATTTTTACATAACCTCAGAGTACCAAGTGAACAGTGCTTTGGAGCTGGCCAGTGCTATTACTGAATTCAATGGACATAGTGCCTTTTCGTTATTCGTATGATTCTACTGATGAGCTGATACGCTGATGTAGGTCAACACTTCATGTCAAATACATATGCATAATCAGACCATACTTTGTCTAATTGTTCGTTGCAGCTGTTCACTGGTGGTGATTCTAAAACACTTTGATTAGATATCATCTATTTTGTCTACTGATATGAAACTTATATGATTGAGACTGCTTGGATTTTTCATTCTGATTTTGTCAAATTATATTGTTTATTCCAAGTAAAGGTGTTCTTGTTATTGTGATATTTTTAAACAGTAAGGTAATTAAATTGTTAACATTTGCGATTGTACCGCTCTCACACTTATATTTAACTAACGACAGAAACAATCCCCGCTTTCCAATGCCAGAAAAAAAGTAGATCCAAAAACTGCACCAGATATTCTGATCCAAAAATACCCCCACAGCCTCCATCCACTGAGCGTACATAAAATTCATGTTCATTCATACAATGGTTTCTCAACATCCGCTAAAAGGATCTTTGTAAACAAAAATATTCAGGTATGTGTTATCCACGATTGTTATCGTATTTGTGTCTTTTTGTCCAGAACTACTTCATAGTAGTCATTACCCTATTTTGCAGTCCTAACTCTTTACTCTCCATAAGCTAACCTTTCACTGTCTAACCTATATACATCTGGAAGTACTACTGTCCATATTGCCCACGTTTTTCTGTAGTATTTTGACATAGGCTGTATCAGCCGAAATAAATTAAAGGGTCATCAGTGGGTACCTACTTGGAACATGTTTCGGAGCTTATACTGTACATATCTATCTGAGTAGCGGCTCCTTGTCTAAGCTAAATATTAGCAAAATGTTCAGCAAAGACAACCCCCATGATAATAATGAATGAATAAATATGTGTATAGTTGATTTGCATCTTCATATATATCATTTTGGTTATATAAACACGATCGTAGCAATGGCATTGATGGCCACACTTCTGCCCTACCATGTCCATGTAAAAAACCAAAATACTGTGTATGTAATATTTGTATTTAAGCATGTATTATGTAGCCCCAACGATGGCGGATCCACAAACCTGGGGTCCGCTGGCATTTGTGCAATATTGTACTAACGGTTGTTTCAATTGACATGTGTATAATTATGCTGTACATATTGTGAAACTACACCTCAGTTACAGGTCGAATAAACATTGTCTTAGCTCCGAATTCTGGTCTGAGAATTCAAGCATATCCCCTTGCGGCCTCCGGTACAACATTATGCAATCAAGAATGGTAATCATACCAAATGTCAGGAGGAAACAAAATTTCAGGAGGCCGCAGGCCAGAGTATATTTCCATCAAGTCTGCCAATATTTCAGCAAGCAAGAGAATACAGACTCGCTGCAAGTCTTTCCGCTATTTGGTTCAATGATTTGGTTAAATCTTACCAAAAGAATCTGCGAAAATTTGAGCAAAGATGATTAGGTGCTAACCAACTGAGTCCGTTGAAGACGCTGTGGAGACTTCCAAAATAGCACAATCGCTCGATTAGATAAACTCGAGGAGCGAAAACGCGGTCACATTATAATACTAAACTCTTATCAAGTTATTTTCCTGTCTTTCATTTTTTAAACCAACATTTATTTTTTAACCGACCGCATGCTGGCACTAAGTACACGCCTTTCAACCTTTTTGCTCATTAGCATAACAAAATAAAGCAGCCTAGCTAAAATTGTAGGGAAAATTCTTTTTGACTACTAAAACGTTGTTGAACTGGCAGACTCTCACTTTGGATTCATTACAAAAGCACAAAAGGCAACAAATAAGACGGAAATACCATTCTCCATCGACGTACTCCTAGCAGCGTGTTACAAATTCATGGTCCACGGGAAAAAGATGATTTCCAGACAACGATGATAGACACAATGAGAAGATCAGTCACAGACAACAATATTACCCGAGTGAAACCAGATGGCAAATAGCGCACGCACGGACAATTTGCGGTTGGAGGTAGTAGCAAGACATCTTAGTTGAGGCATTTTCAAGTCTTATGTGCATAAGACCTCTTGACTGTCTTGTGGTCCATCAGAAGCACACTCACGCCCAACGCCAACGGGCCGGCCTTAATGGCAATGACGTTAAGAACCATGGGCTAAATGGTTTAAGGACTCAGGATGACTTGCGAATACTGCGCCTATTCGTGAAATCACTGACAATTTAAAAATATATAGCAAATGGCGCTCACATTAGTAACGTAGAATCCACAGAAATGATTAGATCCCTTATTATCACTCATTACCAGCCACCAAAATGACAGTTCGGCACCTAAAATTGTACATGACTCGTCTTGATATTTACTTTGGTAGGTTGGAAATTTTGGCCGTTTGTGCGAACCACCAAGAGGCGCTAGAATCGCCATACTTTTTATAGCAGAGCTCTACCTTCCTGGTCTATGCGATCGAATACAAAAGCATTTGTTTTAAATGGATAGTGAGAGAAGTCAGGTATTGATAGGGTACCAGTTTCGTTTGAGGAGGTCCTCCAGTGGTTTATTCTAGGCACGCCATAGGTCTTGGAAATAAACTATTCTACCCCCTACTCTAAATTGGATTTGTTAGGAATAGCGGTACCAGAGACGAGACAAAATGGCTTGGCTGAGAGGTATGAGAAAAGAAAACTGATTGAGAATGCTGGATCGTTCAACTTTTTGGGATGCTGCAATGTACAAAATCAATTTGTACATTTAGTTCCCTGGAATATAGTATACGGGTGGCAATGATTATTCCCAGTAGAGCCACGCATTCCGATACAATACTTTAGTGGTTTTGAAATTTTATTCCAGAGCTGAAAAACCTAAAATGTATTATGGCTATTCATTATTTTACAAAGAAAAGAGTGGACACAAATCCAGCTTTTGTAAGAAAAGAACAACAAATCCAGGTGTTACATTTATGGTCTGTGCATTTCAGGCAAGATAAGAGCAATGCCTTTTCCCTTGATTATGATGCCATATTTCAGTTCATACTTTGTTTTTAAATTTACACTCGAGTGATAAAAATTGTAACTTTCACATAACCTAATGGCAATAAAGCTGACAGTCAAAACATTTCATTTTATTTTCACAAATTACAAGTCATTGTTTTTGACAATTTATGGACAAAAACAAAGGAACATACAAACCAGAGAGAAGGCCAACAGAAGGGCGGACAGATAGATGGATGGATGAATGGTTGAATGGATGGGTGAATGAATGGCTGGATGGGCAGATAGATAGATCGCCTCCACTCATGCTCACGTGACTTAGCTATATATCTATCTCTACACACACACGTGTATGTATATATATATATATATATATATATATTTATATATATATATTTTTATATATATGTATAAATGCGGTTATAAAATAATATATGGTACTATACTGATTTATTATACGCATATGTTGACTCAATACAGATTCCTGATTCCTGGATGGATGGATGGATGGATGGATGGACGGACGGACGGACCGACAGACAGATAGATAGATAGATAGATAGATAGATAGATAGATAGATAGATAGATAGATAGATAGATAGATAGACAGATAGATAGAATTCATGATGCATGAAAAGAAACTAAAAGAAAGGAACACAACGACATTAGATCAACTGCAAATACCTGAATTGCAAATGTAGTTAATCCAGACTCTTTCATGGCTGAGAGTGAGTTACTATTTTCTCTCACAAGGGATGGTTGTTGGCGGGGTAAATCACTAGCGACCGCTCTTGGCGAGTGCTTTTCCACACTAACAGTGATCCCGAGTGATAGAAAAATAATAACTCACTCTCCAGCCATGTAAAATTTTGTTTATTCTATGATTAAATGGGCGTTCAGCGCAAAAAAAAGTATTAATTTCCCGAGCCTGCTTTCATCGCCGACCTGGTGAGCCATGTTTGTTTACATTCGTCGTGGTTATTCCGCGTCACACGTTACGTATTATCAAATATATCTTGCGCACATTTTATTTGGTTAAAAGGTCGATGCATCACGTCACTGATGCAGGCGCGTCATAATTTACTAGTAACAATGTTTAGGTCATATGATCTACAGTGAGTTACTACTTTAGAACTTCACTGTATTAAAATGATAATTCACCCTCCAATATAAAAAGTAAAACAAACCAAATCACTTGTCTTTGAATCCAAAGCATCGAGCTCCTTGTTGTTCTTTTCTGTTAAGACAAAAGCGCATGACAGGAAGCCACGGCTTATGATTGAAATCCTGAAAATGATTTGTTCGCAGAATCAGTAAAATGTCTGGAAAACCGCTTCAACTAGTGACTGATTTTGAAGGACAAACACTTGTTAGGGTACCAGTCATTTATTGTGCCATCCTTTTCCTCATTTCTAAAATGTAGCAGTATCTAATATGTTACATTATACAACATTGTAGACTAACTATGTTTGATCTCACATAAAACTGTATGGTATGGTTTGGGCTTTATGTTTTCAGCAATGTACATTGCATGCGCAATAATGTGGTCTGTCGAAGAAGTGGCCATCACGTTTGGCAAATATGACGGACAATGCTCGTTAAATGAAATGTCGTAACGCCATGTTTCAACAAAACGTAACAACCCAGACATATTGTATTCAGACTTGTGTTGTTTTATCATCAGTGACATTATCATTATTAGTACAGGCCTAATTAATTCATTTCATTATAATATATTCAAATTTGGCCTTATAACAAGAGTAAGACTCCATTGTTGTCCAAACTAAAGTGGTCGTGCATATTTTCTGCCTCAAAACTTAGTGTCACATGAAGTCGGGTCTAGGCGTTCGTTCGGGAATCTTGGATCAACTTGCGCTATTAGATGTTCTCAACGTTATGGTACATGTGTTTATTCCTGAATGCTAGGTAGGAATCTGTAAGACACAGGCGCTCGTAACGTTCAGTCAGTCAAGCTTTCGTGCTAATACCCTACCCGGGGCCGGGGGAGTGGGGCGGTTAGAGAGGGTGGACCTGGAGCATCTATACGTTCAATGGCCCACATAGGGCCTACTGTCCAATAAAGTACTGTGTACCCATCTGTGTTGTCCATTATTCGTGCTAATAAGATGGTGGAGAATGGCCTAAAACCACAACGTCGTCTTATGGAGCTCCTACACATAAAGTGGGCCAGATGCGAGCTTCGTTGCAAACCTTTCTATGCAGGAGCTCCATCTGACGCCGTTGTGGTTTTTAGGCCCATCCTCCACCATCTTATTAGCACGAATAATCGATTTCACAGATGAATGCACAATATATTGTATTGCAGATAAGGCCCGATGTGGGCCATTAAACTCATAGTTGTTCCAGGTTCACCCTTTTTACACCTGCCCCCCCCACCCCCACCCCCACCCGTACATTAGCACGAAAGCTTGACGGATTGAAGGCACGTCACGAGCGCCTGTGCTGCAAAACGTGCCTAAAGAATTTTCCGGAGAAATTTAGGGGCAGAGGCTAGGAATCACCATGTTTCCCAGAATTGAGCTGTACGGGCTATATTGTTTACTCCACATGATTTTCTTGTTTCGACCTAATTGCATTTTGTTTTAGTATCCTTAACATTTCAATCAGTAATTTAACAAAGTCGTGAGTCATCATGATGCTAATCTACCAGTTAAAGGTCATGCAACGAAGACCATACATATAAAACCTTTTCTGGCATAATTAACCGGTATAAAATGCTTGTTTCATGATAAAACCCTATTATCAAAACAGCACTCCCCCGTACACGTACATGTAGGTATCAAGCCCAAAAGTCGAGTTACCGGGAGGTCCTTGTATAAATTTCATGAAATGTAAAGGAAGTAGTCGATTTTGCCTCAAAATCCCTGTCATTTTCAAAACAGGAGACTCCTACAGAAAACGGGAGAGTTGACAGATGTCTCTTGGAATTATTATAGATAAACTTGAGCCTAATCAACTATAAGCCATGACCGCTTGTCAAAGCGACTTATTAAACTCATTAAGTCACCTTGATCACAACCTCTGCCACTTACTATCAATCAGTCTTTAAACATGGGAATTTTTCCAGACAAACCATAAACTCGCCAAAGGGATTCCGAATTCTAAAAAAGGCGACGACAAGGGTTCAAAATAATTACGGACCTATTTCCTTGCTTCCTGTCTTCTCCAAAATTCTTGAAAAAAAGTTGTTTAGCATCAACTTTATGACTACTTTGTAACTAATAATATTTATACACCAGTCAGCATGTATTCAAAGAACCCCATAGGCTAGAAAATGCTACTTTGGAGCTCATTTGTAGATTATACAAGATTCTTAGTTCGGGTGAATTTCCTTTAACAGTATTTTTGAATCTGTCAAAAGCATTTGACACACTACATTACAATATTTTGATATATTAATTAATAACATTCCGGTATTTCTGGCATATCTTTAAACTGATTTGAAAGTTATCTGAGAAATCGAATCCATTATGTTCAATTTTGTGATGTCTTTTCATTACCAGTTACAGTCGATGTGCCTCAAGACTCTATCCTCGGGCCACTTATCTTTATAGTATATGTTAATAATCTTTATCTTGCTGCTCCAAATTTTGAATCCATTCTGTATGCTGGCGTTACAACTTGGATCAACTCACTCTGTACCTTCAACTTGGGCCTCAATTCAACAATGACTATGTCTTAATGTACATTAATTCCGAACTCGAAAAAGTGTATAATTGGCTTGCAGCAAACAGGTTATCTCTTATGTTATTCTCCTTCCACAACGCAAGCTAGATTGAGAAATAGATCCTTAAATAACTGGTATTCGATTGGAAAGGACTATTGATTTCGATTTCCTGGGAGTAATATTAAATGAAAAACTAAATTGGAGTTTTTATGTAAATAAAATTGCAAATAAATTTTTCCGAACGACTGCGATCTTACAAAGACTACGTCACTACCTCCCGAATATACTTGATCGTTAATTTATATTTCAATGTTTTTTTGCCGCATGTCAACTTTGCAATACTTGCATGGGGTTATGCTGGTGGCCGTATCTTCAAATTACAAAATTCGGCCATTCGTTTGGCATGCTCCGCACGTTATAACGCACGTGCAGACCGTTTATTTGAAGAAATAAAAACCCTTAAATTTAGATTTATTCCAAAAAAAGTCATTGAATTTTTTTGTATCCATGCACAAAAAATGGATTACCTGCATATTTCCATAATACTTTTGCAATCTTACTAGTTTCTCATGATTATCCGACCAGGCATCGTGATATTTCCCGCTATGCTACCCCCCACATATATCTACTGAAAAGTGCATTCGTTATTCTATTCCAAAATTGCTCCTTGATACTCCTGGAAATATTACAGGGAATATTAATAGACACTCTTACAATGTTTTCTCTCTATATGTCAAAAGATTCTACACAGACCAAAACTCTGAAACCTCTACTATTCCTAATTGCTTCGTTTGTAGTAATTATTTACATAGTATATTTGTATGTAATCTGGGTATCTCTGTCTAAGTCAGTTCAATTTTCCTGACACACATGTGGTGATCTGTTCTGAAGCAAGCTGTTAACTTACCAAGTAAATTTATTTAGGTGGCCCATGCGAGAGCGGATGTTTTCATCCTAAGCTGGGTCATATATATATATATATATATATATATATATATATACATAAAAGATAGAATAAAAATTGTGCCTCGAAAAACCGTCCGTCTCTCAAAGTATTCTTCACCAGATTGTGCTAGGTTGATGACAGCGGCCGTAGCAAACGGCCCGCCAGTCAGGTGAAGGGATGAATGAATAAATTGTGTTTATTGGCGAACTTTCGCATACAAAAAATTGAGAAAAATTCATGCATTAGTACAAGAAGAATACAGAAGAGCAAGGTAAGGATGGCATAATCAAAGGAACATGTTGCACAATTATTCGCACATAGCAATCATTTGTCTCTATTAATAATCAGGTTGTAATAATGTTTAGCTTAAGTACCCAGTTAATGAAAATCTAAACAATAAATTTTCAATCTCTCATAGAATAAGTTAAACAGAATCAACTGGCGAATGATATTAGGAATATCATTCCAAATTAGAAACCAGTGAACTTCTATGGAGAACAATGCTACGTTCGATTGAAAACGGGTAAAGAGTAAACTGTATTTCCGCCTTGTATTGCATATGAATGTACATCAGAACTGTGCATAAACAATCATATATATATATATATATATATATATATATATATATATATATATATATATATATATATATATATATATATATATATATATATATATATATATATATATATATATATATATATAGTTACGCTCGCGTTCAAGTTAACAAGCGCCAAACGCACCAACGTTTCCCAAACACTTTCAGTGAAAGCCAAACGCGTAGCAAACACTTTGCCAACACTTTCAAAACGCTTTACAAACACTTTGCCAAACGCTTTCAAACACTTTGCCCAACGCGTTTGGTGAAAGCCGAACGTTTTCAAACACTTTTCCAAACGCTTTCAAACACTTATCAATTATCAAAAATAGATTCTCTCATATGC
>OZ026614.1:79755735-79777735 GCA_964020975.1 Hermodice carunculata | reverse complement strand
GAGGATGCCATTTTGATTGATGATCAAGCGTCCCTGTGTTCAAGTCTCCAAAAGTATATTGATCAGATGCACTTGGACGCGAAGACACTATGCCAGACTTCATTTTGGCAAATGCATCCCTTAGTTTCTCCCTCAGAGAGCAATACGGAATGTAGTTGCAATGAACACATGTCACACCAATATACCCTCCTAATGCTCCATTAACAAGTACAGGCCCCTACCCTTAGTAATTAAATGCCCTATGTGTCACACTTATCAAATAAAAAGCCTATCTACCGTGGCAAAGGGCAATAGATCAAAAGCTATTCTGGATAGCGCTACTTCACTTCTTGAACGTATCTTAACTTTTTGCTGCACAAGCTTCACTCCTACAGACATCAAATTTGAAGATCCATAAGGGAACTTATCAACCTTCGCACGATGAAACTGGAAAACAACGCCAGGGTATATTGTCGTTTTGCATGCAAGCATGTAGTATACAGGTTCTTATTTTTTTTCAAGAAACGTTTGGCAAAATATATCGGAATCTTGATTTTCTGTGGTAATCTTCTTTTGATTGAAAGCCAACGGACAGCGAGCGGCCATATGTTAAATCAAAGGGGCTACATTTGTAGCCTTCTTGATTAAACATTATATTTTCATGTTTTGAAAGGGACACATAAAAAGGATGACAGAATCAGGTGCTATTGTTCATATTCTACACGATCGAGCAATTAAGTCGACCTTTGGTAATAGCCTATCTGGCCTGGGACGCCAGTCCCATGCAGTTCATCCATATATATATATATATATATATATATATATATATATATATATATATATATATATATATATATATATATATATATATATATATATATATATATATATATATACATATATATATGTATATATATACATACATATATATATACATACATATATATATATACATACATATATATATGTATATATATATATATATATATATATTGTATTTGTGTCTTTTTGCCCAGAACCACTTCCTAGTAGTCAATATCCTATTCCGCAGTTCGAACTCTGTACTCTCCATAAGCTAACCTGTCCCTGTCTAACCTGTATATATATGGAATTACTATTGTCTATATTGCACACGTTCCTCTGTAAAATGTTGACATAGACAGTATCAGCCCAAATAAATTAAACGGTCTTCAGCGGGTAACTACTCAACATGTTTCGGAGCCTTTTACCCGTACATGTCTCTCTGAGTAGCGGCTCCTTGCCTAAGCTAAATATTCAGCAAAGACAACCCACATAATAATGAATAAATATGAACGTGGCAATTGATGAATTAGCTAAATATGTGAAGTTTTGCTTGTAAATGCAGAGCTTCATATCAAAGAAGAATACCTGTCAAACAAACCATAATTACCAAATTTTCATAGTACAGGTCAGGTTCAGATAAGAACAATTTGACTTACCCCTGAACCAAAATGTACCTTTCTAGCTGGACAGCTTTTCCTAGTTAAACTTGAGAGTTAATATATATATATATATATATATATATATATATATATATATATATATATATATATATATATATATATATATATATATATATATATATATATATACATATATATATATATATACACACACATATGGATGAACTGCATGGGACTGGCGGATTTTGAATCTATGTAACTTGTCCATTGGGTCCACCTCCGGTGAATTTCTGTCTCAGAAGTCCCCGGAGAGGTATATACTATACTACAATTTAACATAATACATACGTTTACAATTGACAACTGACAAGACAATCATACACATTTTATCATCTTCATTATCTGTGTCTTCAATGAAAGTCTCACGTTTCAGTTGTGATGTTTGGTGGTACTTTTAGGCCTAGTATTTAGGGGGTTAACCTTTATAACATGAAGGGAACGAGTAAACAGCTTTAGCGTAGAGGACGTGCACGGTAAAACTTTTGACCAGGGGTATACTATCTACTGACGGGCTTTTGATAAAAGTACACGTACATCAATGGGGGGGGGGGGGGGGCATGGGACTTGAGAGCTAATGTTGTTGTCGACCGCTTTTCTCAGCAAAGTGTTAATATGAAGCCATTTCCCTACACTTATTGGTAAAGTATTGCCCAAGAGATTTGAATACTGTGGTATAATGCTTTTTGTTCTACTGGCTAGTAGATTTTTTAGCGGCGCGGTTTTACATACACCAGAACCAGTTCGTCCGTCCCAAATTGTTTTTGTCTGCGAATCAATCCAGTGTTAAAAACACTGTTTTTGAAGTCCTATATTACAAAGCCGCTTGGAGGTAAAAAACAGCATAGTCTTCCCTTAATGATGTATCCGAATGCGCAGGTTACTACATTATTATAAACGTTTCACACCAACGACCATTTACGAACGCACTTAGGAACATTCGTACCTGCTATAGGTGAATCATGCCGATCAGTCCATTTGAAAATTCCACCACAGACTTACTTTATCCATTTTGACAACAGGCCATGGTGCTCACGAGGAACAGTTGTTGCTCTATCATAATGTATATCACACACACACACGCACGCACGTACCACACATATGCAAACATACATATATAAAATATAGTTAGAAAAAAACAGCATACACTATTAATGCACACATTATTGACTCTGAATAAATATTTGAGAACATTGCACTTTATATTATCTGTCTGTCTGTCTGTCTGTCTATCTCTGTCTGCCTAACATGGGAAGGACATTGTTTCATTAAAGTGTGTGTGTCAACACCCACTTTTCTGTTCTTTCTTTCTTTCTTTCTTTCTTTCTTTCTTTCTTTCTTTCTTTCTTTCTTTCTTTCTTTCTTTCTTTACCAGCAAATTTGTCCGAAACTTCTCCTGACACTATTATACATAGAAACTCCAAAATTGGCATGATTGTACCTCTATACAAGGAGTTTGACCTTTTTATACAGAGGAATGAAGATGTGTAAAATTACGCAAATTATGCGGATCTGAAATTTTCAATCTTGAATATCTTCAAAAGCATAATAGATAAAGATGTTATTCCAACTCCACTAAGGGGTTATTTACCAGTGCGCATCTAATGAATTTAAAACAAAAGTTGTAGTAATTTAAATTATGCTAATTAGCAGCATTTGAAATTTTAAAACTTGAATATCTTCAAAACTATTATAGATAGAGATGTCTTTTTAGCTTCTACTAGGGGGTTATTGGCCATTGCGCATGTAATGAATCTAATGCATAAGTTGAACCCATATTAAATTATGCTAAATGGCAGCATTTGAAATTTTAAAACTTGAATATCTTCAAAACTATTATAGATAGAGATGTCATTTCAACTGATACTAGGGGTTTGTTGGCCATTGCGCACGTAATGAATTAAAAACAAAAGTTGTAGCAATTTTAATTATGCTAAATAGCGTCATTAGAAATTTTGAATGTGGAATAACGCCAAAGCTATAATAGATAGAGATGCAATTCCAACTTCTACTCCTGTGTTATGGAATAGTTGTACATTGCCATACCAATATGCTTTGAAGACACACACACTGATTTGTTATGCAGCAAATCATCTTTCCTAGTTTGTTTCTTTTTCATGTTTTTATTATCATACTAAGTTTTACTTTTATTGTTTGTCTATCCATTCGTTCACTCATGTGACAAGTAACAGTTTCGTTATAACTGTGCATTGAATTCAGCCAATGCTTGCATTGTGATGAAGTGTATGTTTAGTTGGGTTTCAATCAGAACCCGAAAAAGCAGAGTACGTTTTTTGCTACCCTGCAGTCTTTATAATTTCACAAGTACTTCTCATACTAATTTAGCGTGTAATATTAAGTCTGGATTTGATAAAATAGAAAAATGTGGATTTTTATGTTGCCTGATCAGTCAACACTGTAAATTTCTACCTGTACATGTAACTGTATGAAGTGACGTCAATTGATTACAACTTTCTATTTACGTTATATGCTCCATATCCGTGTCATATCACTTTGATATGAATGTTACTTTGCTTGCTTGTATAACTTGCATATACTGCAACATATGAGGCCGTGTCGGTTAAAACAAATATAAATTACAAGTCTCCCCCCGCGCCCCCAAAACCAGAAAAGATGATTTGCTGCATAGCAAATCAGTGTGTGTATGTGTTCAAAGCATATTGGTATGCTAATGTACAACTAGTCCATAACATCTACCATAGCTTTGAAGCTATTCAAGATTTAAAATTTCTAATGGTGCTATATAGCATAATTTAAATTGCTACAACTTTTGTTTTTAATTAATTAGGTGCGCAATGGTCAACAACCCCTTAGTAGAAGTTGGAATGACATCTCTATCTTTTATAGTGTTGAAGATATTCAATATTGAAAATTTCAAATGCTGCTAATTAGCATAATTTAAATTGCTACAACTTTTGTTTTTAATTTATTAGGTGCGCAATGGTCAACAACCCCTTAATAGAAGTTGGAATGACATCTCTATCTATTATAGTGTTGAAGATATTCAATATTGAAAATTTCAAATGCTGCTAATTAGCATAATTTAAATTGCTACAACTTTTTTTAGATTCATTACATGCGCAATGGTCAATAACCCTCTAGCAGAAGTTGGAACGACATCTCTATCTATTATACTTTTGAAGATATTCAAGATTTAAAATTTCAAATGCCCCTAATTGGCATGATTTTACACATCTTCATTCTTCTGTATAAAAAGGCCCAACTCCTTGTATGGAGGTACAATCATGCCAAGTTTGGAGTTTCTGTGCATAATAGTGTCAGGAGAAGTTTCGGACAAATTCACTGGTAAAGAAGAAAGACAGAAAGAAATAATTTTGGGAAAAACAGAAAAGCGTGTGTTGATAACACACACTTTAAAAACAAACAAAACAAAAACAAAAAATGAGTGGTAGGGTATCCAGTTTTTGCTCTTCTCTATACCTTACACTACACTACTTTACACTAACCTACACTACACTATGCGTCACTACACTAGACATTATGCAATGCTACACTACACTGCACGACACTACACTATGCTATACTGCACTACACAACACAATACTGCACTACATTACATTACATTACACTACACCATGCTACGCTACACTACACTACACTTCCATGCTATACTATATGGTGTGCTCTGCTATGTTGTTGACTTTGCACAACGAGTTTACTCTGTCTCGCACATTCTTCTTTGTTTGTCATATGTCGGAACTATGCTTGCAAACTGCTTTGCCTCATTATGATTTTCTGTCACAAATGTCCGGACTTCTGCAGGAATGCCTAAATGTGAGCACCATGCTAAATTCGTGTATTTCAAAAATTTCAATATCGACGAAAGCAAAACACTTATTGCATATGAAATTACTGAAGCAATAAACACCGAAACATACGATTTAACAGTCACAATCCAATCTTCGACCCTTTCAGGATACAAAAAAAAAAAAAAAAAAAAAAAATGAAACAAAAGAAACGAAATATAAAAGAACTGAGTGAAATAGCTTTGACGAGCATTCCCGAACAAGGATAGTCTACGCAAAGGTACATTACGATCACTACCATCGTGACAGACTGTTTAACATATCTTCATCCGGACTGTTCCTCGTGGCGCGAAAATTGTGCTTAAACAGAGGAGACATATCGTATTATGTTTGCAATGGGTCTTGCACACATCACGAGTTAGTATACCCAACACAAAATTTTACTGGAATAAAAATACTACGGCTGTATACCAGCCATGTGCATCAACAGAAACGACTTTAGATTTTCCTTTTTGTCGAGTCATTATTTCTCCCTTAGTTCTATCCTAAATCGGTCCTTGTCGATGGAAAGAAAGGATTTATGGAGGTGTATAAAGACAGACGGTATTGCTATTTACCTGCTTTAAAACCCTATCACTTCAGCAGCCTTACAACCGCTGCCAGTAATATTTGCCCCCACTTTGCCCGGCCACAATTAAGCTTTCAGTGCCCTGTACTTTCCCTAGCACAAGTAACTACTTGAGCAAACACGTATATTGGATTCCTGCTAATACAAACTTTCAATATTTCACCAGCCATTTCCTCGCACGCCCATTCCAGGGAGTATTTGATCAGGGAGAGACAATGGCGAAGTCCGGCTCATTGTAATAAGCACACAGCTCGTATTTGTGGTGTCGCCCTCTGATTGTAATGCGGGCAACGCTAAACCACATCTGTGGCTTTGCTTCTTCCCCCATCCCAAAGGACAGTCAAAAGTGCCCGGAAAATAAACGTCATCTGCGTTTTGCTTCAACATAAAGTATTTGTATGGAAGGCATAACCATGGACGACATACACTATACGAAATAAGAAATAATGTCAGCAACTTTATCTAGGCTATTTGTACCAGAAATTGTTGGATTATTATGATTCTTTCGTGCGTTTGCGTTTGAGGGTGGGGTGAGGGGTAGGAGTGGGGTGGGTGGTGCAATATCGGTATTGAAGTTTTTGTATACACAAATAAAGTACAGCAAATGTGCGTAGTTTCATGTGGAGAAATATTCACGGATTTTCCATTCGGACATGTAACTTAAGTTTTTAATTTTAGCATTTTGGACATGAATCTATTAAACTTATGTTGAAAATACCTATTTCGTTGTGCTTTATTTTTGTTTCAACGATTTTCTGCCATCAGAAAAATATTCGAAAATAAAATACAGCGAAAGTAAATGAATGTACAGTAAGTCTTTATGTTCGAAAACAGATTGACGGAGCGCAATTTGGAGTACGTATGGCATAAGTACATGAGTTCAACTCTGATAGGGAAACTGGGTCTTATTCTCGGTGACCAAGCCTTTTTATATGGAACAATGTTGGGTCTTTGTTTGACTCTATTTGTAAACTATTTCTAACTGAAGCATGGTGTTACAGGCGAGAGTCGCTGGACGACCTGTCTGAGCCAACCTAAGTACATGACTTTTTACTACAATCTACAGCTAATATATATGGATGTGTGTCGTCTGTGCTTTTAATTTGAGATTTTAGATCAATGCCTTGTATATAATTACGTGTATTCTACTAAAACGTGTCTGACGTACCGTGGGTTCTACCCTGCCCACGGTGCCCCCGCTGTAAAGGGGTAGATTCAGCGATAAATTATTATTATTATTATTGAAAATAATTTTAAGTCAACTTCACGTGCACTTATGGAGCACATGGTTCACATGTACGCAGGAATGGCTAGTCCATGGTACCCTTTGTCATTGTGCACCTGTCATCAATTTCTTGCTTATGCATGACAGTTCATGCAATTAACCCCACTCCATTGGTGTTCTACTTGTTAATGGATGACTTTCCTAATAAAGTTATTAGTTGTATTACTCTTATAGAGGCAACGCGATATCTTGGCGCACTTCGGTGAGAAGATCACAATGAAAGTTGCTGACCAGATCTCATCTCGAAACTTTACGCCAGTTAGAATCAAGAAATCATTGACCACACAATTTGAAGCTAACTTATCACTTGAACTTACCTTAAGGTCCAAAATTCACATTTTAGGTTTCTCACGTAAAGACCGTTAGGTGGATCCTCGTTGGACGGGGTGAGGACGCACTTCGGGCGATTTTGTTCAATGGGTGATGTTTCAATGGTTTTTACGATTTTTACTTTTATTTTCTTTTAATTGGCACACTTTTTGTGGAAGATAGTAAGGACTTTTCTGAAACACTTGTCTTCAATATTTCACAAAGAACTCTTCTGAGTCCCAATATTTCACAAAGGACTCTTTTGAGTCCGCCTAAAGCTTAATTTATTCAATAGGTGGTGATAAACAATTTCAAATTAATTTTTATGCTACTTGTCTGCTAAATTTGCCCCCTGTATTTTCTTCAAACTGGATCAGAATGCACAATGACTCAATATTTACCAAATCTGTTCATGGGATTCCACCACTGTAATTTCCCCGAATTTTGATAAATTTTTAAAATTACTCATTGGTCAATGAGAGTGCACAGCATGTTTGATGGGTAACCTCCAGTGCAAATGATATATATATATATATATATATATATATATATATATATATATATATATATAAAACATTGGTAAAGAGCTTTCCCGGGTTAATTGAAAAGGCTACGTCCAGGAAACTGTTGATTGAGTATTATCATGACTATTAAAGGATGTTCGATGGTGCCTTCGGCAGCACAATGTGCCACCAGTAGGGCTGTTTTTGCAATATTCCAGTTTAATTTTTAAATGTAAAACGAATTTACTATTAAACTAAAATGAATGAAAGGAGTTTGATGTACAATATGTTTATGTAAATTTATACATGCCCTCAATCTGCTCTCGAGCAACTGAGTCTCCACACTGACACACCGTCTATAAAGAAAAACAAGACAAACGAGTGTCACCTTTCCAAAATATCCTATTAGTCGTTGGCGTTACTTCGTTTCTTATTGCATGTCCGGACATAATTACATTTCTCGGAAAGTCATTGTATTACAATTTCCGACCCTCTCCCCCTCCCCCCCCCAAAAAAAAAAAACAAAAAACAAACAAACGAAAAACAAACGAACAATCCAACAACAAACAAAACAAAACAACCTCCCACCAATTTCGCCTTCAAAACATTTTTCATAAAATATTCAACATGAATTCCTCCGAAATACGCTCATCTGTCTCTTTAACCAATATGTATAGGACCATTCCAATTACAGCGGTGTTCATCGTTATTGTTGTAGCTTAACTACTTGATGATAGCATCTATAACTTTCCAGGGATGCATATTCAACGTGTAGTGAAAGTAAAAAATTTAGGAGTATGGTAAGACGACCAATTCAATCGGAAATCACATATAATATATTTCTACCGAAGTTAGTAAGGTAAAAGGGATTTTGAAAAAGGTACACAAATATTTGGATAAATGGATCCTAAGAAATATGTATTATGCTTTAGTTTACCCGTATTTCACACACTTAATATCACATGGGCCTCCCAATATAAATCTAATTTAGATTGCTTGGTAAAATTACAGAAAAGGGTTGCCCGTATATGTTTCGCAAATTATTTTGCTCATACTGAACAATTATTTAAATATGTAAATATTGTGACATTTGAACAAAGTGACATAAATAAATATTTGACTGCTATATTTCTGTATAAAGCTTTACATAACATGTGCCCAAAGTTTACATCAGATTTGGGCTTAAAACTTGGAATGATATTCCTAATATCATTCGCCAGTTGATTCCATTCAACGTATTTAAGCAAAAATTGAAGGTTTATAGTTTAGATTTTGTTTCACTGGGAACTTAGACTTACAACTAAAATATATGTATTGACACATGTATCTGATTGCTGGTTGCAAATAATTTTGTAACACATTATGCCATCCCTACCTCGCTTTTTGTATCATTCTTGTATTAATGGATTTTTTTTCTAAATTGTAATTATTGTACCTGCAGTACAGGGTTCATGTAAGTCCTTATGGGTTTCTACCAAGAATTTATGAGACTGAAGTTTCTGTTTACGAGAGTTTATCAAAAAACCATCGTTCATTCATTCATAAAAACTCCTTGCTGGAGGTAACAATAAGCTGTGACATACGTATCTCTTTGCCGTTTAAGTGTCATAACTGCTTTACAGGCCATTACACCTGCACCTGTAAAAATTTATCAATATATCAATACCTGCTCCATGCAACCACTGTTATGAACTGCCACATTGCTTTTTATGGCCACAAGGTTTGGACGTAGGAGTCAGTTTCTTTGTAAATTTACCTGCAGTGACAGGTCACCTGCTGTATGTGGCCACTTTTTTCTCGACTGAAGGGGTGGCCACATACCGCAGTTACCACTGTATATGGAAATTGTTGAAGATTCACACCACTGTATTTTGGCGACTTTCATCCCGGAAAATAATATTTACCTGTAGGGGCTGTAAACCTGGCGGCACAATCCTCTTGCAGACGATGTGACAAGACAGTATTGGCCGTGTCCTGGCATGGTTTCGGAGTAGGGCGACAGCACAATGGACGCTGCATTGGGTGGTGACCACATCTTTGCGAACAGGAAATGACAAGCCATGTTCCAGCGCCCTCTCCTCCGGGTCTGGGCAGACAAACAGTGGAGGTTTGTTGTTGCCCCCACATGACACATGTATGGCTCGTGATGCAGCATGCGTAATGAGCCGCCCACATCGCCTTAAACATTAAGGGTGGAGGAAAGATTCCACCAACTCCATCTGCTGATGCCTGCTCAGCTGAACTCCTGAGAACTTCCAGGTAATTCAACCAATCAGGCGTGTGCCTCACGTCTGGATTTCTCGAATATGTGTGGTGCCAGAATGCCAACCATTAACCAGGATTAAGATGGGGTCTCCCAGACCTGATCCCCCTTGCCGGGTACCTATACAGTGATAGGGATGCAGGTGCCATACGAATAACAGACCCTCCCTCCCCCCCCCCCCCTGCATTTGGCACCTGTGGTGACACCACCACCTCCACCTCCATTTCGTGCACTCTGGCTCGAATTTTGACCCCCTTCAAAAAAAAAAAAAAGGATGGAAAATTGTTTGCTTCTTGATAATAATAATAATAATAATAATAATAATAATAATAATAATAATAATAATAATAATAATAATAATAATAATAATAATAATAATAATAATAATAATAATGAACAGCTAAATCTGACTCAATTTTGTACTGCATCAATGGAAAGTGTGTCATTTTATCATGTACATATAAAATTTTGAGCCGGAAAAACGTGCATGTAGAATCTGGAGATCAAGGCGTCCAGGGAGATTATTTTCCCTTTTTAATGACGAAGCCCTGGTGAGTGCTACGCGAGGATTTTTATCAGGCACTTTCAACACATCTCAGATCTAAGGGTAAATCCATCACTTTGCAAATCTTGGGTGGCAAATATACAAAGGATGTGAATCATCAACAACGAATGGTGCTTGTGACAGACACGCATTGGATTCTGGGAAAGGTGGACAAGAAGAAACACGGTGAGAAGCACTTCACTCTTGTACACGGATGCCATCTCCCTGGACATTATGGAAGCCAATGCCTCCATATGGAAGTGTTTCACTCCTGGAAATGTGTTCACGGATGAAAGAGATCTCTAATGGGCTTACCCCACTGATGTACTTCATGAAGATAAACCACAATCAATAGTGGAATTTATGACCCCAGGTGGCAGCCCCTGACGGTGCTCATTTGCATAAATTTGAATATTTGCGTAGCAAAAGCATCGAAGAGATTTTTTGTTATGCAAATAAGTGAAATTATTCAAATGATAACTCTCCAGTGCTGCCCTCTGGGGTCCTATAAGGTTCTATTGACAGATGTTTTGAAGTAGCAAGTCGCTGAACAAGAGCGTTGGTATTCCGAATCCAAATACTGTTTACACGCCCAGCAACTGAGACACATCTTGCAGCCGCATCCACGGTTATTAGCCGTGGATTTGGCTAAAGCGTTAATACCTCCTCGACCAACTAAACCTACTTCTTGCCTTGCCAGACTGAATGAAAGTGCCCTTTCTTTGCACTGTGGTTTGTTTCAAGGTTCCAAAGCAGCAGTTTAGATGTGGTCATGGCAGTGGAAGGCATCACTGTGGTCTTCTGATTCTGTTGCTTCCAGATCGGTAGCGGACCGTGCCATCACAGTCTTGCAGCCGCTACCAAATAACTTGGATCTTGAGATCATTACAGAAATTTGAGTATGCTCTTGCTTCATGTAACAAAGTGCGGAAGAAGTGGGCAAAGTGTAAAATAAAATTGCAAAGCATTACCACGGGTTCTGGTGCTTGATTGCTCACTTTAATAAAGTTCAGACACTCGTTCTTTTATAAAGATCGTTGTGTACCGAAAGATTCTCCAAGGCTGTCTCCAAAGTACACTTGGTTAAAGTGTCTGTTATATCCAAAATCTAAAGGACTTTGACGGTCTTGTGCTAAGCTGACCTTGCATACAAAGACCGAAGTGGTCCTGGGACCTTTTGAAATAATATCAAGGTCACTTTTTGTGACATTATCATTTTGGCATATGTTTGCATTATCAAAGTCTTCACTCACTCACAGTTTTGGAAACATCATTTTTGAGATGAAAGTGACAGATCCCACCATTACCAAGATAAAAGCAAATGTGTTTGTTTGACCTTTGAAGATCACTCAAGTTCAAAATTATCAACACCACAAGAGACCCCTTAGGTAATTTCTTATTAGCGTTTATAGTAACCATGAACAAATTATCCACCATTACCAAGCTATGGGCCAAGCTGTCAGTTTGACCTTTCAAGGTCAAAATCAACAATACCAGAAGAAACCCTAAAGGTGCTTTCCGATCAGTGTTCTAAAGAAATCATGGGCCTAGGAATCACCATTACCAAGACAAAGACCAATGTTACAGTTGCTGCTCTTTCTATATTAAACATTTTAACACATACATGTATCTTTACCGATGACTTATTGAAATTAGATTTTACACCCACCCACCCCCCAAAAAAAACCAAGACACAAAAAACGAAAAAAAAAAAAAAAACCCACAAAAACACAAACACAAACACACACACACACACACACACACCATTTCCGCCATATAAGCCACTGTGTCATTAGGACCTCAAGTTTAACCTTTCAAGGTCACTCAAGATCAAACTTCACAATGCCAGAAAAAAGCCATAGGTCTTTTTCTACTAACACTTAAGAATAACCATGGGTCTAGGTTTCACCATTTCCAAGATAAAACAAACATTTGAATTTGACCTTTAATTTGAACTTTCAAAATCATTCAACGTCAAAATAACATCACCATCATAAACCCCATACGTGTTATCCTTTTTATGTTAAATGGTAACCACAGGTCTAGCAGCCACTGGCAGGATATATTAAAGTCAATATGTCCTTTTGACCCTAAGTTTGATCTTTCAAAGTGACTCAAGGTCAAAAAATAATATCACCGTCAGAAACCCCTTAGGGATTTCCCTGCCAATATTTACCAGTAACCATGGGCCTAGAAAGCGACATTACCAAGATATAAGCCAATATATTATATTTGCTGACTCAGCAAAAATTATATATATGCATTCGCTGATAAGTGCTAAAATGAAAAGTTACGTTTAAAATCAGAATTCCATAGTTACATCACCTAGTGAACAAATTTGTTTGACCCTTTGACAAGCAACAATCTTGCAGCTTTTTCAGCATAATCTGAACGATGGTTTTGGAGAAGTAGAAAACAGTAAAAACATACAAAAATTTATAAAAAATTGGAAAAAATTCCCAGCGCCACCTGGTTACCAATAAAACAACGCGGGGTCCCCAAAAAGTGTTCCTGTGTGGTTTGATAGTAATTGGATGAGCGGTTTAGAGTTTTTAAGATTTGGCCACAAAATCAAAAACGAAATTCATTCAAAATAAGAAATTCACTGGACCTTGACCATTTGAACAAACTTGGTAGAGACCCATCCAAGGTACACCACCACCAAGTTTCAAGTGAATCTGCTTGATGGTTTTGGAGAATAAGTCCTTTATGTGAATTTCCATTGCAATCCCTATTCAACTACATAGTAATCAATAGGAATGCATCAACCGACAAGCACCCGAATTAAAAAATTCGGTAAAAATCAGGCATCAAGAGTTCACAGGACCACTTCAGTATGTGCATGCAAGGTCAGCTGAGCAAATCACTATCACAGTCCTCTTGTTAGGGATTTTGTAGCTTGTAGGAGGGGTAAACACTAAATGAACAAACTTGTTTACTCCTCCTACTAGCTACATTTCCATCAAGTTTCAGAACAGTCTGCGAAGAAGTCGAAAATGATCTCAACGTAAGAATTTTTTTTTAAATACAGAAAAATCGCAGTGCCACCTATTGAACAATTAAGGTCAAGGGGCCCCTGACGTGTCCCTATGCAATTCCGAAGCAATTGGCTGGGTCATATTGGAGATTTTTTTTTTTTTTTTTAATTTGGCCTCCCAAAAAATTCCAGAAAAATTTATAACAAGAGGGCTGTGACATTCCTGTGCTCAGATGACCTTGCATGCACAGACTGAAGTGGTCCTGTGAACTATAATAGCAAGGTCACCCACCTGTTTTACACCATGATCACTGCATAAACATCACTTGTGTACCATGCCTCCGGTACACTGAACACAGCAACGCAGGGCACATTTAAGTTTAATTTATAAACATGAATATAATACTTTTGACCAGACCACACAACCCCATTTCCTGAAAAAAACGAGGTCAAAACTTAAAAACAAAATGAGCAAGCCCCCCCCCCCCCAGATAAACCACTTTTGAGATTTTACCTACCTTACCCCTACATTGTTTCTCAATATTAGCAGTTCCATGCTGATGAGGCAAGAAACAGACATTCATTTTGCAACTAACTGGGAACACTTTCAGTTGCGACAGGTATCTCCAATGGCAAATCATACGCAGATGCACTCATCAGTCAACCACACCTATTATGTGCAAATGTACTCAGATATCCTACCTGCAAAACTTACCTTTTACAAGTCCTGCCAGATATCAGTGAACAAGTTTGCGGTACCTTTCGAGTTTGGGTCATTTGGACTTCGATCTGGGTCAAGCCTTTGAAAACTAGTTTGCCAAAATAACATTGTGACTCACTGTCTGGGTTCCAGTGTTAGAATATTGTGAGAGTTATTTGTGAACTTTTCATAGTTTTCTCAGCCTCAGGTCAAAGTGAGGGGTTACTCAACCCAATGGTTACTATGTCTGCCGAAGTGTCATATTATCGCCCACAATCATGAAGTAGATACTTAAAACAGATTATTTCCCTAACTTTCAGTTCATAACTTCAACAAAATACACCAACAGCAAATATGAATACATCCATTTGATTCCTATTACTAATACTTTTACAGCGCGTAGTATTCAGATGTCTAGCGATCAATTAAACATCCACGAACATGACCAAGAGTGAGTGTAGTTGCCATTTTTTTTAGTTTATTGCCGTTATTTTGTTTAGCATTTTGCCAATTAATTCAAATAAAATGTATATTTCTTTCAGAACAGCCTGGCAAAAAGTTCTAAACTGATCTCTTTTGCTTGTCCCATGCAAAACATTACAACTTTAGCAGATACAGGTTTCGGTCTAGTGGCTAATTGATGTTACACTGGCTGACCATGCATGTGTGCTGTTGTGAAACTGAAAGTGGCAAAGCTGAAATCAGGTCTAATAATATTATTAAATGTATGAATTTCATTAAATTTTGGTGCAGGCTTAAAACAAAACAATGTTACATTGGCAGGTGGTTTAACTAGGATAAGCTATCCAGCTAAAAAGGGTACATATGGGTTCAGGGTTAAGTCAAACTGTTCTTATCTGAACCTTTACTGAACAAATTAAGTAATTATGGGTTGTTTGACAGGTATTCTTCTTTCATAATGAAGCTCTGTATTTATAAGGAAAACGTCAAGTATTTAGCTAATTCATCATTTGCCACATTCATATCTACTCATTATTCTGTGGGTTGTCTTTGCTAAATATTTAGCTTAGACAAGGAGCCACCACTCAAAGAGACATGTGCGGGTAATAGGCTCCGAAACATGTTCAGAGCAGTAACCCGCTGAAGACCCTTTAATTTATTTGGGCTTATACAGCCTATATCGAAATTTTACAGAGGAACGTGTGCAATATGGACAATAGTACTTACATATGTATATAGGTTAGACAAGGACAGGTTAGCTTATGAAGAGTAAAGAGTTCGGACTGAGGAATAGGGTAATGGCAACTAGGAAGTGGTTCTAGGCAAAAAGACACAAATACAATTAACCTGATATAGAATTGGTACCACACTTATCGATGCCAGACCTTCCATCGCCACGCTTGATCCTTCAGTGCCTACATGGACGTGCACAAAATGTCAATACACACATACTAGTTGTGGGGGGGGGGGATCTGTCTTGAACAAATGATGCAGATGCCTTGAATCAAAACAGCGGAGACACTTCTCCAGCTATTCTTCGATGGTCCAGAGTGATCAATGTAATTATCACCAAGTTGTGCACGTGGCCGGTCCATGTGCTTAAATCACATCGGCTGTCTAGACATACGCCTGCCACACAAAATTCCGTAATCTTTATGAAAACAGCAAACAAATTCACAAATGTATGACATCTGACCCATAAAACTGCTATTGAAGCTACCGTCATCCAATGATCAGTCTAAGAGCTATTTTTAACTCCTCATTCTCACCATTTCTGTATTAAGCGAAGCTGTCTTTTTATCCAGCATCAATTTTGCTCAAGGCCATTCATATTCGATGTCTTAGCTATGACGCAAACTGGACAGAACCTCATCCGTGAAAGCAGGGACAAAAAGAAAACTAGAGGGCTGTGTTATCAGCCCGCGCTCATCTGACCTAAGCTTGTCCCACAAAATCAAGTTTGCAACTGAATAGACCTGTGTTGGGCTTTAGCTGAGTGTATGGTATTTAAAATTATTTCTAGGACGGACAACTGAGTCTCCTAAAAGCTCAGTCTGACTAGCAAGTCAGGTGAACTAAAATTGCAGCATCACCTGGTAACAAATTAAGAAGTAAGATTCCCTAGGAGTGTCTGTGTGTTATATTAAAGCAATTGGGTGACCAGTTTTAGAGAAGAACATTTTTTTAAGATTTGCCAGAGAGAGAGAGAGAGAGAGAGAGAGAGAGAGAGAGAGAGAGAGAGAGAGAGAGAGAGAGAGAGAGAGAGAGAGAGAGAGAGAGAGAGAGAGAGAGAGAGAGAGAGAGAGAGAGAGAGAGAGAGAGAGAGAGAGAGAGAGAGAGAGAGAGAGAGAGAGAGAGAGAGAGAGAGAGAGACCCACCCAAAGTACATTGCCACCAAGATAAAAGGTTTCAGAGAAGAAATCGTAAATGTGAATTAGTATTAGAATGCCCATTAACTTACATGTATAGTAATCAATATAAAAGGGGCACTTACTGATAAGTAACCGACTTGAAAAAAAATCCCCACAAATTAAGAATCCACAGCAGTGCCACCTTGTGAACGACTTTATTTTACCCTTTCACAAGGAACAGATCCACCAAGTTTCAGCTTTATCTGAGTGTTAGCTCTGGAGCAAAAGTCAGAAATGGCGAAAACACATAAAAATCAAAATAGAAAAAAAATGCAGCACTACCGGGTAAACAAATAAGGAACTAGACTAGTCTTAAGGAGTGTTAATGTGAGGTATCAAAGTAATTGGATGAGCGTTGTTGGAAAAGATTTTTTCAGATCTGCCCAAAAATTAACCCAAAAATTCATAAAAAGATAAAAAAAATCAATGATGTGTGACCACTTGAACAATCTTGGGAGAGACTCATCCAAGGTACATTGCCACCAAATTTGAAGTGAATCTGGTTGACGATTTCAGAGAAGCAGTCAAAAATGTGAAACAGCATCAGAATCCCATTGACTGACATAGTAATCAATAGGAAAGGTGCATTTACCAATAGCTACCCAACTTAAAAAAAAAAACAAAAACAAAAATCATGAATCCACAGCAGTGCTACCTAGTGAACAACTTCGTTTGACCCTTTGACAAGGAACATTTGCACAACGTTTCAGCTTAATCTGAGTGACAGTTCTGGAGAAGAAGTCAAAAATAGAAAAAAACCCCACAAAAATCATTAAAAAAAGAGAAAAAAACTGCAGCACAACCTAATGAACAAATACACACTAGGAGTGCTTAGGAGTGTTCCTGTGTGATATCACAGAAATTGGGGAGTGGTTTTTAAAAAGTTTTTTTTTTAACATTTGCCCCCCAAAAATGAACAAAACATTCATACAAAATAGAAAATCAATGATAGGTGGCCACTTGAACAAACTTGGTAGAGACCCATCCAAGGTACATTGCCACCAAATTTAACGAGAATCTGGTTGATGGTTTCCGAGAAGTAGTCGAAATATGAATTAGCATTACAATGTCCATTGAGTTACATAGTAATCAATAGGAAAGGTGCATTTACCAATAGCTACCCAAATTGAGAGAAAAAAAAGAAGATAAAAATCAGGTATCCATAGCAGTGCTACCTAGTGAACAAGTTTGTTTGACCCTTTGACAAGGAACATATCTACATATCTACAATGTTTCAGCTTTATCTGAGGGACGGTTCTTCAGAAAAAGTCAAAAAAAGCAACAACAACAAACAAAACAAAACAAAACAAAACAAAACAAAGCAAAAAAAACAACCCCCCAAAACAACAACAACAACAACAACAACAACAACAACCCACACACAAAAAATCATCAAAAACGGAAGATAAAAAATTGCAATGCCACCTGGTGAACAAATAAACACTAGGAGTCCCTGGAAGTGTTCTTGTGTGATATCAAAGCAATTGGGTGAGCGTTTTGGAGAAGTTTTTTAAGATTTGCCCCCCTCCCAAAAAAAAATAATAAAAAAAATCACTGAAGTTTGACCACTTAAACAAACTTGATAGAGACCCACCCAAGGTGACATAGCAGGACTACCTGGGGAACAAATTAACAACAGGGCCCGAAAAGTGTTCCCATGTGATTTTGATGCAATTGGGTGAGCAGTTTTGGAGAAGATGTTTTAGGATTTGCTCCCAAAAAGAAAAAAAAATCCTAAAAAATACAAGAATCATTGGAGCGTGACCTTTCCAACAAACTGGAAACCTGCTAGAAGAACATTGCCACTAACACTGAAGTGAATCAGGCTGATGGTTTCAGAGAAGAGGTTGAAAATAGCAAAAACACACCAAAATTAATTTTAAAACATAGAAACAAATTGCAGCGCCACCTCTTGAACAAATTAAGATCTTGGAATCCCCAATAGTGTCCCTATACAATTTCAAAGCAATTGGTTGGGCGGTTTTAGAAAAAAGATTTTGTAAGATTTGACCAAAAAAATGAACAAAAATACTCATGAAACAATCCAAAAATTACTTGAGCTTGACCATTTGAACAAAGTTGGTAGAGACCCATCCAAGGTATATTTCCACCAAGTTTGAAGTCAATCTGCCCAGTGATTTTGGAGAAGTAAAAAATATGAATTGTTGATGATGGACAACTGACAACGGATGAAGGACCATAGTGTAAGCTCAGGTACTAACAAGTCAGCCGTGCTCAAAAATACAAAAATCAATGGAACATAACCACTTGAACAAACTTGGTAGGGCCCCCTTAGAGGGAACTTTGCCACCAAGTATGAAGTCAGTCCAGCTGATCGTTTCTTGATTGAAGGGTTCAATGACTGCAAACAGATTCGGATTGCTCATGATGCCAACATTCTAGGATATTAGTAAGGGTTGAAGAGATGGCTGATCAGAAACCCTCCACTGTTTTTGAGCTTTTGCCTATAACTTCCCACTGATACAACAGTAACTCGGGGATGTTCATAATGCGTTAAGAACAAGGGTGAATTCTCTTACTGGCCCACTAGTAGGAAAACACATTCAACTGACCCAAGTAAACAATTAGAGAATATCGCAGCCCTCCTCTGACAATTCTATCTGAGACAGTTTCCGAGAGGCCTCTGTTATGGATGTGCTGTGAGATAACCACCAAGCGAGGAGGTTTAGCACTTGAGAGTTCCCATGGAACAAGCTCATCTACAGCTGCACCAGAAGCTTTGGCCATGCCGGTAATCATAGCAGAAGCTCGATGCTGAATTCTAGCAGGTGTACCGAGCAATCACTGCAGTGCCCCCACAGGGCAACCAGGACCACATTGAAATCGTGGGACCACACCTTGTGCAGTACCTTTGGAAGGATCTGGCAAGGCAATAAAGTGTATGCCCTCAGCTTGCTCCAATCCATGGCTAGGACATCCATCGCTAGGGCTTGGGGGTCTGGGACAGGCAAGACGTAAACCAGCAGTTTTGCATTCTTGCAAGTCACGAACAGATCCATGTGTGGAGTTCCCCATCTGGCCCACATGGCCTGAATGACCCTGGGGTGGAGCGACCACTCCTTTTCTACTGGCTGCCCTCTTCTTGAGAGTTGGTCAGCTAGGACATTCCCATGTCAAGGGACATGCCTTTTGTGTGTGCGGATGTTTTGGTCATACCACTGGTATGTCTCCTCCAGAGACAAGCCCTGGCATGAAAGCACAACACCACCCAACCTCTCCTCCAGTGGTGGGACCAAAGCTTGGTCACAAACTCGGCTCTGAAGAAGAGCTTTGACATGGTCAAAGCCCATGGCATGGGCAGGTGCCATGTCCATGGGAGCAGGGGCCGAACCCTTCACAGAACCCATGGTCACTGCCTCTATGTGCCTGTCAGAGTGTGAACAGCATGTGTGGGGAGCCCTTAACCTGGGTCGAGATCTGCTGACAGACGAATCCAACAACAAAAGCTCATCCGCCACCTTGGTGTCTAGGTCCACAGACTCCAGATTTGTGAGGGCGGTGGTAATGCCCTAGACCTAATCGAACAATGCACTGTTTGAAGGCAATGAAGTGGCTGCCGTGACAGCAGGGCATCTGTCATCATGCCTGGCATAGGAGTAGGGAGCACCTCCACAGAATTGGTCGCCACCACAGATGCCACCTCAACCTGGGTACAGACAGGGGAGGCAAGGGAGGCTCATACACCACAATATTGACAACCACCGACTGAGAACTCTGCTGGCCAGAGAGGTATCCGAGTCTCTGCAAAGCCACTATTCTAAACCTTGGTTGCCGCTGACTGAGAAATCTGCTGGCAGGAGGGGTCCGGACTCCTGGGCTTGGGGTCTGAACGAGAGCTCGATCAAGACAAAAGTAGTGAGCTGCTCTTCCAACAGAGTCTGCTCACACTCAGCAGCAGCAGTGGTAGCCAATGCGGACGAAGCCTCTTTGCACAACCTCTGATCCTCGTGGAGCTCGAGTTCCGCCTTTACCTCAAGAGAGTGAGGCAGGGTATCTGGCTCAAATATGGGAACAAGTAGGATCGCCTTCTGCTCACTCTGGGAGCAAAGCCACCTGAGGTGCAGAAGGGACTGAGATTCTGCTGTTGGGGGAATAGAAGGTTCTGTCTGGACCATAGGTGCTGACACCACTGCAGCCAAAGATCCACTGACAGTAGAAGATGCCCCCGCTGGTCTGGATGTCTTCTATCTACTTCCCCATTGCCTATGCTTACGATCTGAGCTCTGGGACCTGGGAGCTTGCAAAGTATGCAAAGGCACCAGTGCTTTAGGTGGCACTCCAGACTAACGGTCCGAGCGTGCTGACTGGCCAAGGTTGTTCCAGAATACCTGGATGGGAACCCGCAGATTTCCACTCTGGACACACTGGTTTGTGTGACTGCTGTTTGTCTGAGCACTTGGACCTGAAGGACCAAGAACTTGACAGCTGCAATCTACGTTTGGCTGACTTCTTTGGCGCAGAGTCCGAAGAAGAAACAGCTTGCTGAGAGGGGACAAATAATGCATGTAACATCTCAGCCTGCTGCATCATCATGCTCTGAGACATATATTCCAAAGCATGGACAACTTTTGGATCAGTTCCAAGAGAAGATGTGGTAGTCTTTGGGGCACAGCTGGTCGCAAAAGATCTCTTGCTTCCAGACTTGTGACTCCGATGTCTCTTCTCCTTCCTCCAAGGGGTATTGGGTGTACAAATATGTCATCCAGGACTGCTGACGAACCAAAGTAGGTCTATGTGCTTTTCCATCAGCCACGTGAGACTGCGGACAAACCGAAGTAAGGAGGGGGTCTGTGGTGAGGACTCAACAGAGTCAGTTGTCTCACCTTGGCACTAGGTAGTTGCAACCTTCCGCCTATGCCTTGCACAGTCAGACTTTCTCCACATGTCCTCACAGAGCAGCCATTGCCTGCAAGTTTGGTCACAATGGCAACCTTGACCCAACTGCAGGCTAGAACCATAGCAGTGAGGATGGTCATCCCAAGCCACTGTGAAGTGGTTCTGCGAGTCAAGCTTTTGTCCGCAATCCAACAAGGACGAGGATGTGGACAAAGTGGTCACTTGATCAACACCCATGGACTGCCTCTGAAAGGAGGCAACAGCCTGGTGTGCATTGTTTTCCCTCTCTCTGTCTTCTCAGTCGAGATGCTGAC
>OZ026614.1:79734772-79755535 GCA_964020975.1 Hermodice carunculata | reverse complement strand
CTGGGTTTAATGAGATGCGAGATTAGGGGTCAAATCAGCAGCCTCGTTCTCGGTTCCATTGCTGGGCAGTGTTTATGTAAACAAAGACGCATGGGCACATCTTAGTCCCTGCTATTTGGGAGTGTTGAGGTGTTCTGGATCACATGAAAGAGGTGTGATAAGTCATTTACCACTTACAGTAAAACCTTCCTATACCGAGCACCCTTGGGACCTGAAAAAAGTGTTCCATAAGGGGAGGTGTTCAGTATATGGAAGTTTGCTAACATTGGAAGTATTCATTCGGGACCAAGAAATGGTGTTCAGTATAGAGAGGTGTTCGGTATATGGAGGCGTTCGGTTAGAGAGGTTTTACTGTATATAACAGTCAGTGCATTTATTGGGTTACGATTAATGGTCATTTTACGAGCATCCTGTCACCCGATACCCCACTGAAGACACAAGAGATGCCTGTTTGGAACACCCACCAACCAGATACTGCTCTGGCATTTTAATTTAAAACAGATCCATGACCCTTTCACGCTGTAACTTGACCAACAAGTGTTCATGCTTTTCAAGAGGGTATAAATTTGGGCTGGATTGGGTTAAATTTTCAAGATACAAGTGGTCCAATTTGAATAACAGAACAGTCCATTTTATCAGAAGTAATGGGGGTTTAGAACTACTGATAAAATAAAACATTTTCTGTAATAACATAGATTAAGCTAAGTTTCATACTTACAGATATTTTAAGTTGTGAAAAAAATATATTTGAGCATTCTAGGGCAAATTGTACAGATTTGATCAAAATTCAAAGGGCCCTACCCCCTAAATATGTCATTTTGGGGTTCCTTCCTTTTTGGCTGAAAGGTGGACACAGGGTTTTCACTATCCCACCACCCCGATTGGATTATGGATCTGTATGCTTTGGCAGTGCATTCTTGGTGCAAATTGCCGGTAATAGACCACATGTTACAAAAGTGCAGCTTTGTAGAAAACGTGGATTTTTTTGCAAAATGGCGGATTTTAGAGGTTGAAATTCAAAGTCAGGTCACAAGATTATTTCTTTCTAATTTGGACTTAAACCTTACTGCTTGCATCAGGAAAGTATTTTTGCAGTAGATAGCAAAATATTTTGTCATCACATTGCTTGTACAAAATTTGATCAAATTACATGAACATGACTTCTGGATATTTGGGTCAGCAATGGCTGACAGATCAGAAATGAAATGGACATATTGGACTACCATGGCCCTATTATTAGACTGGAATAATACCATAATGTGGATTTAAATCTGTGGAAAGAGGACATATAAAGGTAAGAGATCATAACACATCTTTTGTACCACTTTTTACAAATTTCTTATTTGTATGTGATACCAGTTAATATCATGGCCGCCATGTTGGATTTTGTGTATCTTGGTGACGTCACAGCCTAAGGCTTAGCTTGGAACCGAGGCAGGCTGGTAGCCAATCAATCTCATTCATGTCTCAGCATTTCGACTGTCTGTTTGCCAGGACACCATCTTGAAAATCTAAGTACCAAGCCAAACAACCAGTTTTGCACTAAATATTTCAGTAGTATCAGATCACAGAAATGAGCTATCTAGGTCTCCGTCGATGGCCAGACTGCTAAGAAAAGATTTTCCGCAGATTAGGGCTCACGTAAAGCTCTATTGCAGTCAGTGTGTACAAAAGTGTATGGAGCTTTAGTTCAAAAGGCAAGCCAGTAATGGGGCCCAAAAAGAGGAAGGATGAGATGGGGAGAATGTGCACCAGGAGTCACCATCAGTTCACCAACAACCGAGAGATGGTGCCACAGGACCGTCAGGTTTTCAGATCAAGTGAGTCAAACACAACTTGATTCATGTGCATCCTACCCAGACACAGAGGTCTAAGTAAATGGTGGTCCAGAGGTAACGTTACGTAACTACAGTCAGGCCGCCTTTAAACGTCACTTGATAATTTGGCACCCTTGAAATTCGGCAGCAATGAGCTGTGAACGGATTTCCCCCATTGATTTACTGCATGATAATCCGGCACCCTTGAATTTCATCACCGGCATGTTAATTGCACAGCAAAAGGGCTTTTTTGAATGTAATTTGCCTCTTTAATCCATCACTTGATATTCAATGGAGGATATACCTTGCAATAACATACCTGATTGCGCTGTACCGCAAAATCAATAATCACCTGACATGTTCCAAACAAGTTCTGAGTTGATAAGATGTTTAATTGTTCCCGCCTTAAATGGTTAAATTTTATTGCAATGGCGACCCCAAGAATGATGGCTTTTTGTCTATAACTTGCACGTTTCGTTATTAAAATTTCATGATTGATAATACGTGTGTGTGACTATGTTTTTATTTACTCATTGTTAGGTGCAAATTCGGTCCCTTCTTCTCTATATATCCTGGTGAACTATACTGTGATTTGTTAATCTGGCAGCTTTGTTAATCCGGCAAAATGACCAAAAACAGAAGGTGCCAGATAAACGCAGCCTGACTGTAATACCAAGTTTAAAGTGAAGCTCACTGACAGTTTCAGAGAAAAAGTCCAAAGTGCGAATTGTGGATGGATGAAGGATTGACAGATTATGCTATAAGCTCAGGTGATATAGATCACCTGAGCAAAAAAAAATTAAAATAAAAAATAAAACAAACCACAATCAGGCTGTGTGAACAACATGTGCTCAACTGACCGAAGCTTGTTCACAAATCAAAGTTGCAGCTGAATAGACCTGTGTTGAGGTTTAGCTGATTGTATATGACATTTAGAAGTATTTCTATGATTTGCCTAAGAAAAAAATTCATTTAAAACATAAATTTTACTGGAGCATGAGAAATTGAAGATAATTTAAAGAGAACTGTAAAAAGAACATTGCTGCTTGCTGGGAAAAAATGATATCGAGCATTAGAATGCCCATTGACTTACATTGTAATCAAGAGGAGATGTACATTTGCTGGTAGGTACCTGAACTGACAAAAATCGTTAAACATCAGGAATCCACAGCAGTGCCACTTAATGAACAACTTTGTTTGACCATTTCACAAGGAACATATCCACTAGGTTTCCGCTTAATCTGAGTCAGGGTTCTGGAGAAGTCTAAAATAGCAAAAACACATAAAAAATCATTAAACCAGAGGGCTGCATAAACAGCCCATGCTTAGATGACCTAAGTTTGTCCCACAAAATCAAAGTTGCAACTGAATAGACGTGTGTTGAACTTTAGCTGAGTGCATATGGCATTTAGAAGTATTTCTAAGATAGATGACTGAGCCTCCTAAAATCTCAGTCTGACTAGCAAGTCAGCTGAGCTAACAAGATCCATGCCCAGGGGCATGAATGTCTCGCCAGCATAATTCAAGCCACTCCTAAGTTTTTTGTTGACGGACGGATGGACAGATGGACGGATGGACGGAAAGTGACTGCTTAGTCTCAGCAACAGCTTATGCTGGCCAGACAAAAATTGTGGTGCCAGCTGGTGAACAAATAAGAACTAGGAGTCCCTAGGAGTGTTCCTGTGTGATATCAAAGCAATTGGGTGGGCGGTTTTAGAGAAGATTTTTCAAGATTTGCCAAAAAAGAAGAAAAAAATAATAAAAAATTGAAAGTTCACTGAAACATGACCATTTGATTAAAGTTGGTAGATACTCACCCAAAGTACAATACCACCAAGTTTGAAGTGAATCTGGTTGATGGTTTCAGAGAAGTCGAAATTGTAAATTAGCATCAGAATGCCCATTGACTCGCATGGTAATCAACAGGAAAGGTGCATTCACCAGTATGTATCCAAACTGAAAAAAATTGTTAAAAATCAGAAATCCACAGCAGTGCTACCAGTACCCAAAGTTGTTTGACCCTTCCACAAGGAACATATCCCTAAAGTTTCAGCTTAATCTGAGTGATGGTTTTGGAGCAGAAGTCAAAATAGCAAAGACACATAAAGAATCATTAAAAAAAGTTGACAAAAATGCAGTGCCACCTGGTAAACAAACTAAGAAATAGGAGTCTCTAGGAGTGTTTCAGTGAGATATCACATCAATTGGGTGAGCAGTTTTGGAGCAGAGGATTTTTTAAGATTTGCCCCCAAAAAGAACCAAAAAATTCATATTTAAATCCAAAATTCACCGAAACGTAACCATAAACAAACTTGGCAGGGACCTACCCAAGATACATTCAACACCAAGTTTGAAGTGAATCTGGTTGATGGTTTCAGAGAAGAAAATGTAAATTTGCACTAGAATGCCCATTAACTTTTATTGTAATTAATAGGTAAGGTGCATTTAACAACTACCCGAATTGAAAAAAATTGTTAAAAAGTCAGGAATCCACAGCAGCGCCACCTAGTGAACAACTTTGTTTGACTCTTTCTCAAGGAACACATATATATAAGTTTCAGCTTAATTTGAGCTACGGTTCTGGAGAAGTTGAAAATAGCAAAAACCCATAAAAACAGAAAAAGATTGCAGTGCCACCTGGCGAACAAATAAAGAACAAGCCCCAAAGAGTGTTCCTGTGTCATATCAAAGCAATTGGGCACGTGGTTTTGGAGATGATTTTTTAAGATTTGCCTCAAAAAAGAATTAAAAAAAAAATTCATAAAAATTAAAAGATCATTGGAGTGTTACCATTTGAACAAACTTGTTAGAGACCCACCAAAGGCTGATCCCCAGCAAGTTTGAGATGAATCTGGCTGAGAGTTTCCCAGAAGTCGAAAATGTAATTGTAAATGGACTGGTGATGGACAGACGGACGGACGGAAGCACAATGGAAGACTCAGCCTCCTAAAAGCTCAGCCTGACTAGTCAGTCAGCTGAGCTAAAAATAGAAAAAAATGCAGTGCCATTTGGTGCACCTGACAAGTCAGCTAAGCTAAAAATCACAGCCCAACTTCTTGAACAAATTAGGGCCTAGGGGTCCCCAGAAGTGTCTCTATGTAATTTCGAAACAATTGGCCTAGTGGTTTGGGAGATTTTTCAAAATTTTTGCCAAAAAAAATTAACAATTTATTGAAAATACAAATGTGACTTGAGCATGACCATAAGAACAAAGTTCTTAGAGATCCACGCAAGATACATCAGCACCAAGTTTGAAGTGGTTCTGGCTAAAGGTTCGGAGAAGTCGAAAATGTGAATTTGCATTGTTATCTCCATTGACTTCATAGTAATCAATTGGAATGGGATCCACAGCTACACCACCACCTGGCGAACAACTTTGTTTGTCCCTTCTACAAGGTACATTTTCACCAAGTTTCAGAACAATCTGAGCGACACTTTTGGAGAGGTCAAAAAGAGTGAAAACACAAAAATTCATGAAAAAAAAAAAAGAAAATAATCACAGCACTACCTTGTGAACAAATTAAGGTTGGTGGGTCCCAAGAAGGGGCCTGATGCAATTAAAAACAATTGGTCAAGTGGTTTTAGAGATTTTTTTTTTTTATTTTACCAAAAATGGGAAAAAAAGTTCATAAAAAAGTCCAAGTCACTGGAGCACGACCATTTGAACAAACTTAGTAAAACACCCACCCAACGTATATATTGCACCAAGTTTGAAGAGAATGGTGAATAAAAATGGTCAAGACTTGGTTTATTTTTGCACACTTTCAACACACATTGGACAGGTGCAAGGTTTGTAGTAAGAGCAGGTTGCAATGGTTTTGAAGACAACCATGCATATATGCATTTAAAAAGTACCCTTACATTAAGCATTTTAACATACACATTTATTGATCATTACAAAATTTCCAAAGTTCATGACAAGGAAGGAAATACCAGCAGTGCCACCTAACAGTTTGGAGTATGTTACCTCAACGTTTGAGGAGAATCTAGACAGTAATTTTAGATACATCCAAAATAACAAATATATATATAAATTCATTGAAAAAATAGAAAAAAATCTTGGCACCACCTCTTGAACAATCAATTGTCTAGAGGTAACCACTGCTGTTTTTGTCCATTTTTAA
Organism: Hermodice carunculata; assembly: GCA_964020975.1. Classification (NCBI taxonomy): domain Eukaryota; kingdom Metazoa; phylum Annelida; class Polychaeta; order Eunicida; family Amphinomidae; genus Hermodice; species Hermodice carunculata. The sequence continues at coordinate 79,749,594 of OZ026614.1, read as the reverse complement.
AGTACATGTAATTGGCCAGGCAGTTTTGGAAAGCCATTTAAAATTTTTCCCTCAAAATAAAAACAAAAAACAAAACAGCTCAACATAATTTAAGTTGGTAAATAGTACAAATCCTATTATCTTTACAATGCTCGCACATCATTTTCGCTCCCTTCTCTTCTCTTCTCATTGTTGGTCTGGTATGCTTATCTATCTGTGAATTTGTGTCCACAATCTACCTGTTATATGTTGTCTTGTTGTAAATGTACAAGAGGCCCTAATATAGGCTGGTGAGCCTGTTGGCTAATTGTATTTTCTTTTGAAATAAAATGTGTTTAAACCAAACAGCTCCACTGACCTTTATATTCATCACACTTGTAGTTCTGTGAACTTGGGATGGGATCAAGGTCACCCATTTACTGAATAAGTCTGAACTCTATGGAAGAAAACTCTATGGAAGAACACTAACATGTGGAACAATAAGGTCCATCATAAAAAATCCAAAGTTCACTGGAGCATGACCATTGCACAAAATAGGTAGACACTTATCAAAGGTACATCACTACCAAGTTTGACACAAATCTGGCCAAATTTATTTAAGTTATAATCATTACAAGAAATTCCCATGTTAAACTTTCCTACAAAACCCTTTTTCAAGAATGTAAAAAAAAAAAAAAAAATGTAAAAATCATAAAAAATCCAAACATCACCAGAGCACCACCATTTAAACAGCTTGGTAGAGACCCACCCAAGGTACATTTCCACCAAGTTTGAAGTCAATCTGACTGACAGTTTCTTCGAAGAAGTCCAGAATGTGAATCAGCATTAGAATGGCCACTGACTTACATATAGTAATCAACAGGAAAGGTTCATTTACTGATAAGTACCCAAATTAAAATCTTTAAAATTCAGAAATCCACAGCAGTGCCACCTAGTGCACAACTTTGTTTGACCCTTCCACAAGGAACATCGCCACCAAGTTTCAGCTTAATCTGAGTAATGGGTCTGGAAAAGAAGTTGAAAATACAAAAGCACACATAAATACCTAAAAAATAGGGAAAAATTGCAGTGCCACCTGGCGAACAAATTAAGAACTATGACTCCCTAAGAGTATTCCTGTGAGATATCAAAGCAATTGGGCAAGCAGTTTTGAAGATTTTTTAAGATTTGCCCCCAAAAGGAACGAAAAGATTCATAAAAATCCAAAAATCACTGAAACTTGACCATTTGTACAAATTTGGTAGAGATCCACCTAAGGTATATCCCCACGAAGTTTGAAGTTAATCTGGCAGACAGTAGTGGAGAAGAAATCGAAAATGTGAATTGTGAACAGATGGCTGGACGATGGACAATTGACGGACGGCAGACGACGGACCATCCTATAAGCTCAGCTGATTGACAAGTCAGCTTAGGTAAAACAATCATAAAATCCCCTTTTAGTAGTTGACAATATCAAATGTTGATTGCCAGATGGCTGATGATTGTAGCTTGTAAGCTCAACTGACTGATACATTTGCAGAGCCAAAATGCACTTGAAACTCCTAAAATGTCTGGCTCGGCTTCATGAACAAACTTAGCAACAAAAGATTCAAGGGCCATATGCTCAGCTGTCACCTCCTATGTTGCATAATATTAAATCCAGGATACAAAGTTGACTAAGTAAGCCTGAAAAACTAGGCCAATGTCATCTGTATTAAAAAAAGAAAAAAAGAATCCCAAGCAAAATGTCTAAACATGAGGGCTATGTGAACAGCCCATGCTCAGCTGACTAGATATTCATCACACTTGTGGCTTTGTGAACTTGGGATAGGATCAAGGTCACCCATGTTCTGAGTAGGTCTGACCTTTAAAGAAGAACACTAACATGTGCAACATCGATGTCTCAGTTCAAGTAGTTCTCAAGTTATAGTGAAGAGTAAAATTCATTTATGTCGCACTGTGACCCCAGAAACGAGGTCAAGGTCACTCATGTACTGTCTAAGCATGACCTTCATAGAGAAACATTAACATGTGAAACATCAAGGTCACAACTCAAAACAGATCTAAAGCTATCAAGTGAACAGTAAATTTCATGTCTGTTGTCCTTTGAGCTTGGGAATGAGGTCATAGTCCAAATATCACTGGAGCATGACCATTTGCATAAAATAGGCAGACACTTATAAAAGGTACATCACTACCAAGTTTGGCACAAATCTGGCCAAAATTATTTAAGTTGTAACCATTGCAAGAAATCCCCATGTTAAACTTTCCTATTAAAACTTTTTTAAAGATTTTTGAAACTTTTTGATCACTGGATTATGACCTTTTGAACAAACTTGGTATAGACCCACCCAAGGCACATTGTCACCACATTTGAAGTGAATCTGAATGACAGTTTCTTCTGAGAAGTCCAAAATGTGAAATACCATTAGAATGTCCATTGACTTGCATGGTAAGCAACAAAAAAGGTGCATTTACCGATAAGCACCAAAATTGAAAAATATAGTTTAAAATCAGGTATCCACAGCAGTGCTACCTAGTGAACATCTTTGCTTGACCCTTTCACAAGGAACATATCCAAAAAGTTTCAACTTAATCTGAGTAACGGATCTGGAGAAGTCACAAGTATCAAAAACACAAAAAAAGGATAAAAAAAATTTGGAAAAAAATTGCAGCACCACCTGGTGAACAAATTAAGAACTAGGAGTCCCTAGGAGTGTTCTTATGTCATATCAAAGCAATTGGCTGAGCAGTTGTGGAAATTAGGATGTTTTCAGAATTGTCTTAAAAAATAACCAAAAAACACCCTTTAAAATTCCAAAAATCAATGGACCATGACCACTTGAGCAAACCTGGTAGAAACCCACCCACGGTACATTGCCACCAAGTTTGAAGTCAATCTGGATGACGGTTTTGGAGCATTAGCATGTCCATTGAGTTACATAGTAATCGATAGGAAAGCTGCATTGACCAACAAGTACCCGGATTGAAAAAAATAATTAAAAATTCAGGAATCCACAGCAGTGCCACCTAGTGAACAACTCTGACCCTTCCACAAGGAACATATCCACCAAGTTTCAGCTTAATCTGAGTGAGAGTTCTGGAGAAAAAAATTGCAGTGCCACCTGGTGAACAAATTAAGAACTACCCGTCCCCGGGAGTGTCCCTGTGGGATATATCAAAGCAATTGGGTGAGTGCTTTTGGAGAAGAAGTTTTTTTAGGATTTGCCTCAAAAAAGAACAAAAAGATTGATAAAAAATCCAAAAATCAATGGAGCGTAACCATTTGAACAAACTTGGTAGAGACCCACCCAAGGCATAACCCCCTCGAAGTTTGAAGTGAATCTGGCTGACGGTTTTGGAGAAGTCGAAAAGATGAATTGTGGATAGACGACGGACGTCTCTAGTATGATACACTTGTGTAGAAAAACATGACCCATATTCATAAATATCAAACCCAACAATGACAGCAAAGACATTCCAGAGTTACCAAAGCATCAACATCCATCTTCCAATACCAATGCGAAGAAACAAATTTCACTCCTGACTTGAGACAGGCAGTCACCCACAAAAGGCAACTGGTGCTTTTAAACCGGTCCTCTCAACCATTGAAATATTCTTCATTAAATACAGACTATAGTATTTCCACTATGTATTGACCCAACCACTCAAAATCCAAATTTTATTACTTCTGCAAAACAAAACAAACAAAAAAAAGAATTGGTAGGCCTATCGCTATTTTGTTTCTTCTGATTAATTCATCACCTGAGTTTATAGCAAAAGTAGAAAGTAGGCCTATATCGTTTTTGTGACATCTATGAATCTGGAACATCATGTAATTAATAAGTTAAGTGATTGAATCACTTATAGAGTATCAAATGCAAGGTGCAGACTTCTACAAGTCCCTCACTATACAATTGAAGTTCTACAGATGGACGTCTGTAGTATGATACATTTATGTATAACAAGTGCTCAGTGATCCAAAGGATCTATGTCCCCCGCCACAATAGACAGAAACAAGAGGGCTGTGTGAACAGACCGTGCCTCAGCTGATCTTGACATTTATCACACTTGCAGCTCTATGAACTTGGGAAAGGATCAAGGACACCATGTTCTGAATAAGTCTGACCTTTATAGAAGAACACTTACATGTGCAACATCAAGGTTCAAGTAGTTCTCAAGTTATAATGAAGAGTAAAATTCATGTATGTTGCACTGTGACCCCACAAATGAGGTCAAGGTCATTCATGTACTGTCTCAGCATGACCTTCATACAGAATAATTAACATGTGTAGCTAACTCAAAACAGATCTCAAGTTATCAAGTAAACAGTAAATTTCGTGTCAGTTGTCCTGTGAATTAGCATTAGAATGCCCATTGACTTACATAGTAATCAATAGGAAAGCTGCATTGAATGATAAGTACCCGAATTGAAAACCCTTAAAAATCAGGAATCCAAAGCAGTGCCACCTAGTAAACAACTGTTTGACCCTTCCACAACAACATATCCATCACATTTCAGCTTAATCTGAGGAACGGTTCTGAGAACAAGTAAAAAATAGCAAAACCATACAAAAAATTCATAAAAAAATTGCAGCGCCACCTGGTGAACAATTGGGAACTAGGTGTCCCCGGGAGTGTTTATGTACGATATCAAAGCAATTGGGTGAACGGTTTTGGAGAAGAACTTGAAAATGTAAATTAGCATTAGAATGCCCATTGACTTACATGGTAATCAATAGGAAAGGTGCATTTACCGCAAAGGAGCCTAATTGAAAAAATCATTAAAAATCAGGAATCCGCAGCATTCCCACATAGTGAACAACTTTGTTTGGCCCTTCCATAAGGAACATATCCACCACGTGTAAGCTTAATCTGAGTGATGGTTATGGAGAAGAAGCCGAAAATAGCTATAACACACAAAAATTCATAAAAAATTAGAAAAAAACTGCAGTGCCACCTGGTGAACCATTTAACAACAAGGAGTCCCTAGGTGTCATCCTGTGTGATATCAAAGCAATTGGGTAAGCAGTTTCTTCGGTGAAGATTTTTTAAGATTTGTCCAAAAAAAACCCCGAAAAATTCATTAAAAATCCAAAAATCACTGGAGCATAAACATTTGAACAAAACTGGTAGAAACCCACCCAAGGTACATTGCCATCAAGTTTGAAGTTAATCTGGTTAACGGTTTCGAAAATGTGAATTAGCATTAGAATGCTCATTGCCTTCAATAGTAATCAATGGGAAAGCTGCATTGACCGGTAAGTGCCAGAATTGAAAAAATCGTTAAAAATCAGGAATCTGCAGCATTCCCACATATTGAACAACTTTGTTTGACCCTTCTACAAGGAACATATCCACCACGTTTCACCTTAATCTGAGTGACGGTTCTGGAGAAGAAGTCGAAAATAGTAATAATACACAAAAATGGATATGTTCTTGGGCTCTGTGACCTTGAAAATATGTCAAGGTCAAAAACAATACACAGTGCACATGCCCACGGTATGATGCATCTCTGGTATAAATTTCATTATTCTATATCTTAGGGTTTTAAAGATATGCTCCCGGACGGACACACGGACGGATGCACGGACGGACGGCAGGCCCCCTATCCTCACTAACTCTATGTCCCCCTATGCCACCTTTGGTGGCGGGGGACAAAAACATGACCCATATTCATAAATAACAGGCGGACGACAAACGAAAGACCCTTACAAAAGCTCAGCTGACTGACAGGTCAGCTGAGCTAAAAATTTTGACAGCAACACTACTTATCCCTGATTTCAAAGTAGTTCTAAGAAAAGGTGTCACGTGACCCAAAACACACTTGTGAAGGTCATTTATATTTTCCATAAAATTGTTAGTGGTTTCATAGACATCTGTCTGGGTGAGGTGATATGACAGACTGACCATCCTACAAGATCAACACCATTCTGGACACTGAAGCCAGCATGGCTAAAAATCACGAACTACACACGAGCATTTCACACATTTTATAAGCAAATTCATGACAAGCCATTTAACCCTTTCCTGGTCAGAATTTGACGGAGTCAACAGCTATCTGTGACGCCCTGCAGCCAACCTGTGCTGAGAAAAGCTATTGACCTGGGGCCTAGTATCATGACAAGACCTTTGACGGAAGGAACATCTGGTATAAATTTGGCAGTCGTAACAATGAAATTTTGCCTCAAATAATATATTCAATGTCTTCTACCTCTGGGATGCTAGTTCTAAGGTACTTACCAGGTGGTGCCACCAGTGTGCTATTAAAGGTAATAGCCTTTCCTTTAGCAACGGGGGGGGGGGGGGGGGGGAGGGCAGGGGGGATTGGGCAGGCAGCCAGACATGAGTGATCACACCAGCTCTGTGACCTTTGGTCAGCGAAAGCTAAAAACTCATCAAAGGAACTTCACTGCCAAGTTTGATGAAAATGTACACATGTAGTCAGTGGTTTCATGGAGATCTGTCTGCTGTGGAGTGATAGACTGACCATCCGATAAGATCAACAACAATTTCTGACAAGTCAACCCAGACTTGTTACAAAATCACAAACAACGCGAGAGCACTTTCACGCTTTTTATAAGTAAATTCATAACACGCTATTAACATTTCCCGGTCAGCATTTGATTTAGTTAACCCTTTCCCCCCTTGAATTGACAATTTCCTTGGCATGAGTTACAAGTGCCCAACTCATGCCAAGGAAAGTTGTTGACCTGGGTCATGTGATCTGGATAAGGCTCATCTACAATTCTCAGTCAAAATTGTTTCTCATTACTGTTGAAATTTGTTGAAAACACAGAAGCAGACGACATTTGACCATCAGCCGGTTTTCGGCTAGTTTAAGGTGGAAAAGGTTGATAGCTTTCCTTGCCACATTACACCCAACCTAAGCCAAGGACAGCTGTTGACTTGGGTCATGCCATCATGAGAAGTCTTTCATTCTATGTTTGAGGGGGAATTATCATTTTCTAGGGTGAAATTCAAAAGTAGTAACTCACTGTCGATCACATGATCCCAACATTGTTACAACTAAGCCGTGATGCTCCCGTGTCAGTGACATGGTGCATTAACATGGAGACAAAATCAAATGTACGTCAGGGATGCTTGATTAGACATCACATGTGACGTTGAATAACTACAACGAACGTAAACAAACAGCGCACACCAGGTCAGCATTGAAAGTAGGCCCAGGGAACTTCTTTTTTTTTTCTTGAATGATGAATACCGAATTAAACATAGAATAAACAAAATCTTGCATGGCTGAGAGCGCGTTATTATTTTTCTCTCACTCAGGATCGTTGTTGGTGGGAAAAATTACTCCCGACCTGCCGTGCACTGTTGACTTTGCCCACCAACAATGATTCCTCAATAGAGAAAAATACAAAACTCACACTCAGCCATGTAAGATTCTCCATGCATTGTATCTACAATTTTCATGGCTAATGTTTTCACAGAGAGGCCAGTGCCTCCTGGGCAAAAATACAGAAAAGGGGTAGAGATTTAACATATCAAGACTGTTTTAATCCATTTGTAGTGTAGTTTGGCATCATTTTTTTCTACAGAAAGCGTAACAAAGATGCAGATTTCTGTATGAATACAGAAAACTGGCATCTCTGTTTTCATGAACATAGAATTTATGTAAAATCATTAGGGCAGAGGACAATTTTTTATCTGGGTCCATTTATGACTATGTGTACTTTACACAATTTTATTAGTCAATGAATCCTAGCGACACCAAAAACACCTCACATTTTGGGGGGGGGGAGGGGGGGTAAGTAAATTCATTAGTAACAATTTTAAGGTGGCTTCAAAGCTAAGGTATTACTTAAGTGCCGCACCTCAACTTCACAGAAATGAATCTTTTTAGATATAAGATACAGGGATTCCCTCATTACTAATTTATATATATATATGTGTGTATATATATATATATATATATATATATATATATATATATATATATATATATATATATATATATATTCTCTAATACCCATGCACCATTGCATTAACTTTGTTTTTTCTTGAAAACTTGAATCTCATCACTGACATGTACAAATTCAAGTTTGCCATTGATGAAATTGAAACTAAGAGAAACACTGATAATATTAAGCCTCTTCAACGTACAGGAGTGAAGATAATAGCGAATTCTGTGTACCCAAGTTCACATCAGGAACTTTGACCATCAAGTCCTTTCATGAAATCAGCGAACACTCATAGTGAACAAATAACTTGCCTGCGTTCTGCAATATGGGACAGGCATGTAAATTTTCTGCCAAAATCTCGGCCTCTGTCACCAGTGTACAGAAACAATCAGCTGCCATTATCTGGGCGTCCTGATGGGACACCAAGGGTGTTCCTCACATTTGTGGAAAGAAAGAACTCTTATTGCAAACATTGGAGGAACTTACCTGAGTGCAGACTGCTGGACGGCGCAAGAGACTGAGGGCGCCAGTCGGAGTCTGACCCAAGTGTACCATTTGAATCACGCGCTGATTTCAACTCTCTACGTCAAACCAATCAGTGAGCTAGATATGCCGACCAGTGAACCAATCAAACACATTCTAGCACAGCCATTTCGGTTTTCTTTTATACATATTCGGCGACAGATGGCGTGCTTCAAATAAATAAATAAATTGGACAATAAACTAGTTCTAGCTTAGGACACTAGATGGCAGAGTAACGTTTGAATCTGAACGAAAATTTGTGTGTGCTATTGTGATTGGAGCGGTAAATTCAAAGGCTGGTACACTTGGGTCAGACTCCGACTGGCGCCCTCAGTCTCTTGCGCCATCCAGGAGTCTGCGCTCAGGTAATGGAGGACCCCTCATCATCTCAAGCCCAGTGTGTGTACATGTATTTGGTGAACACCACATTGAGATTTTTAAACAGTTAATTTCATACAAGTTGGTCAGCCCTTACGAGTTTGTCATGTAAAAGCCATTTTCCACATGGGATCAACAATCTACTGCTGTTGGCCAAGCAATGTATGGTGACATACGACATGTACAGGCCCACGTACAGCTCCGAAACATATTCCACAGTTACTCTTTTGACGACCAATGTTTTGTCATAGGCAGCACAGCCTGTGTTCAATATATACCTGTACTTGCTGAGCATAATGCTAAAATATTAAAACTGTAACAGGTTAAAGGAATTGTTTTTATTCCCTGTCTGCTTAATGATGATCTTTCTGGAGGGTCACAGACTGTGAACCCCCTGTCCACAGTCTGATCCTCGGGCAGGGTTTCTGCCAGAGGGTAAAAAGGGTAAAATAGCATACTCTAAAAAATCTGAAGGATACTTTTGCTAACCCTAAAGTTTTAGCCCCAAAGTAAAATTTTGGATCATATGTCCCAAAAATATCCCATAAAGTCTTTATTTTCAGACCCTTTACTTTAGAATACGAGTATCTGAGTACCCTAAAATTTCACTCTGGCAGAAACCCTGTCGGGCAAGCATATTCAGTGACTTGAACGGGAACGGACAGGAGGGAGCTTGACCAAAGGATTTCTGGTGTTGTTTAATTTGGTCTTGATGCTTGCAGACAGCATTGCTTCTGTTTAATTGGCAATAACTCTGTCAGTGTAACAGCTTTTTTTACAACAATTCATTTCCGTAAAGTCAAGTTGTGATATTAAACTTGCATTTTACCCCCAAATACACCTTGCTTCATGCTTGCAAATTCCACTGTCGCAATGAATTCCAAATGAACAACAGTGTGTGTCTATTGAGAAGTCCTGATTCATCATTTGGTATTGCTGAATATATGTACGCCATTTGATCAGTTGACAAAACATTTCAACATACCTGTCAACTCTCCTGATCAGAGCCAGAATTTCGCAAAATTTTGCAAGAATCTATTTGGATTTTTGTCAATTAGTTTTCTTTTTAAAGAAAGACAAGTTTAAGAGAATCTTTACGAGATTGGATTCTCAGAATCTCACCAAAATTCTGGCCCTGCTGATTTTGGCGAGCGTTCCCAATTTGGTGACTCCAAAAGTTGTTAAAAATGATATAATTTTCAGGGTGGAAAGGACAATTTCTTTGTTTTGATGCACTTTTTACCTGGCACCCCTTAGGAGACACATTTGAGAGTTGACATGTATGTTATAACAAATGACCAGTTTAGATCTGAATCACTATTTTCTGCTGTTAGTTAGTTAGTTAGCACATAATGTATAACAGTGGTACCTGCTATTTAAGACCACCCTTAAAGCCAAACAAAAGTGGTCACATATGGCAGGTGGTCTTTCACTGCAGGTAAGCTTACAAAGAAATTAAAGGCCATTGTCTGCAAATGGCGGTCTTAAAAACTAGTGTGGTCTTTCACGAGAGGTGGTCTTTAGAGCAGGTACCACTGTACCATTTTTTCTGATTTTGATATTCACACATCTGCACTGTAAAGGTTATACTGAGAAAATATCAAAAAATGAAGCGTCAAAATTAGAGTTAACAGAGCTGATTAGCACACAAATTTGGACAAACTACAGCACAGTCTGGTAACCAGTCCATGTGCATAGTCTCACAGGATATGATTTTTCTAACACATTAAATTATCAAGGTTATACAGTTAAATGACTTTGCAGCATGTGGTCACAAAAGGAAGGTGCTTTTTTTGGCATCATTTATGGCCCCCAAAAATATCAAGTCCCGATCTTCCATACCATTGTCTCCAGGAAGTCCCCAAACGTTCAGGCGAGAGTTCCACTAGAAATCATGCTACAGTACTACACTCTGAAGCTGGTGGTTCCAAGTACAGTAAAACCTCTCTAACCAAACACCTCTGCGTGCCGAACACATCTCTATACTGAACACCACTTCTTGGTCCCAAATATATACTTCCAATGTAAGGAAACCTCCCTACACCAAACACTTTTTTCCGGCCTCAAGGGTGTTTAGTATAGGGAGGTTTTACTGTATTCACGTTTTGCCGGCATCTTTGTATGACCACGGCCATAGTGAGGCGAAAGCTGTACTTTTGGGCTTGCACTAGGGATTTTATTTTGTTAGCCAACTTGGCTAAAATCATTTAAATCTTTTAGCCAAACTTAAATTTTATTAGCCAAAGGCAGCTTACATCTTTAAACATTTTCTCATCTAATAAATGGCAGTTTAATGATAGAACAGCAAAACTGATTTTGCAGTTACAGAGTAAAAAAAAAATTCTTTAGCCAATTTGGCTAAAAGGTTGTAAATTCTTTTAGCCAAATTCCACATGCATTAGCCTATGGTGAACTGGCTAATGGCTAGCACCAGCCCAATACTTCAATACTCAGTATAATGTGATTAGTGTGGACCTCTGTCAGCTGATAAGAATGTCCACTTTGGAACCCCAATGCTATACCATTACTGATATTGTATATCACCACAGAGCGTCCTCATGAATAAAGACACAGTCATTCATATTGATGACCTCCTTGACAAACATGCACACACCAAGAGGCTTTCGATTAGGGTATAACTATCTTGACGTCTTGTGGCTTGACAATTACAATGCACCAATTTCTGATATGGCAAAAATTGATCAGGTATCAAGCAATTTTCAGTCAAGCACCATAAACAATTTTTATGCTGTAGTATAGTATAAAAATCTCTCCCCCCCCCCCCCCCCCCCACGTGAATTGTGATTACAATATGTGAACAGCAAAAAAAAGCACATAGATTTACATAAAACATGATCAGAGTCCCCTCGGCCTTGCCTGTCTGGTTTTGTCCTTTCATATAGGCAGTGCAGTGTTTTTATTTACAAAGTTGATGGCACCTCAAGGATATTACCATTAAATTAAATGTCAGAGAGTAGAAGTTGTATTGTTGACATGGATGTAAAATCTCCAGTTTATACATGTATACAGACATTGTGTAAACTTGTGGCCCTGTTAGTTTTGACTGCTTCTGTAGTCAGCTGGAACTGGGTAATGAAGCACACTGGCCTTCCCTTTGGTTTGCTCAGCTGCCTTGACATATACTGAGTGCCAAAAGTTAAGCAACCACTCACGTACCCTTCCATTTACACGTTGTGTCCAAAAATTAAAGGTAACCCATGTCTCCACGTTTAAATGTGAACTTAAACCTCTTTAAATCCCATATGTGAAAGGTCAATCGCCTGGTTCACTTCACCAGATGGACAAATCTTTCATCATTTTCAGCTGGTTAATATCAGGAAAAATGACAGCCACTGATATTACAGCCTAAAGGGCCTGCTGAGCACTCAATTGTCAGCCTGATGCTTCATGAATTGGATGTTATCCATCTTCGTGTTGAGATGACAAAGCATATATCACTCCCTCACTCATATCTGCAGTTTCAGGAGAAAGAGATGGGGTAGAAATCTCCACGCGAGAGGTAATTTGAAGTGTCAAGATCAAGACTAAATTAACTTTTTTGTCTGCTTTACGCTGAATTCAGCCAAATGTAACCACTTGTGTGTAATGAAAGAGGTTCAAGTTATCATCAAAATGTTAACATTTTACTGTTGTTTGATATTTCACATTATACACATGAGGACACAATATGACCTGGTTGGTTAGCTTTTGACCCTCAGTATACATGGTATAGTTGCATGTAAGTCCTCTTCCCTGTTTCTCCCATGTGGCACCTGCAAGAACACAGTATAAAAATTAAGTTAAGTCAGGCCTGTTTTTTATTTCTCTGTGTATGTATTGTATGTAGATTGGTCACCACTGTTCTGAGGGGATAAAAAGTTTGGTCAAATAAATTTAGGTTGAATGGGATAAATTTGTCAACTTCTATTTCAAATCTTGCCTGTCACCCTTCTTTCATACAACCTAGTTTTCATATTTCCCCCTGGGTGCATGGTTAAAAACAATCAGGCATGTACATCTGTCGTATGATTAAAATGCTCGTCCAACTCCATTGCTTTTTTGCCTGCTGAGCAGACCTAACTCTTTGATTCCGTGTGGACTGGGGAGCACACTGAGAGAAAGAGTCATTCAAAATGTTTGTTGCTAAAGGTATCAATAGACTTAATTAACACATTGTACCAGATAGCATTTGACAAACCATATTTATTCTAATAAGCGCACGATGCACTTTAGGAAAAGTACATGACATAAATATGGTTGAAAAACAGAGAGTGGACAATGACTGAGTACAGAAATATACATTATCAACAGAAATCCAGCCTTTTTTTTCTGATTAAAAAAAGGATTGTACCTTATCAATAAATATGCCCTCAATAGAATGAATACGGTATGGGTACTTTTGGCCATTTTTGGACTGAGAAAGGGTTCGAATGGAATGGTGACTTCTAGGAAGAATGGCCTCTGGTGACCAACATGACAACCCACCCTTCAAACACCAGTTAACAATGTGTCGTTGAACAGTTAACATGATAAAATTTAATGTACTTCACAGACTAACAGTGCCTCAAAGGTGCTGACAGAAAATACTTAAATCCCAGAGCCCAAAAGGTTTGACCTCTTGAATGAGTACCTCAGGTCACTTAAACCCTTTGTAATAGTTAAAACCTGTAGCCAAAGCCAAAAGTGTCCAATAAATGTTGCTCTACACCAGTTTATTGAATCCCAAGAAATGATGTCTAGGAGAGTTATGTCATGATGTCTACCTTTTCCCCACAAGCCCATTAAGTGTGTATTTTTCTACTCACATGTCAAATACGTACAGCAATAAACAAACCTGTCAAGCACTTGAAATGTTTGGGGATCTGTTGTGTGTGCACCAGCACAGATTGCGGGCAAGTGAAACAGAAGCCCTCACCTCATATGATCCGGATTATGGCACCTTTAATTCAATTGGCTCACAGCTGTGCAATACATGTGCAGGGCTCCTCTTGTTTATGTAAGACCCCACCGTGTTAGTTGTGGCTAAGTAGTGCCATGACTCTGTTCTAAGTGCCGTGGTCACACGTTACCCTGGCACGACTTTTCACTTTTCCCCCCCATCTCTGTCTTTTGAAATTAACCCTGTTCCTTGCTGATCAATTGAAATGAAGTGTGTCTTCCACACTTGTTTTTTGGCAGTGATTTATGACTCTGCGACACTTTTGATTTAATATTTGGGTAGTTACATGATGAGATAGAAATACATACAAAAAAGACAAAACAAAACAACCCAATGTTGACACAAATATGGTGTCTGAAATGGAGAAAATGTCTGAAAATATGTTGTGAACTCAACACTTTCCATTTTTCCTTTTTTTTGTTCCTAGTACATTCAGTTCAATGTTCATCCTATTGAAGTTGCAATAGTTGATCCGCTTCAAAGTTTTTTGTACAGGCCTTACGAGTAAAAAGAAATGAATTATTTTTGGTCACACATTTAGATGTTTGCCATATACACTCTGCTACTTAAGAGCCTGGGTCGACAAATAGCTTGTGGCCCCGCGAAAAAAAAAAAAAATCTCGGAAGATGATGCTGACAGGAGTTTTAAATTTTTAGTGACCTTACAGTTCCAGGTTGATGCCCCGAAGAAAGAAATGTGTCGCAGAAAACGGGCTGCATGAAGATGTTCCCCTACTAAGCCTCCCCAGGAAGCATGCAAACAAATGTGGCTTTGGCTGACCCGGCCTGCAGGTGCTGGGGAGGAGTGGTCTGGGCTTTACCTGTAGCGGCTGCTGGGAGCAGTGGTGTTGGCACTGTTGGCACATCAGACAGTGTGCCATCTGTCTGCGGGCAGCACATGCTCGGAGCCCCCACTTGACTTAATCGCCAGGCATGTCACTGAAGAATGTAGCAGCCCAGGGAGCCCGGGGAGCAGGTATGCTGCTGGCCAACAGACCCCAGATACGGGACAAACTTCCAGGTAACAACAGCGTTGCCTCTACCAAGCTCCAATTAGACGCCAATTAATCAAGACCAGTACCTTCTGCAGATATAAGGCA
>OZ026614.1:79651572-79734572 GCA_964020975.1 Hermodice carunculata | reverse complement strand
CAGCAATACTATCAAAAGGACATTTCTCTTGGTTTAAACATATTTTGTTGTTGGAACACAAGTTACTTTGCAGTGTTTGCCAAGCTTTGGGTGGGGGAGTAAGTAGAATTTTTTTGAGTGAGTGAGTGGGGAGGGTTTGAGAGGGGGTATTCCCCCTTCTGATGTGGAAAACATTTAAAAAATAGGGGTCAAATGATGCATTTTCCTGAAAATCTGAGTCACTACTCACTCTCATTTCCAATTTTTGTAGGACGTTTTTAAAAATTACATAGTTTTAAGTAAGGATGTCGAAAAGTAATGAGAAATTGGCTTTTTGAGGATTTTTTTACATAGTACGTAGATGGGATCAAAATAAGTACATCTCATACTTAAGTCACAAACTTGGCAACACTGACTTTGGTGTGGTACCACTGCACGATATGTGGAAATTTGAGGCCTATCACTGTAGCACTCACTGCTCCCCTGTATGCTGGGGGGGGGGGGGGGGGGGGGAGAACTGTCAGTCAAACACCTGGACCTGAGACCCTGTGGTATCATTCATTATGCCAATTCTTTTGCCAGAACAAAGGCACCTAATGATGCAGTAATGTAAACAACTCGTGAACATTAACTTTCCTAGAATAAACAGAAGCCAGATAGCAGCCAGAAGTGGCAAGTACTTAAAGACTTGGCAGTGGTCAAGTGTTTCTGTACATAGATAAAACAAAATTAAACATCAGGTATGATGAAATACAGCATTTTCTCACTCAAAAACACACTTTCTAATAAAAATTTCTCGTGACATGACAGTCACTTGTGTTTTTTCTTTTCTTCATCTTTTTTACTTATTTCCCTTTTTTTTTAAGCAAGACATGCAGAAATGCACCGTCCTGGCTCTTGCCAATCCAGTGCCTAATTACCTATCAGTGATTATTGGATTTTCCTTTTGACCATGTCTAATCCTGTTTGTTACCTGTTTTCATCCGGATGTAGTGACAGTCAGGGGGGGGGGGGGGGAGGGGGAGGGGAGGGGAGGCAGAGATTCCTTTATCTTCCATGTATGTTCCAACATTGGCCCCGTTAATGCTCCAGCAACAACTACAACTGGCAAGTTATGGCAGGCTCCATGCGAGGAAACACTCATCACCTTGACTACTTATGGACAACCAACAAGCTCAGCAGCAAGACACTTTATAGGCTCCCCATCCCTGGACTCCTATCTGTCCCCCAACAAAGCCCAGGCTGAGTGATGACACCCCTCCCTGTGCCAAATAGCCGTACTTTTCAACAATTGGCCACCGTCTTGTTAGGAAATGAAGATTTATTGTTTCAACAGGTATAGATAAGTCATCACGACCAGCACTGCCTCTGATAAGCCTGTCACTTGGCTGGCCAGGTCTGGGGCTGCTGAATGCTGCACCCAGCATCCCTGGTACAGGTGCTGATGGGAAGGTACAGATGTACTCTTAGCTGACTACCTGAGAAGCCCCTGAGTCTGCAGCAAGCGAGTCCCTCTCCCCTAGCTTCATTCCACATTCACTGAAACCCTCCCCCCTCTGATGCTGAAATCATACACTGCTGACCTCTCAGGAGTTTACAGCCGCAGATCCCGCTCCAGCCAAGATGTAGACAACTGGCACGAGGTATGAGGTGTGTAGCTGACATTGATACAGTAAATGATGCCCTGTCTCTTGTAGTTATGTGTGTACTCAATTACATTTGAATTGGAAGAATTGCAAAACTGAGAGGCAAACTTTGAGATAAGCATGTGGGCCAGACACCCAGTACACAGCTTATGTATGGCTCTCTGTCAACATGTCTCATTGTCATAAGGGCACATAATACACAAACTGTGGCCCCCTGTCAACATGTCACTTGGGCACACAATACACAAACTGTGGCCCTCTGTCACCATGTCACTTGGGCACACAATGCACAAACTATGGCCCTCTGTCAACATGTCAGTAAGGCACACAATACACCAACTGTGGCCCTCTGTCAACATGTCACTCGGGCACACAATACACAAACTGCGGCCCTCTGTCATCATGTCACTTGGGCACACAATACACAAACTGTGGCCCTCTGTCACCATGTCACTTGGGCACACAATACACAAACTGTGGCCCTCTGTCACCATGTCACTTGGGCACACAATACACAAACTGCGGCCCTCTGTCAACATGTCTAACAGATAACATGGCACACAATGCACTAAGCATGGCCCTGAAGAATATAAATACAGTAGTCCCTGTCTTGAGAGGCCATCCCAAGGGCAGACCCAAAAGTGGCCTCTGAAGACAGGTGGCCTCTCATTAGAGGTACAATAAGACGGAAAAGATAGCAGCAGGGACCTGCCAAAGGTGGTCTTTCAAGCCAGGTGACCTCTCATTGGAGTGGCCTCTCAAGACAGGGACCACTGTACACCATCTATGACCCTCTATCAACATGCCTAATAGCCAATATAGCACACAATGCAGTAACCATGATCCTCTGCCAAATAGTCACTTGGGTACACAATACACAAATTATGACCCTCTGTCAACATGTCCAACAGACACTGGGGTACAACATGCACCAACTATGGCCCTGTGTCAAAATCTCTAACTGTCATATGGCCATGTGATACACCAACTGTGACCCTCTGTCAACTTGCCCTACAGTCTTGGTTTCCATTAAATTTGGGGGAAAAAATAAAATCTAACAGACATACACATGTATAATAATAAAAAAATTTTCAATTAAAAATTTTGGTTGATAATTGTAGATAAGAGCACTCCTGGGGGCAAAGCCAAGCACAACAGCTTTCCTTGGTGCAGTTTGGTGGCATTGTGTCTAAACCACAGGAAGACAGATTATCATCCGCTTAGTTTCATCCTGACAAGGAGAGGGTTTATTGCCAAAGAGCATGAAGGGGAAGTGAGGCACTCACAATCAACTGAAGCAAATGGTACACAGAAAGCACTTTCTACATCTGCATATCTAGGTTCTCAAAATCATTTAATAGAAATACATCACTTTTGTCATTCTCTAAGTTTCGACAAACAACTTATGTGACTCCCTTGTTAAAATCTACATTTCTAGGTTTTATGTGGGATTGCTTCTCAAAGACCTATAGATGACATCAATTATAATGTGTCTTTCATAACCCATTTCAAACTAAAGAAAAGAGACAAAACTTAACAGGTCAAAAAAAATATATATACAGCTATATCTTGATGTCATATAATTGTTTGTCAGAATTATCACTTTATGCAAACTATAAATACCATCTTTTCTCAGTATTTTCTTACATCTATGTAATTATCTGTCTGTCTGTCTGTCTGTCTGTCTGTCTGTCTGTCTGTCTGTCTGTATGTATGTATGTATGTATGTATGTATGTATGTATGTATGTATGTATGTATGCCAAGCAGCCCATGTTCCATATACCTTCCATAAGGTTATATTGTATCACCATGATAAGGTGTCTGCATATGGCAATATACATATACATATACAATGCATAATGTCTGTTTCTATTTCAATTATAGTAAAAAAACTCTCAACACCTATTTTCATAGTTTTTGACCTCACAGCCTTCTTCAGTGAATCTGATTTACTGGACAAAAATTATGCTGCATAGATAACACATTATTTGACATCATTGATCATGCAACGCACATGTATGTATATGTATATGTGTATATATATATATATATATATATATATATATATATATATATATATATATATATATATATATATATATATATACACATATATACACACATATATACAGCCAAGGTATTCTGATGCAACTTGGAATGTGCCTTTTACCTCAAGATTTACACCAAGAATTGTACTCTTCAGCTATTAATGTGACCATGGGCGTAATTAGCAACTTGAGATGGCATGTGCCAAGATGGACCCCACCAGACTGACCCAGTGGGGAACCCTGCCATCGTGTGATACGGGACTATTTTATAGCCAAGCATGCCAGGAATGTTTTGGGCAAAGTGAATCCCTGCAAGGCGGAAAGGAAAGCTAAAAAAAATCTCAGGCAACACCGTAACTTTATTGCAGAATTGCAGGCAATAGAACTGCCTACCATAATCATACATTTAATACATTTTTAACTTATATGCAATTACACAAGGACTGCCAAATTTTCGCAAAGAGACTGTGTGATAACATCAACTTTAATACATTTTTACACTGCATAACTATATGTACATAAATAAATCCAGGACTTAAAAAGGAATGATGGTTCCTCCACGGGTAAAAATCATCAAGGGGGCTAAAATGTATGCACAGAAACAGTGCTGTCCAACAAAATTTTCTTTCTTTACTTGCAGCATTTTTGCCACTTCTTTCCATAAGAAACACTTATATTTTATAAAATAAAAAGTAAACAAAATATAATGTTATATATATCCTCTCCTCCAATGCACCTGAAATATTTGTACTGAATTAAAATAATAATAATAATAATAATAATAATAATAATAATAATAATAATAATAATAATAATAATAATAATAATAATAATAATGATTACTAGGAGTAATTTTTTGGTAACCGAAAAAAAAATTTGCATCCCCAGACCAAGCACCTTGCTTCAGAGGCCACCCCTGTATTCTCTGCAGAAAATTTTACCATGACCTTTGACCTCAAGGTCACATTTTAGCAAAGTTAAGGCAAGTCTCACCTGTGTAGATAATGACAAGGTTTGATGGACTTCTATCACACCCATTTGAAGATGTAGCAGGGAAACCATTTTATTTTGCAGGGCATTGTGACCTTGACCTATGACCTGAAGGTCATCCAAAATCATATGAAATAGTTTCCCTGAATCTATGGAGTATCTGTACCAAAAGTTTCAAGTGAATCTGGCATACGGTTTTGAACAAGAGGGCTGTGTGAACAGCCCGTGCCTCAGCTGATCTTGACATTCATCACACTTGCAGCTCTATGAACTTGGGAAAGGATCAAGGACACCATGTTCTGAGTAAGTCTGACCTTTATAGAAGACACTTACATGTGCAACATCAAAGTTCAAGTAGTTCTCAAGTTATAATGAAGAGCAAAATTCATGTATGTTGCACTGTGACCCCACAAACGAGGTCAAGGTCATTCATGTACAATCTCAGCATGACCTTCATACAGAATGATTAACATGTGTAGCTAACTCAAAACAGATATCGAGTTATCAAGTAAACAGTAAATTTCGTGTCAGTTGTCCTGTGAATTAGCATTAGAATGCCCATTGACTTACATAGTAATCAATAGGAAAGCTCCACTGACTGGTAAGTACCGTAATTGAAAATCCTTAAAAATCAGGAATCCAAAGCAGTGCCACCTACTAAACAACTGTTTGACCCTTCCACAACAACATATCCATCACATTTCAGCTTAATCTGAGGGACCGTTCTGAAAACAAATGAAAAATAGCAAAACCATACAAAAAATTCATTAAAAAATTGCAGCGCCACCTGGTGAACAAATTGGGAACTAGGTGTCCCCGGGAGTGTCTATGTACGATATCAAAGCAATTGGGTGAGCAGTTTCAGAGGAGAAGAATTTTGAAGGTTTGCCCCAAAAAAGAACAAACAAATTCATAAAAAATCCAAAAATCAATAGAGCATGACCATTTGAGCACACTTGATAGAGATCCACCCAAGGCACATCCCCACCAAGTTTGAAGTAAATCTGGTCAATATTATTAAAGTTATGACCATTACAAGAAATTCCCATGTTAAACTTTCCTATTAAAACTTTTGTAAAGATTTTTGGAAAAAAAATCATAAAAAAATCCAAATTCATTGGAACAAACCTGGTAGACACCCACCCAAGGTACATTGCCACCAAGTTTGAAGTTAATCTGGATGACGGTTTTGGAGAAGTCGAAAATGTGAATTAGCATTAGAATGCCCATTGACTTCCATAGTAATCAATAGGAAAGCTGCATTGACAGACAAGTACCAGAATTGAAAAAATCGTTAAAAGTCAGGAATCTGCAGCATTCCCACATAGTGAACAACTTTGTTTGACCCTTCTACAAGGAACATATCCACCAAGTTTCAGCTTAATCTGAGTGACGGTTCTGGAGAAGAAGTCGAAAATAGCTATAATACACAAAAATTCATAAAAAATTAGGAAAAAATTGCAGCGCCACCTGGTGAACAAATTAAGAACTAGGAGTCCTAGGGAGTGTTCCTGTGTGATATCAAAGCAATCGGGTAAGCGGTTTCGGAGAAGAAGATTTTTTAAGATTTACCCAAAAAAGAACAAAAAAATTCATTAAAAATCCAAAAATCACTGGACCGTGACCAATTGAACAAACTTTGTAGAGACCCACCCAAGGCACATCTCCACCAAGTTTAAAGTGAATCTGGCTGACCGTTTTGGAGAAGAAGTCGAAAATGTGAATTGTGGACGACGGACGGACGGACGGACGGCGGACGGACGGACGGACGACGGACGACGGACGATGGACCCTCAAAAAAACCTCAGCTGACTGACAAGTCAGCTGAGGTAAAAAGTCAAAATGTGAACCACCATTACAGACCCTATTGACTTGCATGGCAATCAATAGAAATGCAAAAATTAGCCCGAAACACCATTAAAAATCCAAAAATTATTGGTGCATGACCATTTGAATGCAGTTGGAAAATACCTACCTGGTGTACATCTTCACCAAGCTTGAAGTGAATCTGGGCAATTGTTTTGAAGATGTCAAAAATGTGAATTAGCATTGCAATCCCCATTGACTTGCATAGTACAATGTACTAATCAACTGGAAAGTATGCAGTTCGACCTTTCAAGGTCACTCAGGTTTACAGTTAATCACACAAACTGAAAGCCCATAGGAACTTTCCTATTAACATTTAATAGTAACCTTGGGCCTATGACGCACAATTAAGAAGGTATAAACCAGTATGTGAAAATTGCTGAGTCAGCAGAAAAATTCAATCAAGGATTTGACCTTGACCTTTGACCTCAAGGTTATATATGATTAAATGGGAACAATTTCCCAGACACACAGATTACCTGTACCAAATTAGGAGGCAATAGATGAAGAGGGAACAGAAGTACAAGGAAAACTAGAACAGGCTGATTTTCCAACAGAAAATCAAATGTCTCCCCGTGCCACCCTTCCTACTGTCACCCTTACTTTTATAAATAGGTATACCGATTCCAATGATCTACAGATATGGTGAAGGTACACTCTTTATTGACATTTCATAAAGTCAATTTAAGATGAAATGCCCACGTGACCTTGAAATATAGCTCAAGGTCATACATCTGCAGATACAAGCAAGGTCTTACAAAAGTCTTACATAGAAATATAATCAATATATTATCCACAAAATGTCAACCTCTTTAAGTCAAATCTTTCACGAGTGCATCTGCAATGATTTTTAAAAAGTGGCCATGTGACCTTGAAAACATGTCAAGGTCACCCATATACAATCCCAACCTAGTTCATATTATGGTACATAATCATGCAAAATTTCAACCTCTTAAGCCAAATCCTTACAGAGTTATTGCGTCTGCGTCAATTTTACATGACATGCCCACTTGACCTTGAAAAATATGTCAAGGTCATACATCTGCATTTACAAGCAAATTCTTACAAAAATCTTACATAGAAACATAATCACACAAAATATCAACCTGTTTAAGTCAAATCTTTCACGAGTGCATCTGCAATGATTTTTAAAAGTGGCCATGTGACCTTGAAAACAGGTCAAGGTCACCCATCTACAATCCCGACCTAGTTCATATTATGGTAGATAATCATTCAAAATTTCAACCTCTTAAGTCAAATCCTTGCAGAGTTATTGCGTCCGCATCAATTTTACATGATATGCCCATGTGACCTTGAAAGATATGTCAAGGTCACCCATCTGCAATCCCAAGCAAGGTTTTATATAGGAACATCTTCACACAAAATTTCAACTTCCCAAGTCAAATCTTTCTTGAGTTATCAAATCTGCAAGCACACAACAATGTGTTGAAGAAGAACAAGAAGAAGAAGAAGTAGAAGAAGAAGAAGCGGAAGAAACGGACGCAAAAACAATGTCCCCCATTGCACGGGGAGACATAATAAGACGGCAAACGATGAGACTAAACACTATACAAATGCCCTCCTACGGGGGATACGTAATGATAATGATAATGATAGTGATACTGATTATGATAATGATAATGAAAATGATAATGATAATGAAAATGACAATGACAATGATAATGATAATCATAATAACAATAACAATAACAATAACAATAACAATAACAATAACAATAACAATAACAATAACAATAACAATAACAAAAATAATAATAATAATACACCTAATTGTTACTTCTTGGCTGCCCAGTATTTGTTCCTGTACATTTATCATCCTCGTCCATAACTTGCGGTCAACTCTTTCATTATTCTTTGAAAACCATAAAGAGCATCGTGATGTCAAACTTTGCATGCATTACAGCATGGCAATGATGATGGCATAGCATCGTGTTTATGACCCTTCAAGGTGTAACATCAAAAGTTCTTGGGCGATTCTAATATTTAAGAGGTGAGAGATGTGATTAATAGTGCAATAATCAATGGCAATCAATGATGCATCAAACTTGCACCAACATAAAAGGAAATGCAAGTTCTCTCAGTGATACATATGCATGTGAGTCACGGAACCCATCACGATGCCATCACTGTATGACAACTGCAAATAACATTTCACGGAACTTTTTAGATTTTTGGCTTTTCGCTTGGCAGAACTAAAAAAGATGGAAAGAAAACCTACAACCTCTTCCCCACATGTACAGTGCATATGTATACAGTCTAGAACCCTGGCACAACAATGGCTTCTCCAGACCTCACACATGTCAGTCCAGCTTTCCATACCATAACTTTTGTGTGCATAATGAACACCCAATAGACCTTTAACTTAACACACTTTAACTGATATTTACATTGTCTACAAATATGTGATTCACACACATATACAGAGACACCAACCTAGGGTACCAATATAAACATTTAGCTAATAAATAGGAGAATCTCCACTGGATCCAAACATTTTTGAATCGTGAATTTTCAAGGGTATGAATTTTCATGGTTTTGCATGACAGGTACTTAACTGTGAGTTTTAATTTTGCTATTTCTCACATAATTTCTATAAAGCCTCTGTTAAAATACTGCTGCATTCTATTTTTGCTTTCTTGCAATTTGGTTACATATCGTAAGTTATAAAATCATAAAATAACAATAGTCTGAAATGAAGTAGAACAGACATTACCCACAGACTGGATACGCAAACACTTTGCAAACATACGGATCCTGCGACTTTGAGGACGAGGTCACAGTCACCAAAATATATAATCGTGTCCAGAAACGTGTCAACGTGCAATTGAGGTAAATCTAAGTTTGGTGTGGCCAATGAATTATGAGATATTTTGCTCACAAGGATCCTGTAAGGAGAGTGGGACAATCTTAAAAAAAAAAAAGCAAACCCCCAGACTTCCTCTTGGGATGGGGATTACTAATGGCCCTGGCTCTAAAGACCACCTCTCCTCTGAGACAACATTTATCTTTTTAAGATCGCTGCTTTACGACATTAGTCTGGTTTTCCCACAAAATGACCTGCATTATAAGACCACCTACAATGTAGGACCACCTTCTGCTGGTGGTGGGCATGGTCTCCGGCATGACCGTAGTGTAAATGATGGCCAAAACTCTGACAGAATAAGAATACGTACATCGGCTGCCTCCAGGAAAACAAAGCATGTGCATTGTACTGGCAATAATACACACAGTCAGTGTTTACAGTAAATATATTGAAAGAAAGTTAATAAGACTAAACAGTACCCAGGCCCATGGGCACGTTATGGTTTCTGTGTGCACTCAGCAGACAAGTACTGTACACACATACGCAGCTTTCAATCAGAAAATGTCCGTTACAATTAGGCAAATGCAACTCAGCGCTCAATATCAGCGCCCCACCCTGACTAGATGCATGCTCATTTGTCCCCCACTCAGAGGGCTGTCAAGAGTGAATGCAATATCTGATTAAGGTCAAATTTCTTTTCCTGTGAAAATTAAACAGAAGTTATATTTGTGCAGTGAATCATTATTGTACTTACTTTTAATTAATCCTAAAATCATAATTGTAATTTCACATAAGTGACAGCCATAAAAGGGCATTAGTTTTTGTTAATTGTGATCCCCTGGAGAGAGACCTATTATGACACTACTTCAAACAGGCTGAAGTTCTATCATTACGGTGTCTGTTCTGTTCAGTTTGGTTTGGCTCGTCAGATTTCTCTATATGTAACTCCCACTAAAACACACTCCATGACAAGACACAATACATAACATTGCCCTCCTTGTCACTGTAACATTTTAAATCTTATCTTCTCTCTTCCTCTCCATTACAATGACACCTCGGAAGTTTTATCTTTTAAATGGCTCTAGAAAGGATTGGATGGCAGCGGGGTAGTAGTGGTGGTGGGGGGTGGAGGGTGGGGTGGCGCCCTTGATACCGATTTGTTCTGATGACGAACAATGACGCCTGACAGGATGTAGATCAACAGAGTTTATGACAATGAACATTTGTCACTGTCAAGTTATGACTTCTGACAGCAAATCTGAGAACCCTATCACGGTGCCTCTTGTCAGTTTTAATTACAGCTGAAGCACAAGTATACAGGCATCAAATCTGAAATGTTGACAACCTGAGAGAAGACGCAACTTGGCTCTGATGTCTCTGTTCTACTATAGTCTTGAATACAGTAAAATCTCCAATAATGACCTCCTGCTTGAAGAAATCACTTCTATTTTAAATACCACCAATTTACAGTCCTCTTTGTATTATCTTTAGTCAAAATTATATCCCCTATCAAGGCAGCTCCCCTATTGCGACTTTTTCAGCCTCTTTGTTTTCTTAATATGGAGATTCCCACTATGTATTAGAGATTTAAAGTTGGAAATGTTTTGTACTAGCATAATAAACCAAACTGCTGTCTAAGCACAGCAAGCAACAGGAAGATTTAGGTCAAAGGTCATTCAACACAGGAAGTGACCTTTCGCATGATTCAACTTGTTAAGTTACCCTGGTAACTATATTCACTTGTTGTTCAGTTTCATTTGAAATGTAATATGTGTGTGTGTGTATTCTCTCTCTCTCTCTCTCTCTCTCTCTCTCTCTCTCTCTCTCTCTCTCTCTCTCTCTCTCTCTCTCTCTCTCTCTCTCTCTCTCTCTCTCTCTCTCTCTCTCTCTCTCTCTCTCTCTCTCTCTCTCTCTCTCTCTCTCTCTCTCTCTCTCTCTCTCTCTCTCTATATGAGCATTTTGTTAGGTTCATTATTTAGCTGTGAGTGTATATATATATATATATATGTATACTTACAGCTAAATAATGACCTGACAAAGTGCTCCTTTGTCAACAATCTCGCACCCAGAACAGTTCTTTCCACACTTTTACATGTTCAATTAAAGAAATGAGCTAATGACAAGGGCTAGTGGCCGCAATGGGAGCAGTTATAGTTCGACCGGTCTCATACTGATGTACTCATCAGGAACTGAAAAGTTACTGGCTGGGGGCCTGTATTTAAAGGCCTGCTTGACTT
The DNA here is from genome assembly GCA_964020975.1 of Hermodice carunculata. Lineage (NCBI taxonomy): Eukaryota > Metazoa > Annelida > Polychaeta > Eunicida > Amphinomidae > Hermodice > Hermodice carunculata. The sequence continues at coordinate 79,722,981 of OZ026614.1, read as the reverse complement.
TCCACCATCTCCTCATACATGTGTGTCATGATGATGTGAAGCCCTGGATGTGCCTTGACTATGGTGTGGCTACTACGGCCTGTGAATTTCAAACAAATGTCTGGAAAGACAGGGACCCTCCAAATAAGGAGAGGTCTGTTAGTGTACCAATGGGATAGTTTGGTACAGAATCGTATTGGGCTTGAAATTTTTTTTCAGCAGTTCATGATTGCATATTTATTTCTTCTTGTTTTTTTCAAAGAAGTAGGTTCAATTAACGTCAGTTTTATCTGCAATTTATATGATTGCTATCTATTTATAAATTATGTTTGAAGTATGCCCCTCTATCGGTCCTTCGTCTGCTGTGAATGTTTCCTTGCATTTGTGTTTGTTGCATGATGGGCCAACTTTCAACCTTGACTATTCATGCATCAAATATATGTCATGCATTGTCCTGTTTTTATGTTGTCTCCTACTCGGCAATAGGGATTAACATAGGGCACTGCCCAATTCCCAATTGCTATATCACGTTGTTATATGGAAGTTGAAGTGAATTTTAATAATAATACAAATATGTTTAAACTAATTCAGATGGCTTCATAAAAATATTGATTTTTCTGTTGAATGCATTGAATTGATCAATGGCCAATTACAGGGGCAGAAGTTGTAATGACACTTTCATCTGTTATAACTTCTGAAGATGTTCAACATTTAATTTGTAAAATGACTCAAATTACCATAAAATGAAATACTATCACCTTAAATATTTCCATTGACTGATCGTCTGTTGATATTTACTTTCACTTCCATCAAATATGCACCTCTATGTCAGAGATCAACTCCTGGCTTTTTCAGAGGTATTGGCCTGTACAATAATTCACGTGCCATGCCAGTTTTAACAGCCTCAACCAGTCCAGGTGCAACTGACCCTGTCTGGTACATAGTATATTCTGGGTTGATGAACCAGAAGCAGTGGTTAAGTCCTTTTGCAGCAAAAACCTTCATCAAAAGGATACAGATAGAAAAACTGTCAGAATTGCTCCCTGACTGAGCAATACCCCAAATGTTTTGCTTCAGTTGCAATTTAAGTGATCAAAGTCAATAAAAACAGAATGCGGAGCCTGATATACATGTACTGTCAGAGTTACTCAAGCAATATGAGGAATCTTCTCCTTAACTCTTTCACTACCAGATGTGACTAAAGTCAAAATACTTAAGATGAACTTCTTGGAATTATGAAATGGACACCATATCAATATTCTTTGTAGAAAGACCTTTCATTCAAGTACCAGCATGCCTAGAGTCCCATAGAATATTTATGGTTCTGGTCAACAGCTTTCCTTGCTGAAAGTGCACCAAGGAAAGCTGTCCAAAACGTGGCACTGAGAGAGTTAAGAGACAATTTTTTAGTGATGCACAATGATTATCGCAGATAATTCAGTAAAGTAAGCATGTATGCTTGATTGGAGACAGTTGTCCTTTGGGAATTTTGACTTTTGGGGTTCGGCTTCACTTATAGGCAAAAAGTCACAGTTCTTGCTGTCCAGTTTTGGTCATCCAGCAGCCTTATATATATATATGTATATGTATATATATATATGTATGTATATATATATCTATCTATCTATCTATCTATCTATCTATCTATCTATCTATCTCTATATATATATATATATATATATATATATATATACATACATGTATACATATATATATTTGCATATACAATGTGGTTGTCTGTGCTCTACTATGTAAATTTCTGAACGTGTATATTTTCAAGTCAAAAGATAATCCAGATTTTTTAATAAATATAGATTTCCTTTAAGTACAATTTGGCTAAATAAGCAAAATAACAGTGTTTATCATGAAATAATTGTCATACACCTCAGCCTCAAAAGGGCCTTTAGTTTTAGTCATCAAGCATAACTTTTACTATCTCTCTCTCTCTGTACTAATTTTAATCATATCATAAAATTAGGTAACAAAGTGCACTTCATTTTGAACATTGACACATCTTAATCTAAAATGGATTAATCTCCCCAGACGGAATACCTGTGAATCAACAATGCATCCAAATCCTCCAACTACAGTGGTCCCCACCCACCCACGAGAGGCTACACTTTCTACAAATCCCACTTTTCTATGCAACCATCTCTCTATTAAGGCCCCATTTCTAGTGTATTTGGAATGGCCTTACTTGCGGGTGACCAATGTTGTAATTACAATCATTCAAACATTACGAGTTATCTCTTTTTGCCTTATGTTATGGACCGAGTCACCCACTTTGCCTGGTGCTCTTTGAGCAAAATGTTTATCTCAGAGAACTGAGTCAACAACTTTCCTTGGTTCACTGTCGGGATAATGCCCCCAAAGTGGGCCAGCAAAAGCTGTTGCCCTGACCTTTTTTTTTTAAAAATTTGAGTATGCTTATGCTTGAAGCAAAGGTCTTTTCACAAGAAGTTCTCAACACTGGAATCACTACCGCACTTCAGACGAACATCACTTTCGTTGTGATTAGCTCAAAAGAGTTAATTATGCACGGAGTCTTGACCGCAAGGTAGCCGTATGCATGCCCCCCCCCCCCCCCCCACATGTCAAGGCTGGCTGGCAGGCTACCAGTGTTTGCCCACCAGACCAGTCATTATACAGGCAACAGGAACACACGGGTGTGGGCTGTGCTCATCAATAACACACGGACTGGGTGTCTGCCGCCCCATCTTGTTATTAAAGGCCAACTTGAGTTACAGTGCTGGCACCAATATAATTAGTCCATTGCTTCTGGCAATAACACTTCCCCAGTTTTCCTCGCAGATTTAGCTTGGCCAAAAATATCCGTTTACAGAATCTGATTTTCGGGATACATTTTTTTTTTTTTTCAAATTTCAGACTATTTCCTCTTTTTTTTTGGACAGAATCCTTGCAATAATTGAATTTTCTACCACAGTGCGAACTTGAAACTGAGACCTAGTTTTGAGGCTCCTGTCTGAATGAGTTGGTATCTCGACAACAGAACCAGGCTAGTGGAGATCTGGAAAGATAGAGAAGTAATCTACTTTCATACCAAGTGACACTGATCAGCACGAGCCAATTGGAGCCTTATTGCCTCGTTGTAGAAAGAATGACTGGAATTGGTGCAGTGCTTTCGCTAAAGCGATACCAAAAAGAAAGAAAGAAAAGAGAGAGAGAGAGAGAGAGAGAGAGAGAGAGAGGGAGGGAGGGAGGGAGGGGGAGGGAGGGAGGGAGGGAGGGAGGGAGGACGGACGGACGGACGGACGGACAGACAGACAGACAGACAGACAGACAGAAAGAAAGAAAGAAAGAAAGAAAGAAAGAAAGAAAGAAAGAAAGAAATCCAGGTGGTGTTATTTGTCTGTAGGATTAATTATCAATAATGTTTCCACATTGTTCCTGGTATGACATCTTTCCAGTTCTATACTCTCATTTATTAATTACAGCCATCATATAGTACATATGCATTAAATTACCCTGAAATGCAGTTTTTAAAGTTAACTCTCTGCCATCACCTTTAACCTTTTCATTACTAATCACAACAAAAGTCGCGCTCACCTGACATACTGTAAATTGCTTTCATTTTGCTGCATTCTTATTTTTGCTTATTTTGCTGAGAGCACAAAAGAGTGATAAAAAAAAACACAGTAAAACAGTCTTTTACCGTTGTTTGAATAGGAATTATGTCGTAGCGAACTTAAAACTACAGTGAAATGTCAAAAATAAAAAAAAATGTGAAAATTTTTAAACATGCAAAAAATAAAGCAATTTACTGTGCCATATGGACTCCAGATCAAAATTTCTCATATAAAAAAAACAACTTTTCATTCAAGTTCCAATTTGCCTGTGGTCCCCCCCCCCCCAAAAAAAATAGCCCAGGTCAACAGCTTTCCTTGGCACACTGTGCTAAATGCAACCCATGTGTGTCCAGGAAAGCTATTAACTTACCCTCCAACCTGGCATTTAAAGAGTTAAAATTTCAATTGTTCTTGCGGGTTTGGGGGCCACGATAGGCCATATCTGGATGCTGTACGTGTTTGCATTCCAGGCACTGGCATGTTTATAAGATTGAATTCAGCTAAGTTTCACTCCCCTGTCCAAATTTTGCAGCTGAATGATTTGAAACTGACCAGCCATTTTGCTACTAATACGCTGTCGAAAATGTTTTGGCTTCGGTTTGTCACTACTTCAGGGTGTGTTTGTTTTCACACTTACTTGGCCCCCATCAGAAAGTTTATACTTCCTTAACCCCAATTGAAATTGAAGCAGTAATGACAGTTTAACATGTAGGCGACACCTTATTTCTTGTATTTATGATCATTCAATTTGACATTGTAGCTTTACACATGTGCATAGAATTATGAGAACTTTTCATGTAAAATCTATGCACTTTCATGTCAACATGTTGGCAGGATCCATGAATATAGGCCTAATTAGATGTGCCCACTAAGGGAAGTTTCACATCACAGCAAATTACTGCTTTCCCACTCAAATTGCCCAAAGGCACCCAAATGTACCTCTGCCTTAACGTTTCTACTTAGCTCTTTAAGTGCCAAATTTTGGACTGAGTCAACAGCTTTTCTCTGGAACTATAGGCATGCTAGTACTTGAATGAAAGGTCTTTTAACGAGGAATAGGAATCTGAGTTCATGATATTTCAGACTAGTTTGACTTTAGTAGATCGACTTGAGATGTGATTGGCACTGAAAGAGTTAAATTTGTATGTCAGACCATTCATGACGGCATGCCCTAGTGGTCAATAGCTTTCCTTGGTGTGCAATGTGCCAAACCCACACCGAGGAAAGTTATTGACTCAGTCCTAGTCTGACCAGGCATGGTGACCTTCCTAGACCCTGATGATGTCAACTGTTTCGGGGTGCACTCTGTGTGTAATATATGCTGCTGATTAGTATATATATAGGCAGTTGACTGATACCATAATATTCTTAGCAACATCTGTAGTCAGCATTGACTTGAGCATTACGTGCCCCCCTCGTGACATTCTAACTAAATAATTCCTATAAGTGGCCAGAGCACTTACAAAATTTTCAGAATGTGATACTCAAATTCAGACTTCGGTTTTAATGTTAATTGCCATACAGTGTTGCTAACGTAAGGATTCCTGTGAGAGATTTTTTTTTTTTTCAAAATATCTATCCGAAATTATATTTTCCTCTTTTCACTTTTTAATACCAGAATTTTGACTTCAGTAGCTACTGGAAGGCATCCCTTAGTCATTTTTTCCAAATTCCTGACCTTGAGAAGGGGACACTCCCTTCCCAAGGTTAGTACCATTGATACATTCCCTCAATGGTATGCTGGAAAATCTCAGTAATGTTTATTCTGCCATTGTTGTCATCTCTGATTATATGGATAACTACATTTTAATAAATTAATGGTCAAAATTTACAGCATAATACTTAGCATGGGGGGGGTATAAGAATGGGAGGGATGCTAAAAGGGACAGGGGAACCAACAAGAGACAACACGGTAATAACAATACAATACAATACAATACAATACAATGCAATACAATACAATACAATGCAATACAATACAATACATGTAGGAGTCAACTGGACACTGATTAATGGTCATTTTCTTTCTTTTTTTTTTTTTTTTTGTATATGTGGGCCTATTGTTTGATAATCACAATAGAAACAGAATTGAGTTCAGATTGTATAACTATAGATTACTATATGGTCATTTTCTTTTTTCTTGCCTGTGTGAGCCTATTGTTTAATAACCACAATAGAAACAGAATTGAGTTCTGCAGATTATATTGTATGTTACCCCTACAACCACTTCTTTGGGCCTCTGGTCTTTGTCTCACCACCAGATCAACCCTAAAGCACTGAAATTTCTCCAAGAAATAAACAAATAAAAAAAGGATATATGCCCACTGACTCTCCTGTTCATGACCGGACAGGGAGAGAGATATTTTCAGGTGACAGGGGGAGGGGTGTAATCACACCCAATAACACAGCTGCTATCAGTATTACAACAAATACCTGAAACCTGATACAAGTCAAATTCCCACAAACCAAATACTGATCAAAATAGGTAATTTGTGTACACTGCTCCCAGCTACCATGAGGAGTCTCTGGGGTGACACGACAGCTGATAATGAAACCCAACACCCAAAATTTTCTATATTTAATGGCAGCAAAAATATGAGCGCCGGGAGTTTGCCATCAATGATGTAAGCTATTTGCACAGCTGACCACCTGACTGGACTTTCAGTATCCAATCAACAGCACCAGTTATCTCTGGACCTATCAGGCTTTGTTGTCTATAAATAAACACTTGATTAATGCTGGCTAAATGAGCCCCGAGTTGAAATAACAGTGGCAAAGGGGAGAGAAACATTGAAGACATCTACACTCACAGTGGGCTCCACTGTGTCCTCAGGATGTACAGTTTAAGCGCTCTGGTGGCGTGAAGTGGGATGGCCAGGGAGTGCAACCACCTAGCTGGGGTTGAGAGTTGGGGTGGGGGTGGGGGTGGGGGTGGGGATGGGGGTAGGAAGGGCAAGAGCTCACCCCTACCCACTCCCCATGGAATTAGAAACTTGGGGGGGGGGGGGGGAAGAGGGAATCTCAAAATGGTAGCTCTGGATTCAGAGTCTCTAAGTCTCCCACCTTGGCAGAGATATTTCCCACTTCCCACTTTTTTGTACTTTTTTTTACAAAGTCTCCCACTTTTTATAAATTTAAATGTCTCCCGCTTTTTGTAAATTTAAAAAAAAAATTAGCATTATTCCATCGGTGGCTGTACAGTTGTACTGTTTTGCCGTGTTGTACTATATACCCGCGGAATATGTCTATGATGGTGCCTAAAATCGTTCAAAATGCAGGAAATGAAGGTGCAAATTTCAAATTTTTACCTAGGGGAGCATGCCCCAAGACCCCCTCAGCTATGCTTTGTACCTTCTGCCCTCGCCCTCCCGCTTTTCAGTACCTGCAAGAAGAAGATCTACCACTTTTAACTAACACTAGCTTGGAGGCTCTGCTCAGATTGCCTGTTTAATGATGGTCTTTGTCTCACGTACTGCAGCATCAAAGTTTGTGATGCCTTGCCCTGTAAATGCAAGTCTGATCTTCACCAAAGCCTCTAGTGGACCCTGAGATCAAAATTTGTTAGTGTGATCATTTAACATGCCATGAAGGTAAAACTGAAGAGAAAATGTACAATAACCACATGCACTTCTGATAATCATAATAGAAGCAAATCTGCCCCACCCATAGGGATACCAATGTACCAATAAATGGCAATTTAAGGAAAAAAAGACACTCTTAGAATTCATCTGTGAAGACTAACACAGCCTTTGTTCAATGACGACCCCCACAAGATAAATAAAACATTAAAAGAAAAAGGGGAAAAAATGATGTGTAGACCTGTATCAACTAACACTGAATTTCTTTGATGTACCACAGGAGCCTCTGGACAAAAACATATAATGCTGATAACTAAACGATAAATTAAAGCATGATATGATTCTTCGCTTCACAAAAATCTGCATCTCCAATTATATATAACCATTTTGCCACATACAACATTAGAACATTGTTATTTGCACCGTTGCAATGATGGATCCATTGTGCATTTGCACAATGGATCACTTTAATCAATTTCTACAGAAGCAAATTTTCCTCGAACTGGATTCCTCTTCTATCGCTGCCAAAATCCATTACCATAAGGAGAAGCTCCAGCCAGGAGTGGTCTCTCATGCAAGGCTGAAGAAGAAATCACACCAGGTCCTGGGTCCTGATTTGTTCTTCAGACTTGCATAAGAAACCACGAATAATAAACATGGTATTTTCCATATTAAACCATGCTGCATTTTACTAAGCAATGCTTTGAAACTAAGTTGTCAATTTCACTGCAAAAATCATAAAAAGGACTTTATTATTTACACCCAGCGCTGGATATGCTGCCACTTGTATGCACGATTGGTTACACGCAAGGCTTGAAATATAGCAGGCAATTCACAGTGAGCCTCTGTGATGCAGTGGTATAGCTGTGGGTCACTGCACCATGTTAATGAGAACACAGCTTAACATAGGTTCGAATCCTGTACAACCCTTTTAAATTTTTTTTGGTATTAAGTGTGGAGGACATTGCAAAATTTTGAAGTCCAGCACCAAAGGTATTGCCCAGACAAAAGACTTTAGCTGTAGTTTATTATGAACAAGTGAAGAAGAAATAACTGGTGGAAACAATGGGACCACAGTTTTAATGGTTGTAACAGTTATTTCTTTTCTTTGCTGGGAGTAGTATTTTCCAGATTTTCCCATAGTTTGCCCTTGTCTTGTTTTCCGTATGTATTATTGCCACGCAAAACATAGAAATCATCCTTATGTAAAAGACTAGATGAAGTCCTCGTGTTAACCCCTTCCTGCTGTAATTGTCCATAGATGCCTGGGCGCCTTAATGTTTCACTAAAATTGTGTGCTAATAGACAGTGTTTATTTGCATAAATTTGGCTATTTGCTTGACAAAAGCTTCAGAGCAATTTGTTGTTATGCAAATGATAACAGTCAAGTGCTGCCCTCTGGGGCCATAAAATATTCTAGTTGCTCGTTAGCCCTGACCCTCTGCCCTATTGGTCAACTTCACTGGTCATGTTGACCTTGCCCCCCTACCTTCCCCCCCCCCCCCCCACCTGTTCTTACCCTAGCTGTAACTATCCACACAATATCATGCAGCTCATCTGTTGGACTAGTGACTTCCAAAGGACATATGTAATGTGTACTACATTTATAAGTAGGCCTATCATCAAAGGAACATCATATTCACTTTATTCCATAATACATCCACTCGGGATGTTTGTATCGGAAATACAAACATGGTGCTGCCAGTTAGCAGAATGACTTGTTCAGGGATTTATGGCACTGAAACAAGTCTTGCGCTGGTTCCCTGCTGATGACCTGATTTTATATAAAGACTAATAAAGCCTAAAACTTTCTTCTAAATTTCAAATTTTATGAATATGATTTGTTCTTTACACAAAATAATTTGTTACAATGATTTGGAACTATGCAGTTTTTCAGCGAATAGTATGGAACAGGACTTTGCTCTTGGAATATTGGACTTGATAGTGTTCCAATGGTACTTGGGCTTATAGATTTGGATTTGTTAAGTTTCTCTTTAACCCTTAAAGTGCTGATTTAAGATTGAGTCAACAGCTTTCCTTGGGGCACTTTGCACACAATGCGTGCAAAGTGCCCCAAGGAAAGCTGTTGACTGAGACTACTTTTTGCCTTAGACCAGGCTTGCTGGTATTTGAATGAAAAGTCTCTTCATGGGGAATTTGAATCTTTTAACCGTTATATGTTTAACAGTAACGAGAAAACGACTATAGCCGTGATTAGCACTTTAAGGGTTAAATTAGATACACTTTCATCACTCACCAAGCATTACGTAGAGACACCAAGGGAGACTCGCACAAGTTACAAAATAACCAGAAATAATTCTTTGACTCAGTGCCAGTCAGTCAGGGGACCACGCCCTCATTTTCTGCCACACAGTGGGCTTGTGTCACAGATCGTCTGGCCGTTTATACCTTGGCCCCTTGCCTGCAGGCCCACGGACCAAAAAGGCAAGACAGGTCATGGGCTGCCAAGCAAGCAACAGGCACACCGGCTTGTTGACAAATAGGCAGCCATGACACAGTCAATTCCACTAGTGGGTGGTAACTTTACCCATCTTGGTGAATCTGCAGAGGATCTGTTTGTCGGGGAGGAGTTTCGGAATTTAAACTTTTTTTTTTTTTCTTTTCTTTTTTTTTTTTTTTTTTACAAATCTGGTTTACATGACGTCTGGTTTTGAGATAATAAAAAAAAAGGTGGACTCAAAAGTGAAGCCTCAGCAGCATGTGCCATGACTGGGAAGCAACAGCTCTGGTAATTGTCTGTTCCAAGTGGATGTCTCGCCCTGTGAGCAGCATATGAATAGGGTATCCTAGCATGCAACTATATCCACCCACCTACCAACATAGTACAGCAGCCCTACATGGTGTAACTTAACAGTTGTATGGTACCCCTTACACAGACAGTGTACACCAAGGTGTAATGCTGAGCTTTCTATTGTACTTCTACCCACATGGAGCCTGGACATTGTCAAATACATGTAATATGCGAGTACATTTGTACATGTATACTATACATATGTCCATTCTTCAGAGTCAGAACAGAACTACCCAGGAAGGAGTACCACTAATACCAGTGCAGCATAGGAGACACCTAGGAGCATGTAGGCCTTATATGGTATACATGTACGTGTACACACCACTTTATTCTTACTTACTTAAAGATTAACCCCTTCTCCCTTGATTTAAGACTGAACCAAGAGTGTTTGTTGGCATGTGACGGGACACTTTATGGTGGCCAACCAATGCCAAGGCAAGCTGTTTTATTGAACCACTCTTTTCTCTTTTGGGTGGGATACAGGTATGCCAGAGCTTGAATAAGAGGTGGGTTTTGGGTGTTTTTCTTGTTTTAAACGAGGACTTTGAAATCACTACAATACCTCTGGTGAGAACAATTTTTGTGGTCGATAGCGATGCAACAGTCAAAAAAGCACAATTTTTGTTAAAATCAGCAGTGAAAGAGTCAACGTCATGAATAACACGGAAAGACATAATACCATGAGTAATATGGAAAAGCTTACTACCATAAGTAATCCGGAAAGAGTTAATATCATAATATACTGTAAATTGCTTTAATTTCGCTGTATTCTTATTTTCGCTTATTTCGCTGATGGTACAAAACCGTGAAAATAAAAACACAGTGAAATAGTATTTTAACATTGTTTGAATAGGAATTATATCCAAAATAGTGAAATTAAAAATACAGTGAAATTTCAAAAATAGAAAAACCGTGAAAATTTAAACACGCGAAAATAAAGCAATTTACAGTAATACACGTACATTCAGTTTGAACAGCATGAAAGGAAGGCGTACGCAAAATAAAAAGAGCCCGAGAAACACTTGATGTTGTCACAGGAGGTATGCAGCAAGGTAAGGCCACGATGACAGAGCTACACCTATCCCTATCTGTGCCTTCTGATTCACGATAACTAACTATGCCATGTGTGCTTTACCATACACCTAGTCATTTACCACACCACATGCCTGGCTGACTACTGATCTGTGATATGCTACAATAGCCATCATGCCAATTTGGTGCTGGTTTCACTCCTTAGCCCGCTTTGAAATAAAACAGAGTGAAAACAAACTGTGGCATTCCCTTCCACTGTGGCCCCAGCTGGAACGAGAAACGGAGAAACCACAAACCACGTGTGGCAAGGGGCCACGTTGGTTGTAGGGTCCCGAGTGGTATCTATTGAACATTGATTGAGCAGGTATCCTCCCTACACCTGGTCTGTAAAATGTCCATGTCTTCCATGTGGGAAGGCTCTCTCTCAGTGTTGTGATACAGAGTTAAAAAAAAAAAAAGAGTTCCGAAATGTAAACTACAAGCTGGATGAATCTGTTGTTTTCACTGTAAAACATATAGTCGACGTACGTGGCTTGTACTAATGTTGAACAAAATACAGTGTCACATAATTTATTTGACCTGTTGTTTCAGTGGCAACACTTCATTTTTACTGGTTTTTTTTTGTTTTTTTTCTTCTTCTTTTTTTAAATAACATATATGCTAAATTGCTACTTCTACTTCATTTTCTCCCTACAGACTGAATAGGACCAAATATTACCTAAGTTTCCTGTTACCTGCCTAATAAAATGCAGGTAGGGATTGGTACCCTTTTTTTCTTTTGCTTTATTTTATTGGATATTTACTGTATACTGTATGTAATTTTACTGGAATTATTTCCATACTGAAAACTCTTTATAATGACACCATCTGTCCCCTTAGAAATGTGTGAGATGGCTGAATATATCAGATAAATTAATCAAACAACAAAAAAATGAACTTTTGTCATTCAAAACTTGTGTCATTATAATGAATATGTCAGCTATATGAGTGTCGTTATAATGAAGTTTCACTATAAATCACCTTATTTTTTTATTTTTAGGGGTAAAAAACAAGACAATTTAATTTTTTTTTTACTTTTCTACCTCCACAAAAAAAAAAAAAAAAAAAAAAAAAAAGAGGTTGGGAAGTCTTTTGACATGTGCATTGGGTAAACAGAAACAGATATTATTTTGTTTGGCCTAAGCTGGTTTTATCATCCTCAACTTGATCTGCATTTTCTCCAACGTTTTTGGTTTCACTGCCTTCTAAATAACTATAGACGCGAGGTGCCCATAACTGTTATCCCAGTCAATATTGACCAAGCAAGCTGCGGTTTAGCAGGCAAACCACAACGCACACTCTTCTGACCAGGTCTAACTTTTTCTATGATGTACATCTATGAAGTGTCCTTCGCAAATTATCACCATGCACTATTAATTGTTTAACCTCCACATACATATTCCTTACTTGGAATTACATCAACTGGCCATTTATAAATAAAAGTATTTTGTTGGTCACTATGTATGTTTGTTAATCAACGTTTAACTCTCTCCACCCAACTCAGTTTGCCAAGGACTCCGTCGGTAGTTTTAAACACCACTCTCTACAGTACTGGTATTTGAACGATAGCACTTTTGTGAGGAGTCAGCAGTATCTTGACTGTACAACCCAGCTAAGGAAAGCAATCAATAATTCAATGTTTTCAAAAAAATTTTTTTAAGTGTTTTTAGTTTGGTCCAGACCCCCATCCACTCCCCCCACCCCCATTTCCCCGACATATCCGAAATTTGCTTTGACTTTAATAGGAAAAAAAAATTTTTAAAAAGTTTTAAAAAAAAAAAAAAAAAAATGTTGCTCATCACAGAAATGATATTTTCTGTTTGCAAGCTGCTATTTCTGATGTTTTTAGCTCACATCAATTCTGTGCAAGAGAAAACTAACTGTTTACCCATTCTCCACCCAACTAAAATAGATTTGTTGCTTATCACACATCAGTGTTGTGATGGCTTCCCTAAATATACCAGTACGATAAAACTTCATTATGACTCCAATATCAGACACCAGACATAATCACCAAATGACTCAAGTTTTGAGGGACTGAAAGTCAAATTCCTCATCTATTTAACTCATTTGTGTGCCGTGTTCAGATCTCCGACAGATTTTGCAGGGGAAAAAAATGGTGTCATTGTGATGAGGTTTCACTGTCTTTGGTACGGCACCAGGTACACTTGGGGTACACTGGGCGGCATGGGGTCTGGCCCACTGCCGAGTGGGCACGACTCCCCTACTGAGACACCTACCCGTCAATGGCTCGCTTCAATGCACCTATGAGATAACTTCTAATAATGCATGACTGACATTATGATGCATACCTGACAAGAATAAACTCATCAGCCCTAATGGCTTCCCCATACTCCTGACATCACTAAATGACATTCAATGGTTACAGGTGCAGATACAGGAAGTATGAAAGAGGTCAACAAGCTGAAACAAGGTGAAACGGGCAAGCACTCAACTTCTACCTGAAGTCTGGGGTTGGGGGTTTGGGAGTTTGGGAGGTTGGGGAGTTGGTTTAAACATATTTTATTCAAAAAAGCAATCGGGAAACAGGCTCTGCCTATATAAATCCCTCTCGTGAAAAAAAAGAAATAAAAGAACAATACAAATGCTGTACAAAAGATAAAGACGGGCCACAGGACACCACATTGACGTAACATCGACATGGACATACATACAAAAAGATCAGACATCACAATTACAGGACAGACAGAAGTATACATTATTAGAATACAATACTGTCGAGGCCAGCCAACACTGTTCACATGAATACTGCTCGCGCAAAAAAAAAAAAGAAAAAAGTACCGGCCCGCACGTGAACCACCAGGAGTCACAAGCAAAGCTTGTTCGTCAACCTGGGTGGAAAACGTACGGGCCTCAGTTGAATCTGCCAGAATTTAAGATATATGTGTGGGTACTGTCAAAAATAATTTGGTTTACTGCCTTTGAACACTTGGGATTTCCAAACATAAGAGTTTGTAATGTGAAAGGAGCCAATACTATGATATTTTGGTGCAATAAATTCCGCTCAGTCGTGTATTTGGTACACTCAAAAAAGTAATGAAATGAATTTTCTATTTCGGCACCACAAGAACAAGCAGGAGAAGTTACTATACCAATTTTATGCATATCGTGGTTCAACTGGCTGCAGCCCATCCTAATTTTTGCATGTGGAATATTGGCTTTCCTATTACCAATGTAAAACAACTCATTTGTCTTTGGTCTCCCTTTATCCAATTTACGCTTAAAAGTATCTATATCTTCAGAATTTCGGGGAGTTGTGGGTGGGGAGGCTGCCTTGACCCTTTCCTCTTTAAACTGGCTAAAACCAGCAGGTGGCCAAAGGTCTGCTTTCATATATTTGACCAATTTCAACAGTAATAAAAAAAGCAATTTGACCCAAAATTGTAGATCTCAGGAGCCTGTCATGGTCAATGTGCCCTTGGTCACCAGCTTTCCTTGCAATGGGGTGTGCCCAAGCCACGGTATGCAGTTGACTCAGACCTAAAGTCAGTCTTAATCTAAAGAGGAAAGGGTTCAATTGTACAAAAGTACAGTGACATTTGGTGCATTCTGGTTTGTGTTAATTTTTTTTTTTGGGGGGGGGGATGGAGCTGTAATAAATCTATGTCATAAAGGAATAAATCATTCTTTCCAAACTGATTGTCATTATGTCTTTTGTCATGTTGAATTGATTCACCAGGCATTCAAATTGCCCACACATTTATTTGCTCTTTTATCTTCTTCTTTTTTTTTTATAAGCAAAAGGACTACATTAATCAACTGTCTTGGCCTTGGCCTTGACCTTGACCTTTGTCCTTGGGTTGGGTCAACCAACCAGAGACATTAAGATGTCAGCTGAGTGAGCCTGAGCCTCTTTTTCATTTTTCTTTTTTTTTCTACCTTATAGCCTTGTGTCCCAATAATAAACAGTCAAGCTGTAGCTAAACTCCATATGTAAATAAAGTGCAGTGATGGATGGAAGAAAAGCAGTCAGGTGGGGGGTGGGAGGGATAACAGGACGGTGTTTCTTTATTTCTTAAAGTTAACGAGTAAGAACAGACCATTTCAAATCAATTACCACTGTTGGTACATCGCATCCTTGACAACTATGATTGATACCAGTTTTCCTGTTTGGTACTTTTATAAAGAGAAACAAGGATATCATGTGCATTTAAGATTCCAGTGAATGAATGAATGAATGAATGAATGAATGAATGAATAAATAAATAAATAAAAGAATGAATGAATGAATAATAAAACAAACAAACAAACAAAAATTAAATAAACAAAAAAATAAAAAATAAAAATAAAATAGGAAGAAAATAAAAAGAAATAAGCATAAAGAGAAACAAGGAAATTACGTTTATGTAACAGTCTAGTGTGTACTGAACAGACAGATGGACGGACGGACGGATGGACGGACGGAAGGACGGAAGGATGGATGGACAGACAGACAGACAGACAGACAGACAGACAGACAGACAGACAGACAGACAGACAGATAGATAGATAGATAGATAGATAGATAGATAGATAGATAGATAGATAGATAAAAATAAAGAATGAAACATAAACAAGCACCAGCTGCCAGAGAAACTGTGAATTTGTTGTTGTTTGTTTTGTTGTTAACCCAGGATACAGTGGGTGTAGTCTATAAAAAAAAACTGTCTCTTTCTGCAAATACATCAATTATGGGGCCAACCTGAAATAAAATAACAGCATTATTTATGTGGAGGTATGTTTGCCAGTTGAGGGGGGGGGGCAGTACCTTAGCACATCACATTTCACGAATAGTATCTACTACTTAAGACCACCTCTTCAACTAGAAAAAAGTGGTCTTATATTACAGGTAGTTTTAAAGTACAGGTAAATTTCTCTGAGAAGCAGACTGGAGCGTCATGAAATGGAAGTGTGAACACAATGAGTACTCTCTCAGAATGTAGTCTTTAGAGCTGATACAACTGTACCTAGTTATGTGCATGTATATGGATACCGGTATATACATGTATTATGAAATTTGATAAATATGAATATATGTGTGTGTGTGTGTCTATGTGCGTGCGTGCGTGTGTGCGTGTGTGTGTGTGTATGTATGTATGTATGTATGTATGTATGTATGTATGTATGTATGTATGTATGTATGTATGTATGTATGTATGCATGTATGTATATGTATTGTGAAAATGAATGTAATGTGACAGATATGCAAGACTTGCTCTGAAACATGCTGCCATAATTTATACGAGTTGCAAAAAAAAAAAAGTTCTTCCCAGGTCACCCAAAATAACCCTTTGCCCACAGACGGCTGTCAGAGGGCACAGCCATTAAAGTGAGGCTGTACACAACTGGGGCCTGCCAGCCCCGTCAATCAACCCACGACTGTGGGCAGAGTTGTCCAGAGAGTGGAGGGACAGCTGGCGGGTGCTTATCGGGTGTTTATGTAAGCCTGCTGGGATACAGGGCACTCACTGACTGGGCCACGTCTGCCACTGTACACTCTATGGCTGTTGGTATGCTCTTACAAACTGCTGCTCTAATCATAAGACAATGGGGGGGGGGGGAGACGACTTCATGGAAAAAGTAGTAGAGCACGTGGAATGCCTCTCCTCCATATTCAGTAACTTCGACAGTTTATTCAGTCAATCCCAGCCCATTGATGTGAGGTACATTGTGCTAAGTTTGAGCAAAATCTGTCTGGACGTTGTTGTTGTTATTGTTGTTGTTGTTGGTGTTGGTGTGTAGCTTTGATGGAACAGACATACCTGTCATCACCCTTTGACAAGAAATAGGGAGATTCTGTGCTTTTATGGCAGGGACTTCAGGTTCAACAAAGGATGAGGAACAAACAGATTTCCATGGGGGAGACTGTTCAAACCAGGCAACCAGATTTTCAGAGGAGAAAATTTGGCTAAACATTTGGGAGACTCCTGCCATATAGGGGAGATATGACAGGCATGGAGGGATAACATGTACATTGCACAATGCCTGCTACTGGGTAAACCTTGGCCACAGTAATCAACAACTTTGTGACATTGATATGGGTATCTAATCTGTGAACCATATCCAGTTAATGTGCTTATAAATGTGCCATCTTTGCACAAAGTTGAGTCATTTTTGAAATACATGTACATTAAAATATATGCCATACTTACACAAAAGTTGAGACATTTTTGAAGTACCTTTATACAAAATATGCTTTCTCTGCACAAAGTCTTGTTATTTTTTAAATACCTTAACGTGCATTGGACTAAGTTTTGTGTGTTTTTATGTTCTATATTCTTGAAATGGGCGGGATTTGAACCAGCAACCATCAGCCACTATCACCTGGCCAAAAATGGGAAATGCACATATCCACATGGTTGCATCCCTATTCTCACCAAGGAACAGTTCAGAGGGGTAGATGTGTGTTTGTCATGATCAGCATGGTTGAGTAAATGTACTGCATATGGGCCCCGTATAAAGTACTGCATGGCATTATCCCAGAATTTGGGACTGCTCGCTAAAACAAAAATGAACACATTGAAAGACATGGTTTTTTCAATAAAATTTGCAGCCTATGTGCAGTTATTTTATTTTTTATTTTATTTTTATTTTTCTTTTAAATTTTTTTTTAATGTGAAATACTAAATATTGCTGCCACAGTTAACTTTCCTTATGACACAGAAGATTGTACGTTTTACATACCAAATGATTATTGAGTATCAAACAATGAATACTGATACATGTATCTTTGTTTTTGTATTGATATGATCGTAATAAATTTAACACTACAATGGGTTAACATAGAAACTGATAATTACATGTATACAAAAATTTCCCACGATTATGTGATAATTATAATAATCAAAAGTGCAATAAACTATTTACAATATGTCTGATAGTCTCTGAACATAATTAATGCTTGTTTGTAGCTTATTAGTGCCTCCAATATCATTTGTGACCTTTTAATCCTTATGAAAACCAAACTCGCTCATTGCTATGGTGACAAGGGCGGGATAGGATATTTGGGGGGTTTGCATAATGCCCCAACAGGAAAGTGTAAAGAGAATAGTGCAAAATGTATTGATGGTATGCTTTGACTACAGATTATATCTCGTAGTTAGTAACTGACACCTAGCAATAGGTCACAGTATCAAAGATATTTGACGAGTTCTCATCTTTGCCTCCTGAGGTTCTTTTCTACTAATTTGAGGGAGGAAAAAAAACCCTTGTCTTGGTATTTTAACCCTTTAAGTGCCAAGTTATGGACTGAGTCAACAGCTTCTCTCGGCACACATTGGACGCAATGCACCCAATGCATGTCGAGAAAAGCAGTTGACCTGGGGTATTCTCTCTGGAACTATAGGGTTACTGGTACTTGAATGAAAGGTCTTTTTACGAGGAATACGAATCTGGGATCCTTATGATAATTCAGACTTGTCTGACTTCAGTAGATTGACTTTAGACATGAAGCAGTTAAATGGACATTTACATATAGAGTACTCAAGACCCAGTTGTACAAGATGTGTGCTGGCTATAGTCAGTAGCCTCATTATATATACTCTTATGACAAATTTAAACAAAGTCTATCCTGGCATTTCAGTGTTATGTTAGCAAACATGACTTAATGAGTGTTTCACGATGCATGCTGGCCAGTAAATATTCTGTGAACTTATGAAAACTTCTGCCTGCATGGTCTACTGGTCTAAAGCAGAGAATGGGGGGGAGGGTATGTCCCTCATCAGTGGGGTTTATACCCAGTGGATCAAACACCCACGAGTTGACTGGAGTACAATGTGTCTGTAGGTGTACCATGTACGTGCTACTTGTTGAGGCTAGTGAACTGATGGTGTCCCTGTGGTTTTGGTTTTTCCTTCTGTTGTTGATGGCCCATTACGAAGCAACTTACTGTAGACATTCCTGTGGTCATGATAAACACAACACAAACAGGTCGACTGACAAAGCTATCCCCTATGTCACCCTCACTCCCAAAAGCTCCTGCTGAGAAAGGCTCCGTTTTATCTTTTTCTCATTCACTTCATGCTGGTGACATCCCCTTGAAAAATTTGTGCGACAAGAACTGTGTATTTTGCACACAATATTTACAGAGGTTCCCTGTGGGACCCTCATATCACTGATAAACAGTAAAACTGATGAGACACATACTCATCAGAATATGACTGAACTACACATTTGTTCACCACATGTGTCACAGTGATCAAGTGATAGGTACCCTCCCTTCCCAACCCCGCCCCCAACGGGGAAAATGACTTCCCTTATCACATAAATTAATAGCAGTAAGCACAAGTGATTAGGAGAAAGATGTTATCTACACCTTAGTTGGCCTTTGAATGGCAGTAAAACTTGTACAATCCTTAAGCACCCATCACCATCATGTTTTTGCCTATCTTGATAACCAACAAATATTGTCTAGAGAGAGACAGAGAGAGAACACCAACCATTGAGGTATATTGTGACAACTTATATGAACACCCATCCCCACCCCCACCCCCACCCCCACCCCCACCAGAAGTTAGGTTTTTTGTTCTTTACTGCTAAAAAAAACAAAAACAAAAACAAAACATAAATTTTGAATGCTGAAACCCTGATCCCAGTAAAAGACATGTAAATCTGCATAATCCCCACCCCAACATTTCCTCTGCCTACTTCTATGAACACCTGTTCACAGAAAGATCGAAAATATATTAATTAATTAAATGGTGCAACTTCCACTTTATTGCCGCAAATTTCCAGTATCCTGTGATATGATAGATAGATAGATAGATAGATAGATAGATAGATAGATAGATAGATAGATAGATAGATAGATAGATAGATAGATAGATAGATAGACAAACAAAAACTAAAATTAAAATGATACGTAAATAAACAAATAAATAAAAACACTTCCTTTAAAATTACTGGCCATGTAATGTTTTACCATTTCCCATTCAAAACACCCACCAACAAAAAAGCCTGGATATCAATTCGCATCTGTTTCAATGTTTTTCCATGACTTACTTGGTGACATACATGTATATCACTTCGAAAAGGAATATGGCCGTAACCCTTCAGCAGGTTACTGTACTGTATTTCAGCACTTTTTTCTGGCATGTGTAGCCTGACCATCAAGGAAAGTTGTTAACTCAGTCTTAGTCTGACCAAGAATGCTCGAGTTTGAAAACGACAAACCAAGATATGTGCATGGTGGACTTTGTGGCTTCAGGTTGTAGCAACTGATCTCACTGGACACCCACATATGCCAAATAAAAAGCTAATTATGTCAGTGAGCCAAGAGACATATTTTTTTCTAGGAATTCTTTACTATGTCTGTGTGCCAACAGGACGTATTGTCTTTCTTTCTTTCTTTCTTTCTTTCTTTCTTTCTTTCTTTCTTTCTTTCTTTCTTTCTTTCTTTCTTTCTTTCTTTCTTTCTTTCTTTCTTTCTTTCTTTCTTTCTTTCTTTCTTTCTTTCTTTCTTTCTTTCTTTCTTTCTTTCTTTCTTTCTTTCTTTCTTTCTTTCTTTCTCTCTCTCTCGCTCTCTTTCTTTCTTTCTCTCTTTCCTTCCTTCTTTCTTTCATTGTTTCTTTCTTCCTTTCTTCCTACCTTCCTTCCTTCCTTCCTTTACAGGCAAATTTGTCTGACATTTCTTCTGAAAAGTATTATATGTACAAACTCCAAACTTGGTACAATTATACTTCTATAGATGAAGTCTTGCCTTTTTATAATGAGAGGTCCTGCTTTTCAAAATTATGCAAATAAAGGCTAATTCAAGTTTTAAATCTTCACTATCTTATACACTATAGTAGATGTGGTTCCCAGTGTATAGGAGTTTGATCATAACAAGGCAAAGGTCATCTCAAATGTGAAGGTCATGTCAAGGTCAAAGGTCAATTTTAGGTCAATGTCATTTTAAAGGTCAAGGTTCATGTCAGGTAGAGTTAATCTCAAGGTCAAGGGTCATTTCAAGGTCAAAGTTCACTTTCAATGGTGGCTTTCTTCTAGTCATAACTTGGTCAACTTTTATCTAATTTTGATCATGTTGGACTCAAATTGTCGCTATTGTAACACTGCACATTTTTAAAACATGCATGGGACCTCTAAAGCTCAAAGGTCAATGTTATTTGGCCCTTTGAAAGTTTCATCTTCCAATAACTTGGCCAATTTCCATCCAATTCTAACATGTTGGACTCAAATTGTAGGTATTGCAATGCTGTGCATTTTTGCAATTTACATGTGACCTGTAAAGGTCAAAGGTCAAGGTCATTTGGACTTTGAAATTTTCATCCAGCCATTAGCTAAATATGAATGTGAAGTACCAGACAAAAGTTATAGCATTTTTGAAGGCACACAGTCAGATTTGCTTTGAAGCAAATCTTCTTCTCTAGTTTTGAGCCCTCCTTTTATTACTTTCATCTTTTGCTAAAAAACTTAACACCTCCTTGAACACTGTCCATCCAAACTGTTCCCCGCATTATTTCCCACAAATCTCTTTCTTTGTTTTTCTCCTCTTTTCATAAACGACTATGATAGAAGTGTGTCGATTTGCGATAAGATCCACATAGCATGGATGCTTGGTGTGTTATTCACTGACAAGTGCGAGGGTGTCAACAAGATGTCCGCTGGACCAGCAGCGAGTGGAGACGAGGAAGAACAGCGGCATTCTACAGTGTATGTGGCAACACAAATGGCTGAGGCATGAGTCAGTGGCATGGGGATGCAACAGTATCCAACAACCCTCGTCTGGCCATGCTCAACTATCACCTGACTCCCCTACCTCAGGTCACCAGGGAGCATTCCTTGCCCTTAACCACATATATATATATATATATATATATATATATATATATATATATATATATATATATATATATATATACATATACATATACACACATATATACATATATATGTATACATATATATCTCTTTATATATGCATATATATATATATATATATATATATATATATATATTTATATATATATACACACATACATACATACATATAGGGTTAGAATTAAAACTTTTTTTGTAACATGCCCTGCGGGCACGTTAGACATAAGCCCAACTTGCCCTGAGAGTCCTGAACCTTCATGTGGTGTCATTGTCCTTCCATACACAATATGATCTGGCTATTTTCCTAAAAAATGTTGAAAGTCACTTCCAGTGAGAGACCAGCACCACCTCTCACACTGTATTCTTTTCCCTGTGTCCTTTGCACCCTTTTCAGGAGCTTTACCAATCCCAAATGGCCACATGATTTAAGATATTTTAACTGCATGCTAGGGCGCACATTTCTTATTACATGGTCAACAAGGGCAAAGGTATATAAAGCTGGACACAAGATCAGTTGGATCCAATCAGTGCTCATCCTGATATAGCTTGCTGTCAATTATGTGACAGTGGTTGTTTACCTGTACAGTGAACGCTTAGCTTCGCAACAACTGAGAAAAAATATCAGCTCTTGATAAATCTGTAATCACCTTTCTTTAACTTGCCCAACGGGAAACAAAGTTGGAAAGTGAACTTGCCCGAGTGCAGTTGAACTTGCCTTGGGACATCAGGCACCTGCTAAATTCGAACCCTGTATGTATGTATGTATGTATGTTTGTTCCCTATTGTGGTGTTCACAAAATTACAATGTAATAAGCCTTCTGTTTAGAACCTTAATACTCTGAACATATACGAACAACAAAATATTGTGAAAGAAAGTCACTGAAGGTAGAACTTTTCTGTTCTGACTTTCAGAGGTAGGGGAACCCTCATTAGAGGAAGAACGAGGGGGCTTGTTGGGAGGAACTTATAGTATATACTATTGACCTGCCCCCAACTTATCTTCAGAGAAGGCTCATATATCTAATGCAGCATTCAGTTTCTGTTGAATCACAGAACAGAGAGTTCAGGAACAGAGACCAACTCTGTGTAACTAGTAAACATAAACATTTATGTTAACCCTGAGGTTGAACAGAACTTACTTGTCTCTGACGAGTCTGTCATGGACAAAACTGGTCAGTCATTTTGGTACATTGTGTACATGCAACATGTGCCTCGTCTTTCTATTGATATCTCCAGACAATAAAAAATATAGGAAACTTCGTGACATATTAATTAACCCTTTCACGGCACAGTGGGCTAGAGTTGCAGGCATGAAAATTCACAATAATCCGGGGGGGGGGGGGGGGGGGGGAGGGGGGGAGGGGGGAGAGGGGAACAGATGGGGAACCAGACTGGATATCTCTCTACTGATGAGAAGACAAAATTGGTGCTCTGAAAAATGCAACCCATATGATTTTTAGTTACAAATTCAGTGATGAAAGTTTGTAGATAAGACCCTTAATGTGCAAGTCATAAGTTTCTGCCCCAGAAGATGACAAAAACATTCCTGCATAAAGGTTGCTACCCCATCAGTCATTGTCAGCAGATAAGAGCTTAAAGAACACATTGTGTTTTTTTTTTACCTCAATATCTTTTGTTGGCATGTATTTTTTAAATTGGTTGTGCAGAGACCCCTTCCTTGAGATAGCACCCAAGTTATAAAAAATTCTCTGCGGTTAATAGCGTAATCCTTTTAAGCTCAAATTCCCCCAAAGTACCAAGTTACACATTCTTGAATCATCTGCTTTGAACATTTTCACTCAAATTTTTCTTAAATTGAAAAACGTTTTGGCAAAATTCATATAATAATCAAGACCTATCATGATATCATACTCTAGATCAACAGCTTTCTATAGCACAAGTAGGATAGCTCAAGAAAGCTGTTGACTCCGTCTTATTCTCACCGGGAAAGGGTTAAAAAACATGACGAGAGAATGATTTTTTTACTTTCCAAAGCAGTCTCTCAGGAAACTGTGGTCTAACGTCACCAAGCTCTCTCCACGCACCGCTCACTGTACATGCATTTGATTCATATGTTCCACAAGGCTGGAACTCATAGCAAGCATGTGAAGGGAGAACCTGCTGTTGATTGAAGTTTAGATAAACTTTTAGTTATGATTAATGTTTATCCCATGTGCCGCTCAACTTTTTACGCCAAACGTGATTCCCAGTCACTCAGACTTCTTTCTTTTCTCGTCCACATTATCAAAGCCATACCCACCCATGTCTTTGGGTTTTTTTAGTATTGTAAACATTTTTGTCACATGTTCATAAACATGGCGTTGGAGCCTGAAGTATCCGGTAAATGGAATATTAGTTTCCCTGAACCATGAATGGCGGAACATATTCCCGTAGACGTTTGCAAGCCTGCAACTCAGATGTCAGCTGAAATGCTGCTTATTTTGCATACATCAGTTCTGCACCTTGCCTGAGGATGACACTGCTTACAGGCTGTCATTACCTTGGTCCCGGCTGGTCAGCAAAACAGGGACCTCCATTAACTTTTTCAACGCCAACTGCAACCTAAAGTCAAACTCCATGTACTGAAGATGAACTGCACTCAATTATACTAAGGATGCTAGATTCATATTCCTTGTAAAGAGACCTTTCTTTCAAGTACCAGGGAATCTGTAGTTCCAGTGAATATAATGGTCCGGGTCAACAGCTTTCCTCTGCAAGCTTTGGCTTAAACATATTTTATTGGACATTACCATGCATATATATAATAAAAATATTAATTCAAAACAATTGGAAAAGAGGACAAAGTCCTATGTAAATCCCTCTTGCTGGGAAGGACAAATGTTCTAGTGGCTCACCTAGATAAGATACATGGCATTATTTCTTTATCTGTCCCTCATATGCTGCCCACCGACCAGCTTTGTACGACTTGATTTTTCCTTTTGCACCATTTACCTTAAAAACAGTATTACATGCATATGGCTCTCATGAAGCATCACTTGAGCAAAATGTCGAAACTTTTCTAGCAATGCATGAATATATTTCCAGGACAGATCCTTTTGTATGAAGTTTTTTTTCATCTATTTCTGCAAGCTCTGGGCACTATGTTTGGAAAGCACACAGAGGTAAGCTATTGACTCAGTCCCTAACTTGGCACTTTGAAAAAGTGCTTAAGCAAGCATTCCTGCACCCTTTAACCCCATTCACACTGGGACCTGCTCAGGAGCTCCAACCAGTGAGTGGTATCAGTCACAAGTAGCGGTTGTCTCCAGTGACAAAATAACAGGAAAAGCCAAAGGCACCACAGCCACCAGATGGCAGCACCAACACCAGGCTCCTACATCATTCACAATGACACACTAGTCAGGGTGGGGGTGAGAGTTGATGATAAAAATATGCCTATGTGAATTTCTCTTTAAACATATTGCATAGAAAATCTAGATTCTGTAGTGACTTCACTGGAAGCAGGATTGTGCAGTGATGGGTCAGCTAAACTCTGCACTGTAGTGGCAGCTATTATGACATGATGTATATGTACAATAAGCATTAGTTTTACAGTGACAACATGTAGCTGCTCTGGTAGACAGTGAGCAGGTACAGAGACTAGTCAGCTGGACTGGGTACAAAGTGAGCGGGGACAGGTCAGTTGGTCTAGGTACAGAGTGTTCCGGGACAGTGAAAGGTCAGTTGGATAGGCTACACAGGGAACAAGGACAGGTCCGCTGGGCTGGTTACACTGTGCCAGGCAAGGAGACTATGACAGGTGAGTCAGAGTGGATACCGTATGATCCAGGAGAGTGTTACAGGTGAGTCAGACTTGTTACACAGTGAACAAGACAAAGTAACAGGTGAGTCAGATAAAGTACCCAACAATCAAGGATGCTGATAGGTCAGCCAGACCAGGTACCCAGTGATCAAGGACACTGACAGGTCAGCCAGACCGGGTACCCAGTGATCAAGGACACTGACAGGTCAGTCAGACTGGGTACACAGTGAAGAAGGACAGTGTAACAGGTGAGTCAGACAGAGTACCAGTGATCAAGGACTGTACCTGCAACAGGTCAGTCAGGCCGGACACACATTGGACACAGACAGAGACAAGTAAGTGACTGAGTTTGTTTACAAAGTGAGTAGCAAGTCACATGTCAGTTGGCATCTCTCGAAATTATTTTTAATCAATATCCAGGTGGACACAATGCAAATCTCCCGTTGTCAAACAAGTACAGTTACTTCAGCAAGCGTATATGTTTACACTGTACACTGTTGCAATTATGTTAGAATTTTATCACCTGTATTGCATTATTGGGGCAAATTTGGCGCAGTTTGTTCCTCCCTAAATATATGTATTATGTTTACCGGCCTGGTGTAATAGATGTCCTGGATGTTTGCATCTATTATCTATCAAAACCTGGTTGTATGCTGTGGATGTCTGTATCCAATACATTCCAATCAATCTCATTGGCTTGGGTCATACCTCTCAGCTAAACCTATAGATTATGTTTCCATATTTCACCAAGTCTCTCCTATCTGTTTTGATACATGTATCTCCAAAGTATGCAGCTACCCAGCATAGTGTTGGACTGTCACTAATAGATACTTCCCCTCCCTCCCACCCCACCAACCCCCCCACCACAGGTGCGTGCACCCTAAAACAACTGACGAGGGCCCCCGGGTCAACAGTGGCGGGGTAATAAACACCATGGAGAGTCTAATATGGACCAGTCACGGGTAATAGGGACCACATTGAGGAGCGCTAGGGGACCAGTCTTTCAGTGGAGCAGGGGCGGCTGAGGATTAATGGCAGACTAAACCAGAACATGACACCGGCAAAGTGAGCCGGCAAAAAAATTGAAACAGGTGTCGGAGGCAGAGGCAGGAACAAACAAACAGCAGCACTCAACACATGGCAGTGCTCTGCACAACTGGTTCCACGTGGGTCTGTGTGAACGTAAACGCTATACGCCATAAACCAGTCTGCTACCTGCACACGCTGACACTGGTCTGTGCTGGCGGGGTCTGTGTGCTGCCCGTATATGCTGCCTTATGATACTGGGGTATACCCCATTATCTCTTTTAACTCTCTCCATGCTAATCACGACAAAAAAAAAAAATATCTGTTCCCTTCAATTGCGGCAATGATTCTAGATTCAAATTCCTCGTATGAAGCCCTTTGATTCAAGTACCAGCATGTCCATATTTCCAGAGGCGGAAATGGTTTGGGTCAACAGTTTTCCTAAACACACTTTGACCTAATTGTACCTAAATTGCTGAAGAAAGCTGTTGATATAGTCTACTACAATTTCACACTGAAGGAGTTAGGCAACTCCCCCCCAATTTCTCCTTTTGAAAATTCCGAAATAATACACGTAAAATATTTACCAACTTTAATCAATGTTCACGTTATTTCAGCTATGATACTTCAACATGGGTCTATAATTGAGGGTTATGACAGTTAAATTTTCTGAATGCCATAGGTGCATAGGGAAGCCGTCAAAACATCGATGTATGATAAAGAACTTATCTGTTTTACTTGGGTGGGGGGAGGGACTAAAAAGCCTGGTTAGCTTTCTATAACGCAGAAAATATCAGAAATACGAACTTATGAATGGAAAATAACCTTTCCACATTGAGCAACATCAACTTTTGACTTTTGTTTTTGTATCAAAACAAAAGATGAGGAGTCCATTTTATTCCAGTGAAATATTCCCTTGACAGCTATGCAACATCAATGTATTCATACATGGACATGTTCATAAGAATCCTGTATTCATATTGCAGAATGGCATTGCGTCAAGTTTGGGATATATCACATACTGGGAGGTTGAAGTTTGAATGAAATGTCAATGTCTGTGTGGGTGTGCATGCATGCATGTGTGCTTGCGTATGTGAATGTGGTGGGGGTGGGGGAGGGGAGCAAAACTTATATATGTTAAGGGTTTTTTTTTTTTAAACATTCGACTTTTGACTATTTCCTTTAAGAGAGATTGCGGTACCTGTATCTGGCGGAGGCTGGGATCAAGGAATTTCGGAGGAATAAAAAAAATAGGAAGGGATGATGAATGATGAGGAAAATACTGAAAAAAAAAAAAAAGATGAAGGAAGGGTTGAGAGGGGACACCTTCCCTGGGAATTTAGAAGAGCTGCATGTATACATGAAAAGCAGAGATGTCCATCTGATAACCATTATGTGGCAGAGTTCAATGGTAAACTTTAAACAGAAAATCATGGAAGAATAACTATCGAAGACCAAACACAGCGTTGGCCCTCTTTAAAGGCCACCTGGAGGGTACCAGGAATGTGGCCTTATAAGTGGGGTGGCCTATCTTGAGGGGGGAAATAAAACGAAAATACCACATTTGCTGCATACGGATATAGCCTCTCATCAGGCAGGTTTTATACGAGGGAGCCCGCTGTACATTCGAACAGGATGTGAAGTTGCTGAAGGCAAGCAAAATACATTACACCATGAAAGCATGAGTAAGTTCCAGATTATGATATAAATGTTGACTTAACTCATTCCATACCAGTCCCTGATATTTCTGTATATTTACCTAGATTTAAGATGCCAATTGCACATTTAAATTTTCATGAAAAGAGCTTTCGTTCAAATACCAATATGCCTATAGTCTTAAGTCAGTGGTTCTGGCACTGCGTGGCAAGTCATGCTGCAGCTGCCCTTGCGGCAGCTGCAGCATGACTTGCCAGGCAGTGCCAGAACCACTGACCAAGACCTGTGACCATAGTATGGAATGAGTTAAGACACGTTAGATGGACATAGTAATGACATGGATGACAATATACAGTCTGCATAATGCTATCAACCATTTTCTCCTTCAACTGACTCAACCAAACTAGCCGGAGATAAAAAAAGTCGTCTATTCCAACAGCCCTTTGTTATTTCAGAGGGAATGAAAAAAATAAAAAATGAGTAAATGTTGACCAGGAATCTAGTTAGAATAGCAGGCTCCAAGGCAGCAACTTTCCCCCACACAGGAAAGCTGTTGACTCTGTCTTAACATGACAGG
The DNA here is from genome assembly GCA_964020975.1 of Hermodice carunculata. Taxonomy (NCBI): domain Eukaryota; kingdom Metazoa; phylum Annelida; class Polychaeta; order Eunicida; family Amphinomidae; genus Hermodice; species Hermodice carunculata. Next base: position 79,694,114 of record OZ026614.1, on the reverse strand, counting down.
GTAAACATTAAAGGGAATAGCAGAACAGACCTGGACAACACATCAGGCATGTTGACTTGGGCATAGTGTGTACCCATTTGGATCCTAAGAGGATGCAGGGGAACCCAGAAGATAAAAAAGTCTAAAATGTGCAGTAAATCCCATTCCAAGAAATAGAAAACAGCACAAATACATACATGTACACTGTGAGAGTCCTCTCTACATTATACTTTAACCGTCTTGATATTACCCCCCATGCAATCTTCTCAGTATAACAAAGTTACCACTTTGACTACAATTCACTTCCATGTTAAAAGTGACGAACTCGTATCTATACAAAGTAACTTGTGACATCACAATACTTCGATCGCTTGGTCTGAGCACCTGTTGTATATCACTGTATCCTCTTTCAAGTGCAAGAGCACCCTGTTGTAGTTGCCTCCTCTTTAGTGTACTTAAACACATATTACATTAATAAAATTTGAGTTCCTCTGCCCCCTGAAAAAGGGACACCTCGTCCCAAAAGGCATCAGGGAGGAACTCTCACAATGTATTTGTGCTGAGTTCTATTTGTTGGAGTGGGATTTACTGTGCATTAAAGGGAATGTAAGATCACTGGAGATCATGTGTGTCCCTCCCTCTGCAGGATCAAGTTCTGGATCGGTGGACAGTTGATTGGAATTAACTATAGATGTCCTGTGACATCAGTATTAAAAGAGAACTCTCTGTGCAAGAGACAACAGCTTCTTTGACTTGGTGTGCCTTTATCCACAGTTGATGTTAGCAATGGAGGACTGATTGCCTGAAATAATCAGAACTTGTTTTGCCAACCAGAAGATGACAAAAGTGAACCACACACCACATATTCTGGACGAAGAGAGAAAAACCCAAGCAAGACGTACCAGTGGCAGATAAGCCTAACACAGGGAAAAGCCAGACCGGTTTTGAATCTTCCAAGAAAGAGAGAAAAAAAAATCTGAATTCCCCCTTACCTTCTTAAACCAGCCCAAACTGGCTTATGGCCCAATACCATCTACTTCAACATTTTTGACTAATTTAATTTTCATTGTAATGAGTAAAAATGTAACCTCCTCAAATCACCCAAAAGTGCCCAGATTTAAATTGTCATCTGCCTTAGCATTTTTACTTAAATTTCTGCTTACTACAAAACATTTTTGCTAGGATTTGTATGTAAAACTATTCATGATGACATGCCAAAAGTCAATAGCTTTCCTTGGTGCAGGGTGGGTGCAATGTGCCAACCTGCACCAAGGAAAGCTATTGACTCAGTTCACGGCACTCTGACCAGGAATGGGTTAAGTGAGAATAATAGAGAAGACCTATCAATATCACATGTCCTGGGTCAACAGCTTTCCTTGACAGCCATACCAAGGAAAGCAGTTGACTCAGCCTTAACCTCGGTCTTAATATATGGGGGGGGGGGGGAGGAAGGTTAACACAATTACATAGGGCATAAATCATTGCTGTGCTGAAAACACCATTAGAAATCAAGAGTAACTGTCACATGCATGAGGTGTATGTTGCATCACAGAAATACTTTTCATAATCTTATCATTAAGAGACTCTCACACAATTGAGACAGAAAGATCAAATTAGACATTGCAGCATGTCACTCTTTGGGGCATGTGTGGCGATCTTGATCTCCCATGGTCAAACGCTTTATTTTCGAGGAAAAAAATTTTTGTGGTGTTTCAAAAGCTGACAAATTTGAAGGCTTTCCAACAAAGCAGAATCTCTAAAATGCCATCATGGAATGAGACGGACATATTGCATTGTAAACCTCTTATGTCTTAAATTAACACCAAGTCCCACAAGAACAGGGTCAGACATCTGTCAATCAGTACTTCCTGACAGGTGACCACCCCCCCCCCCCTCCCAGTTTCATCAGTCCTACCCACTGTTATCTCTATCAGTTCATCCAGGGATATCTTCTTGTCCCATTTGTTCTCAAGGTTTAATGGGACGGGGCATGTGTAAGGTGTCCCCTTTGTCAAATGACAGTCCGCGGACTTGAGCAAGTCCAGAAGTCTCACCTAGGTTCTTAACCTGGTAGAGTGGCAGAAGACTTCCAGAAACAGTGCAATCGGAACTCTCCAGTGTCTTTCCTCTGACACTATGCAAAATTGTGGAACTCTCCTGGGCACTGTATCCCAAGGGAACACAAACTCTTACAGTGACTATAGGCTAGACTTTGGAAAGCTCACCGTAAGAACCATCTGAACAGATCATTAAATCAGAACTGTGTCCTTGCTCAAGTGTAGGCGAGACAACCTGAATGGTCAGTCCTGTTGGAATAAACACGACATGGGATGCCCTATCTGTGGGCGTAATATGCTACAACAATCATCACCTGAGTGAAGATCCAGGGACTGAGGTCAGCCTATAAGACAAGGCTGAGAAGCTGCATGTGTTCCCTGCCACAAAGATACAAAGGTGCTTCCATGACGATATCCACTCAAAGGTAGCACTGACTCCAGCTGATGTGAAATCATATGCAGCATTGGGTGGCCGGTATGTCCATGGCATCCCTGCATGATCAGGTTACCATGCTTGGTTTGTGACACATTGTCAAGTCAACAGAAAGTCAGCATCTTTTCCACCCACAAACTTACCTTGTGCCAACATCTTTCAGATAAAAATTGAGAAGGGAACCTTCAGCTTATGGCTTCCATCTATCTGCAATTGTATTGATTCTGATTCTGGCAGGGTTGATGGTAGTTTTGTGGAGATCCCACTTGTTTTTCTATCATATGTTAATCCATTCAATGTTCTTGACCAGCAACGGTTGAATGGTAATTTTTGGTTGCCATTGTTTTCCAGTCACTCTCAGAGTGTTTGGATGGCTTGAGTTTATCTACATCACTGTCATTATTGGTATAAAGAGAGGCCAAAATGTCAAGTTTCAACTCAGGAACCCAGCCCTACAATGAAACTTGGTATATCTGGTCTCCGGATAGATTTACCCAGCTGTCTCCCTTAAACGGTCCTTGAGTGTATGCTCCTGAAGTCAGTTTTCGAGGAGTGCTAAGCGACTTTAGTCAATGCCTGACTGCTTGGTGTGTTCACCTTTTATTTTATTGAATACATGTATTGTTTAATTTGTAAGCATGATTGATATTTGTCAATGCTATTTTGATTAGAAATTAATTCCGACATCATGACAGTCAGGCACCAAGTCGGTACCACGAAAACTGTGATGCCTCAAAAACTGGCAAAGCCACGATACTGTAGAGATCTTTCAGTGACATTCTCTCTCTCTCTGGTCTGATGTCTGTCTGCCTTGAATGGATGGGGAAGGGAGCCTCCTGGGCTGGCAACAGAACAGATTCTGGGTGCCTGGACAAATTTCCCAATGACCTGCCTTCAGAGAGACCTAATCATAGTGAGATGGAAGTCCCTGGCTGCCAGTTCAGAAGCAAGGTGGCACGTACATCCTCATCCAGCCAGACTGTCTCTTGACATCCTCCTTTGGACCCATGTCGTCCCTGGATGGCTGGACCAAGGTTGGGGACCACCCTGGACTCAGTAAGTTATAGATGTTAGTGGCTACCAGTCAGTGACAGTAACTTAGCAAAGAAGGTCATGGATCTCCCATGTGACGGTTTGCAACAATACCATTCCTACAAATCAGACTTTTGACCAACATGTACGAAAGAAAGTTATTGAAATGGGGCAAGCCATCGTGAGTTACTATACCTCAAACAGAAATGAAGGATTCTCATTGGTTGTTGAAGCGAACGGTTAACCCCTGTCAAATGCAGTCCCAGTCAGCTGTCGTTACCTGGCCACACTTGGAATAAGCTCACCAGGTGGCGCTAGTGCTCAAAACCGAAGAAGTGGTCATTGGAAGCAACAGACTACATGAGTCAGCAACATCAAATATGCTGCACATTCTTTGATCATTCTTTGTCTACCGGTGTTAGTATTCAATTTTACTTTTACTCAGACACAATGATCAGTTGGACTTAAAGGATGCTGGAGAATCTGAAAGAAAAACCCTCAAACAGTACAGACAGAACAGTCAACGAGATAGTAATAATAAACTTTACGTGTTTATCCATGATTGGACAAACAGTCAAACAGGGGGTTGAAGTGTGTCAAGTTAAGCTATGTGCAGATAATTTCTGGTATAATAAAGAAAAGGCCCTCCATACTTGGGGGTTATACAATACAGTGGTACCTCTTTTGAGAGACCACCCCTGCAGCGGGTCAAAATGTGGTCTCTCAAAACAGGTGGTCTTTCATTAGAGGTATAACAACATGGAAAAGATAGCGCAGTGTTCTGAGAGAGCGGTCTTAAAAAGATATGTGGTCTGTCATTAGAGGGGTCTCTCAAGAGAGGTACAACTGTATTTGCCTATCTGAGGATAGAAATGTCAACGGTTGGCTTTGTCTGATGTTTCCATCCTCAGGTGGGCAATATCCCATGTTTCTCTGGAAGGTTACCTACATGTACTATATAAGGTCTTACTGTGAATTGCTTTATTTTCGCACGTACATGTATAAATTTCACTTTTTTGTATTTTTGACATTTCACCATAGTTATTACACTATTTTGGACATAACTTCTATTCAAACAATGATAGAATATAAATTTTCACATTTTTTTTGTATTTTTGACATTTCACTGTAGTTATTTCACTATTTTGGACATAACTTCTATTCAAACAATATTAAAATACTATTTCACCGTGTTTTTATTTTCATGGTTTTGTGCAATCAGCAAAATAAGCAAAAATAACAGTACAGCAAAATTAAAGTACAGTAAAACCTCCCTATACCGAACACCCTCAGGACCGGAAAAAAGTGTTCGGTATAGGGAGGTTTGCTTACATTGGAAATACATGTATATATCTGGGACCGAGAAATGGTGTTCAGTATAGAGAGGTGTTCGGTATACAGAGGTGTTTGGTTAGAGAGGTTTTACTGTATCTATAATTTTCTTCGTAAGAATGTTTTCTATAAATATGAAATCTAAGTGAAGCATGTAAGTAAATGATTTACATCTTGGAAATTTTGGATGATTTGAGTGGGAAAGTGTTATGTGGGAAATTAAAAAATAAACACACAGAACTTGTACTTTTTTCGTTTGAAAACTCACATTCTACTAAACTGAAAAAAACAGAAGTCAAAATAACACAAAAATAGAGCAACTGTGCATGGTAAGTCTTGTTCTGCAGGTACAATGAAGTGTGCGTTGGCCTTTAATCATTTTAAAGCAAACTAGTATTGCTGGGAAGTTGTGCGACAGTGCCATAGTTTGCAAGATTTGAGAACAAGATACAGTAAAACCTCTCGAACTGAACACCTCTGTATACTGAACACCTCTCTATACTGAACACCATTTCTCGGTCCCAAATATATACTTCCAATATAAGCAAACCTCCCTATATCAAACACCTCACTATACCGCACACTTTTTTCCGGCCCAAGGGTGTTCGGTGTAGGGATGCTTTACTGTATCATGCAAAGCACTTAATACCCCTCGGCCGACATGGTTTCATAACTTCCGTGACCTAAGTTTGACCTTTGAAGGACATTCAAGGTAAAATTTGAGAACACCAACAAAGAGCACATTCTAGGTGCTTTGCTATCCATGAGCAATAATAACTAGGGACCTATGATTGACCATACCCAAGGTATATAGTGAAAATAAGATAGTTACTTCAGTTTGGCCTATCAAGTTCACAAATGGTTGAAACTAATAACAAAAGAAATCCCACATGTAGTTTTCTATTGATCTTAAATAGTAACTACAGGTTTACAATTGCACCATACCCAAAATATATGAGGTAAAAAAAAAAAGAAAAGATTTTGACCTCAGTTTGACCTTTCAAGGTCCTCCAAGGTCAAATTTAAAAACACCATAAAAATGCCCATGGGTACTTTTCAATTCACAATCAATAGTAACCACTGGCCTACAATTAACTATACCCAAGAAATAAAAAGAAAATATGAGTTTCTGAGTTATAAGTAGGTCAAAAATAGGTCAAGGTCATTCACTTTCCATAGACTTCTGGTGTTTGTTAAGATGTACAGCTGGTATAAATTCTGTGAATTTGGTTTGAATCTTGGCAATGAATATCATTTTACTCTACAGTATGCAATATATATGACCTTCAAGGTAGGTCAAAAAATAAGTCAAGGTCATTCACTTTCAATTTCTGAAGCCTCCTAATTATAAGGCTGAGAGGCACAGCTTGTGTAATTTGGTGAACTTGGCTTGAATCTTTTACTAGTTAGAGTGGTGCACTTCACCTTCAAAGGTAGGTAAGAAATAAGTCAAGGTCCTCCACTTTTAACAGATTTCTAAAGCTCTAAAAGGAGCATAGCTGGTATAAATTTGGTGAACAAAACTTCAGCCTGTCAAGATTTAGAGTGGTATTAAACAAAGTATGGATGGACAGACAGATGGGCAGCAAAGGTAATACCAATTCTCCTTTGGCCCTAGCGCTGATGGGTAAAAAACTGTGCACACCTGCAGGAGAGATGAATTCATGAAACAAACATGAGCAAGTTTCAAACCATCCAAGATACCTGTGTTTTGCAGTTGGGCAGACTGCCCACCATGTGGAAAACCTCCTTTTCTTATTTTCAGACCACTATAGATCTCTTTTCACATAAACATGACACTCTGGCAATAAAATGGACATAAATTACAGGTAATACTTGGTTCTGCATGTTGCTGTATGTCAGAGGACCCATCCCCCACCCAACTGAAGATATGATCTTGAGGTATCAATGGAGTGTGAAGTATATTCAAGGTAACTCATTATATTGTAACAGCGCTATCATGAATCTTGTTAATTAGTCCTCCAAATGCATAGGAGTACACTGTCAGGTGTCTAGGTCTCTAATGTTTGTTTACACGTCCAGTCTGTGTTTGCTGGTTACAGGAGACAGATCTTATTTACAGTAAATATGTTATCCTGTGTCCATGGCAACCAGTGTAAACACTACCTTTTCAGCTTCAAGTACAAAGTTTTTGTCGTGTTCTTTCGGCCACGAACTATTTGACGGCTTCCGTTTCAGCCACCATTGTTTGGAAATTTTCCTGTCCGTTAGTTTTTATCAAAAATGGTATTTTATAAAGCATCATATAATGTTATTTTATACAGCATTATTTTTAAACTAGAAAAGAAAATTTGCTTCAAAGCAAATCTGTCCGTGTGCCTTCAAAAGTTGTAAATATGGCTGGATGAAAATATTAAAGTTCAAAGACCACGACCTTTAGAAGTCACATGTAAATTAAAAATGTGCAGTGTTGCAATACCTTCAATTTGAGCCCAACATGACTGACGTTGGAGGAAAATTGACCAAGTTATGGATCAACGAAAATTTCAAAAGACCAAATAACCTTGACCTTTGACCTTTAGAGGTCACATGTAAATTACAAAAATGTGCAGTGTTACAAACATATTCATTGAAGTTGGATTGGTTACCTGTATTAAAGAGGCTACATGAGTAGCCTCCCAGCCTGTACCGATAACAGTTTGGAGATGTTCAAGATTTAAATTTTCAAATGGCCATTATCTGCATAATTTTCAAAATCATCACCCCTCTTCATAAAAAGACGACTTCATGTCTGGCCCTAAAATCATGGCTAGTTTGGAGTTTGCAAATGTAATACATGTAGTATCTGAGAAAATTGTTGGGCAAAATTGCTGGTAAAAAAGAAAGAAAGAAAAGAGAGAGAAAGAAAGAAGGAAAGAAAGAAAGAAAGAAAGAAAGAAAGAAAGAAAGAGACAGAGAGAGAGAGAGAAAGAGAGAGAAAAAGAAAGAAAGGATGAAAGGAAGGAAGGAAGGAAAGAGGGAGGCAAGGAAGAATGAAAGGCAGAAAGAAAGACAGAAAGAAAGAAAGAATAAAAGAAAGGAAAGAAGGAATGAAGGAGGGAAGGAAGGAAAGAAAGAGGGAGGCAAGGAAGGAAGGAAGAATGAAAAAAAGAAAGAAAGAAAGAAAGAAAGAAAGATAGAAAAAGAAACAGAAAGAAAGAAGGAAGGAAGTAAGGAAAGAAAGGGAGAAAGAGTGAGAGCGAGAAAGAGAAAGAAAGGAATGAAGGAAGGAAGGAAGGAAGGAAAGAGGGAGGCAAGGAAGGAAGAATGAAAGAAAGAAAGAAAGAAAGAAAGAAAGAAAGAAAGGAACGAAGGAAGGAAGGAAGGAAGGAAAGAGGGAGGCAAGGAAGGAAGAATGAAAGAAAGAAAAAGAAAGAAAGAAAGAAAGAAAGAAAGAAAAAGAAACAGAAGGAAGGAAGGAAGGAAGGAAGGAAGGAAGGAAGGAAGGAAGGAAGGAAGGAAGGAAGGAAGGGAGGTAGGAAATAAAGAAACCCAACAAAAACAGGATGTTTGTGTTGGCACACAAACATGATTATAAACTTTTTTTTCAAAATTGTGGCTGCAGATATAATGTTGAAAACCCTGATATTTCTGAGACTGTATCATTGTAACATGCAATCTCTCCCCTTCCCTCCATCCCTCCCTCTCTTTCTCACTCTTTTCCCATCCTCCCTCCCCCCACCCTCCATGTGAGTGTGTGTGTTTATTCACCCCAAGTATGTGGGATAGAATTGTGGAAAAAAATTGCTTTTGAAACAGAAAACCCTCATCTTCTGTGATTCAGTACTGTAATCTTACACAAAGGGATTCATGCGACATTGAACTATATGTTTACACCATGATGTTAAGTATACCTGTCATTGCCATATTTTCAGATCATAACTGCACTTTTCCCAGTGAGTTTCCCCTTCCTAACTCAAAGGTATGAGTATGCTAAGAAACAGTTAATATGCAATCAGAAGACACCAGAAAATTGCAAATTTCACATCAGTCACCACTTAATTTGCAGCCCCAATTTTCAGCTCAACACATCTACCAAGGCAGGGGTAGGGGTAGGCGTTCCAGTACGCTCATACAGGTAATAATTTTACCCGAGAACAAGGTTCCGTAAATGGGAAAATTTATAAATGGCTGGTACAAAGTAGGGGATATAAAGGGACTTCTAGTACACAAGAACCGTATATAAGCTGTAGGGGTAAAAATGCCCCATACCCCAATAAAGAAAACCTCTTTTTCCCTTTTCTACCAAGTTCCCTGCTTGAACAACTTCTTGATTAACAAGAAGTTTAAATGTACAAGTACTTCTGATTGGTAAATATTTGATAAAAATTCCAATTCATTCGACACACAAGTAGAAAGCGACCATGGATTGCTGACTTTCTTGACGATTCTAAAGCACCCCAAATTAAGTAAATCTACGGATAAATGGAAAGGACTGCAGGGCCTAAAGATTGCCTTGTTACACCTGTCCACCGTTGTTCCACTCAATTACCCCCACAAACAACACCTGCACTTTGTACAGCCCGGTGACATCATTCAATACACAGCCCAGTGATTGTGCTGTGCGTTATCCCCGGTGCTTATCACAACACCAACATCTACTTTCCCCGTTCGCTTTTCTTCGCCGAAACAACATGTCCAATAAGCTACTTAGGTCACTGGGGCCACTGTGTGCTTCCACACCCTCAAATCACAGCCTTGTTGCTGGACGTCTTTGAGCCCATTTCACGGCCAGCATCTCTCCCTCTTTGTATCCAACACCCACTTGACCCCGTTCACAACCCGTCTGTTTTCCCTCACTTAACATCAGGTAGAATTTTTCAATAGAGGATCTGTCAGCAGGAGAGCCGTCACAAAACCCAATAAAAATCCACTGGATAGAAAAACCAAAACACAATTCAATCTTACGGAGAGGAAAAAAAAAGGCAATTGGTTTATAATCTCTTCCACATTGACGATAGGTCTTTTAAATGTCACCCTTGATTACCAGTGTGAGTGCATACTCCGTGTTGACGACAATCTAGATTATATGAGCTTCAGTACAGGACACAGTTCCGCTGAGGCTTCCTTTTGAGCCAACAACTGCTCAGCTTAAATGTCCACGACTCTAAGCAACTCTGATAACTTCATAGGACAAATTTTGCTAGACACAGTGTCATCATGATTACACAAGACAGCGGGGTAGCGGTACTGTGAGGCACCAGTACCTGGTGTCTATATCTTTAATAGCACTCATTTGGGAGACCAATTTAATTATTTTTGAAAAAAAAAAGCAATGGCAGGGTAATTTTCTTGTTATTTGTGCAACTGACGACATATCAAATCTAGCTGTGTGCATTTAAATAGTGCTTCAAAGGGGCACGGTATCAACATGTTTTATTGTTTTTGGCACATACCATACAATAGGTGTACGTCATGTCACTGTGACACAAAAACAGGCTCAATACTCCAGCTGTTATTCGGCTAGTGTACACTAAAATGTGTACTGCTCAGAACATGTCTGATCAACGTGTTTATATAATACACATATTGTGCAGGCTATGATTTGTGTAGGGGTTTTTTTGTTTTTTTTCTTTCTTTCATTGCTCACGTATGATCAAAGATGTGTATTGAAATGTGTATTGTGCAGGCCATTGTACGCGTGTGATCAAGGCCTGTATGGAACTGTGGCACTGTACAGGCCATGCTAAATGCATGATAATGGCATGAAGGAAAACATAAACTGTACACAGACGCCATGTGTTTAGTACAAACCACGGTAAATGTGTGATTATGGCATGCATGACAATGTCTACTGTATGGGCCACAGCACAATGTACATGTATGAGCCAGGTAAGTATCAAAATGTCTATTGTATATGCCATGGTAAATGTATGATTATGGCATGCATGGAAATGTATACTGTGCACGCCATAGTGCATGTATGATCAAGGTATGTATTAAAATGTGTACTGTATGTACAGGCCATATAGCACATGTACGATCCTGGTATGTATTTAAATGTGTATTTTACAGGTTATAGTGATGTATGATAAAGGTATGTAGTAAAATATGTCCTGTACAGGCCAGAGTACATGTACAATCAAGGCATACGACATGTATACTGCACAGGCCATAACACATGTATGATCAAGGTATTAAATGTGTACTTCATTGACCACAGTACATATATGATCAACATATGTACTGAGCAAGTTGACATACCCAAAGTACACTGTAGTAGCTTATAACTTGTGAAGGTTACAACATCGCCATGTTTGTATTTCCAGCTGTCAGCCGCCCTCCAAATTTGGACATCATAAAAATGACTGAATACTCAAAAGTTTCATCAGAGAAAGTCACTCAGGCTGGACGGCCAAAACACATTTTTCTTAACTGATTCATGAAAGACATGCTTGAAATGTGTATCATGGCCAGAATATCTTCAAATATGTCACACTGTGATTGCAGAGCATATAATACAAAGCCATAGCATAATCACTGATTGATGGTGGTATGCCCCATCCCCCTGCGACCTAGATACTTGACCTAGTTTTGTTTTATGACACATTTTTGGTTCTGATACACGAGTGTGTGGTGGGACGGTTCACTATAATAAAGCCAAAAGACAAAGAAGTTATGTCTACACCTAAAGAACACATGGCTCTTTTACTGCAACCTGGATACTTGACCTACTGACCCAGTTTTGGTACATGGCAAACTCAAAGCCTATTCACCCATTGGTTCATCCAATCTGCTCCCTCTTCCTTCAGACTGTACATGTACACCGTACATGTATGTGCCAGAAGTTTAGCAGCACACAGCATTTCTAAAAACACCTGTATGAGGATCCAAGACTTTCTGGCAGCACTGTTACGTGCCAAAGATTTAACTGCACTTTGCCAGTAAAAACATCTGTACATGTATCAGAGAACTTTATATGCTAAGTCGAGGGTACTAGTAAGTATAGGGTAACACAGGAACAGAGCTAGGCCTTCAATATTTGCAGCCAAATAGAGAAATAAAACTGTAATCACTGGAGAATTTGATGTGACTTTTATATAATTCCGGTAGGCAAGATAAGACAAGGCAAGTAGCCATGACGGCCAAGCTTTCCTATCTGGGTCTCATCAGGCACTGGCAGGGATTTGAGAATGCTACCATATCTATAATGAAGTATAACAATACGTTGCTGCATTGTGCACATGGTGAACTACATATTTTTGCACCTGATGCCCTATCCCAGTGGCTAGCAGAAAGATCATTTGTTCTGCTGTGGTAAAAAAACGTTAAATCCATGTCATTTTTATTAACACTAATGTGATAATAAATGTACCATGATCCATGTTGGGATGAACTCGATACCAATTTTCAGCATCAGACAAAGCAAGTAACCTCATGCCTGCATGAAATTGAGGCCAAACAGCTCTATGGAACGCAATTGATGAATCCAATGTCTATATAATGCATGTTTTAAAAAAAAAATTAGCCACCTGCAAAGTTCTTTAGCCAAATGAAAAAAACATTAGCATTTGGCTAATTGGCTAACAGCCCCAGCAGTGGCTAATAAACACCAACTGGCTCATACAGGCTGGTGTTCTTGCACTCACCTAGCTGCTGGCCCCAGCCTCTGGAACATTCTCCTCTGCCTTGCCTTGTCTGACCTCTGCTCCCCTCTTCCCTGTTTCGCTGTTCTTCTCCTCCTCCTCAGTCTCGAGAAAATCTTCCCACTGCCTCAGGCGAGCTTGCTTCTGCTCTTCTGTTTCTTGTACATGATATTTAGTAATTCCATCCCAGGTCTCTGCAGTGATTTTCCGCTGTGCAAACCAGCGGCCATTCAGAACAGCCAAGCACGCGTCGGCTTCTTCGGGTTCCTTGAAGTGAATCGATGCCACACCTTCCGGATGTGCCTTGAAGTATTATATAAAGACGTTCAATTTTCAAGATCATATTCTGGCCGCTTTCATTTGTAAATACAAAAGGCTTTTTGGAGGATTACCACTTGTTCACCTTGACAGATTAAACTTTGGTTAAGCATAATACAGCTGGGTGCCATTGCACCGGCATGCAACATGTTCCCATTAAAAATTACAAAAAAGTCTTCAGCATTATCAATAGTGTCTGCTTCTATTTCATCATTATGATGCTGTATCAACAGTTTTCCTTGATGCAAATGAAAGGTGTTGAGTCACTTTCCAGAGGGTTGTCAACACCAAAGAGAATAAATGCATGAAGAAACAATCAGCCTAAAAATTTTGAACCTTCAAATGTGCATGCATGTACAGTACCTGTTGTTAGGTTTTGACTTGAGAATTACCCCTTCCCGTTGACCTTTGAATGAGGACAACTGAATCCTTTCCTGCTCAAGTCTCTCACAAGTGCCCAGATCTAAATTGTTGTCTACCTTAACGTTTTTACTTTAAATTTTTTATTTCTAGAAAACATTTTTGCTGATATTAGTATGTTAGACCATTCATGATGGCACCCCCTAGATCAATAGCCTTCCTTGGCATGGGTTGGGTGCATTGTGCCCAACCCATGCCAAGGAAAGCTGTTGACTCAGTCATACTCTGACCATGAGTGGGTTCAGACTGAGTCAACAGCTTTTCATGGCATGGGCTGGGGACTAAGTATAACCCCGCCACGGAAAACTGTTAACCTGGGGCACTGTATCTTCATCTAGGTCTCATCCAATTGTTTTACATTAATGTTGAAACTAGCAAAAAATCATTGAAGCAGATAACATTTGACCATCAGCCAGGTTTGGCCAGTTTGACAGGGCAAGGGTCAAAGAGACATGCTTACATCATACACGACAACTTTGCGGATCTCGCCAAACTTGGCCCCTTCTGTCCTGAGGTCATCCCTGATCTCGTTGATCTGCGAAGGATCTTTCTGTGAACAATGCAAGAAACAAGCAATTAAGATAACAACTGTATCCTGATCATGGTGGTTTAACTGCTTCCAAGCAGCAGGACTGCAACATGTATAAGATGTGAGTTCCATAGGAAATGGTGAGCGTCAAGTCTGAAGTAAACTGACAGTTCAAGTCAGCAACATTTTCATAAACTTTTTCTTCAAGCTAAAAAGCCGAGACAAATGTGCTGATCTGTCAAAATGCACCCAGGGATGTTCCATCTAGAAAGTTTGATTCTTTTTTTTTTCCTTTTTGTTTCTAGTATGTTTCTTCATACATTGCTATGGAAAATTGGCAGGCAAAAAAACCACAAAGCAGGTAAAATTAGGTGCAAAAGCAGAGAGAGTCATCTGTTTCAGATAAATGTATTATCTGTGGTTTAAACTGAACTGAATGAAATTTCTCATATCAATTCCCTCTATCTTTGTCTGTCAAATAAAACTATGCTTTTCTGTTTTTCATATTTCAGCATCTCCCAAAAGCATTACTGGAAAATCACCTAGTTTTGCAGTATTTTTATTTTCACTCATTTCACCAATGGCACAAAACTGCAAAAAGAAATAACACATTTTTATTTCACCAAAAATTGGCTCAAGTGACTGAAAAACATGAAACAACAGATTTGCCCGGAAGGAAATCTATATGTGTTTAATGAGAGGAAAAAATGTTGCACAAATTCCTTCCTACATTTTTATAATAAAAACTGGTAGGCAGCAACCAAAATAGCACCAATCTGTTGATTCTATTTTTAAAATTATTCAAGACTGAAAATTTTTGTACCTACATTGGTACAACTTCCCCTGTCACTCGCCAATGTAGCAAAATGCTATGAAAATACCACTTTGGCTATAATTTTTTACAATTGGCTAATGGTTAACAAATAGGAGTGTCCCAAACATTGAATTATGCACACAAATTTGGCTACAAAATTAAAATTTCCAGGGGAAGCCCTGAAAACATTTGAAATTTATTTGATGTGTGCTGTGCCTGCAACTGTCACAAACACAAAGGAAGGCATAAACGTGGTGTCTTCATCTATTGTCATTTACAGCTCAGATGATATTAAATATTTAAAATTTGGAATAGTTCTGTTCAGCATCACTCAAAATGCTGCAATAAATTTTGTTTATTAATCATTTGATGTTCAATATGGTCAACTATAACATGTTGCTACATGCAGCAGTTGGAATGATACTTCTGTCCAGTAAATTGGCAATTCTAAAGATGATTAAGATTTCAAGACTAGAAATGCCCCCAAATTAGCATGACTGAGATCCTACACATTTTCTACAATATTGACTGAATGTGCCACATGCAAAAACAGTCCTGATTGTGGCCAGATCTGACACTGGTGGAGACATGTGCACAGGGTTCCACAGTGTGTGTACTAAGCAGTGTAATGTCTTTATGCAGGGCAATAGCTTGGAGGGTACAAACATAGTGCCGTTTATACATAAAGGGGTGCTCTGCCTATGCCCAGCCACCTCCAGCTCCAACTGTAGGCCCTCTCTCAACTGTGTGCACTTCGTACTATTATTGTCCCCCAATTAAGGTTTGTGTGGCATTTAATTTACTGGTGTGGAGAGGTGCTTTGTGACTGGAAAGCTACTTAACTGGCATCAAGCCCATCAAAGCTTAGCGGGTCACTTTACCGAAGGTGGCACAACGGCACAACTACCGAGTGGCAGTAAGAGGATAACGCCATTACATCTTTACAGCCAGCTAAGAAACAGCCCATTGAATATTGAATGGTCCCTGAGCTTCTCATAAAGGGGGCTGATCTTACAAAATGCTAAAATGCCTATTAATATGGGGATTTTAAAAAGTGAGCCTGCTGGTTGGGGGGGGGGGGGGAGGGAGAGAGCTGCAGCTGTTGGGAAACCATCAATCATGCCTTTAACATTCCCTTATCGAACACACACACACATATATATATATATATATATATATATATATATATATATAAATATATATATATATATATATATATATATATATATATATACAACTGAGCTGAGCAGGTTGCATTACAAAAAAGCTGGGCTGACAGTTACCTTAATGAAGGAATTGGTTGTTTCCACCTTGATTTGATATCGGCACGTTTCACAACCCCCATGCGTGAAGTTCCATGTTTTCTGCCCCCAGTGAACATCGATATCTTCACTGAAGGAGAGGGTTGCATTGTAGCTACAGACCAATACTTATCCTAATCATTAATAACTACATATGTACTCAGCAGGTGTCGGTCAACCACTCTCCCTGAGGTCAAATTTCTTATAGGCAGGCGGAACCGTATGCCAGCAGGTCCAGGGACACAGTGGGGAGGGTCGTTTGTATTCTTTGTGCCCTGGCTAGCAAACATGTACTTAACACTATCTAATCACCTCCTACAACAGCCTAATTTTTCTTTCCTTTTCTTTATTTTTTTAAATCTTCCCCACAAAAAAAAACAAACAAAAAAAAGACAACACCCCCCCCCCCGACTCCAAAACCATTTATTTGTGATTAAAAAAAAACAGTCTGCATGTGCCAGATAGGTTATACAAAATTTACCTGTATGTAACCCTTTGCACTGGGCATGTTGTCTGGAAAGACCACTTTTTAGGGATATTTTGCACATTATTTTTCACCTTTTTAATATACATCTAAAATGGCTCACAGTAACCGGTAATCATGATATAATACTGGAAAATTTCTTCATTGAATACTGGGTTGTAGTCATTGCATATAACTTACATTAAATGGCACACTACAATTTCCAGTCATATATATACATGTATATGTTCAAAACTGTAATGGACTGAAATGCCAATTCAACCTTCTATCTTACATGCTACAAATTTATGACCACTGTGCCTCTCATTGAAACTGAATCGGGAATGACAGCATTCAACTATGTACTCACTCCAGGCATTTCAAAAGTTAAGTCCCAAACGTTTATGGCCTTTCCTGTGATTTTTCTTTAAAACAGAAATTAAATAAAACTTATACGCCTTAGTATCCAAAATGTGATTGCTTATCTGAAACCAAACTGATAAATTTCAGTGGAAATTATCAATTTTCTCATTCCAAAATTCCTCTGCATTTATTTGTAGTTAAGTGCTTGAAAATTAAGGGCAAACTACCTTTTTTTTGGCCTCAGGCTATTTGGCTCGAAAAAGGTGAGCTAGCAAACAATACAAACAGGATCACATTGCTGCATGTGATACCATGCAGTCACATCTGTGTATGTTACCGTGGTCTCTTCTTTGACACATGTAAGACTCTCCCAAATGCATTTCAAAAGTGGCTGCAATGAGGACTGTACCCTTGGCGGAGGGACGGGGAGGAGGGGCAATATGATGGAGATGTCACCCTTTGCGCATAAGAATGGTGGTCTCTTCAGAGAGATGGCCCCTGGTGTGAGGAGCCTTACAAGAGGGGGACCACTAAAATTTCAATTCCATTCAACTCTCTTTTTTCCCCCTTTTTTTGTTTGTTTATTTTTTTGTTTTCAAAGCGGAAGAGGGACACTTTGCATAATAAATTCCCAATTTTATTCACTTGTTGACTCCAATGGGATGGACAACACACCGAACATTATCGCTTGTTCAGTAATAGGTCTGCTCAGCAGGCAATAAGAATATATGAAACAAAAGTTTTTTTTGGTTAAAAAGTGCAATCAAAATGATTTAATTTTGTGACACACAGTGAACAATTCCATCATTACAAGACTTTTAAAACTACACGTACATGTAGGTGCCACTCCTTGTTCTACAAGTCTATACTTGTCTATGAAACGGGGCATACAAACAATTGCATTTCCTGTTGGAAAACTGTTTTTTTCTTGGAAACCAGGACACAAAGGACAATAAGGTATTTCATCTCTTGTCAGTGAACGCCCCGCCCTTACCCACATGAATATTCTCCCTTTTCCACTGATAGGTAAAATTTTATTGTACAATCATTATTCTGTTAACTATTTTAATTGCCTCCTCCATGTATCAAGCAGGAATTCTTACGATGTTTAGCTCCTATAGGATGGGAACTGGACACGAGCAATGAGTATGCCAGTCTGCTTGTACAATTTGTTAAAGAGATTTGAAAGGAGGGATTTTGTCCGAGTTGCAGGTAATTTTATACCCACAGATACTGTTGCACTGTGATAGTCTCATCACCAACCATCGTTGCATTTTCAATGTGAAACTCAACAATATCCATAGATCAGCTAGCCGAAGGATTAGCTGGCATTTGTTGACAAACACTTACGACCAGAGCGATGTCAACAAAATCCATGAAAAAAAAAAGGTTTAGGCGACTGACACAATGCATGCAAAGGGACAGCCGAATGAATGTGGAGTGTGTGGACAAGACGATATTGTGACAAGTGGCTGTGTGTTTTGGTAAGAATTGCGGCTACACAAGCCTTGCCCCGCACAGGTGTGTGGGTTGGTACGATGACTCCCATCTGCTTTGACAACACTTACTCAAACAGACTCTTACCACGCAGTCACAATACACTCACTTTTGCCCTTTGTTGTCATATTCAAGCCAGTTTTAGGGGCAAAATTGAAGTAATGTGAACACGATAAAAGGGCGGCTCTGAAACACACAGAGGCCTCCCGAGTATACATATATACACTGACCCACACCGCAGTCACTCAACTGTCACAGCTTTGGCCCCCCAAATCAATAGTCCCCTCAGAGACAACATTTCAGACAGGTGAACTCTGGCAAGGTGGGGGCCAGGTATCTCACAGAGAACACAATGGTGTCTTCATACAAGCTCTCTGTTCTGCTGGCAGAGTGCACGCTTCAGGAATGCTCGCCTTTTTTCCACGTCGATTCTGTGCATCTATTTTCACAATTAATCTTTTCATCCAAAAATTTCACTTTTAAGGGACACAAAATATGCCAACAAGGAACAGCGTCTCGTGACAGGCACATATCCCTTTTGCCTCTCTTTTTTCTTTTATTTAAAAGTAAATTTGAAAACATGATTGAAATATTGTAATGCTGTGTAAATCAAGATCTCTGTGGTGTGTGTGTCATTTGGAGACTGATCTCTGGCTGTTTCCCTACTTGAACTACCTTTTCACATGTTAAATCCCCCCAAAAGTGTCCTCCACTAAAAATGTCCACAATTTTTTTGAAAACTTGCCACTCAGACACTGGGTGTATACTGTGCTGTTACTGCCAAGTTGAATAATACTCCATTTAAAGTGACAGGCCCCGAGATTTGGGTGGGCACATGCCTATTTAACCCTTTCCCCTTGAATTAAGACTGAGTCAACAGCTTTCCTTTGCACGGGTTGGGCACTTAGTGCCCAACCCGTGCCAAGGAAAGCTGTTGACCTGGGGCATGTGATCTTGATGTCTCATGTACATTTCTCAGTCAAATTGTTTTTTATAACTGTTGAAATTAGTTGAAAACACTAAAGCAGACGATATTTGACCACCAGCTGGTTTTGGCCGGTTTGAGGGGGAAAGGGTTAAGACACAGGAAGTCATCCTGTGTACAAATTGTCCCAGAAACATAAATACAGTGTTACCTGCTATTTACATGTAAGACCACCCCTTCTGTCAGCCAAAAGTGGTCAAGTATGAGAGGTGGTCTGAAATTACTGGTAATTTACAAAGAATATTGACTGTTATGCCAGGAAAAGCTGTGGTCATAAAAAGCAAGGTGATCTCTCAAGGCAGTGGTGTTAAATTACAGGTACATGTACTACTACTGTATTGCCTGGGCAGGATCCAACATGGACCATGCTACATGGGCACATGCCAGCACCAATCTATGATGGGGAATTTTTCTTTTTCGTTTTCTTTTTTTTTTTTTTTGCACTGATGATACCAAATTTAATTGTATGATAATATATAATGAAACTACTGTCACTTACGATTGCTGATAAAATCTTTTATACTGACAAATAAAGCCTACAGTGAGTGCGACTGATCTATATTTGCATCGTATATTAACTCTTTCCGTGCTATGTTGTCACTGAGTCAACAGCTTGCCTTGATAAACTCTGTGTGCCGTAAGCTGGGGCAAGCTGTTAGCCTCACCCATTATTATGGTCCCCTGCCACCACAGGTGGCACAGGGGACCACAGAAATAGTAGCGACAGGGACAATTAGTCCATTCTTACATTCGTTAGATCCATTTGGCCCAATGTCTAACAAACTGTTTACGATAGGACGATGAAATTGTTACTATAGATAGCTACTACACAAGGCATGTGCAGTGTAGCTTCGTGTTGACCTTGGTCTCTTTTCAAGGTCACATGAATCCTAAATGTGACAGTTCTATATGACCCGATATCCAATGAACCACTTAAAATAGAATGATGTAATTTATATTATAGTGCATCCTACAATGAATGATGGGCATGGAAGTTATATTTCATGTTGACCTTGACCTTGTTAAAGGTCACAGAGCCGCTTTTTGAAGCAAATACAATTTGTACCTTATCATACATGCAACTGACCAGAACTTTTTTGATGACCTTGACCTTTTTTTCAAGGTCGCTGGTATCAGAAGGTCACACAGCCACTAAATATGACTTTGAAGCATACACAGTCTGCACCGTCCCATGCATGCACCATATTAAGGGCATGTGCATCATTGCTCATATGCTGACCAGACCTTTTTCTTGTGCAGCTATTTTCCACTGAACCCATACATGCAGAGTTGCAGTCTTAACAAAAAATGGCCTGGTGGGGGACATAGATCCTTTGGATCATTGTACTATTTTTTTTTTTTTTTTTTTGTTCTGGATCGAAGCACATACATGCCGGTACTTGAAAGGCGGGTCTTTCTAGCATGAATTTGAATCTGGGACCATCATAATAATTCAAATTCACACAACTGGTGTTATAACAAGTGCTGAAAACACTAGAACAGTCATCACTGACCGATAGGATATACCTGTCAATGTATGATTGATGTAAATATGAGACAAATGTGGTCTGGGAATCGTGAAACATTGTGCTTGCAAAGAGTCTGATATGGAAGGCCAGTTGGAGGAGCATAAAACAGTATACCACCCACCCACCCACCCCCCAAAAAAATAAAAACCAAAACAAAACAACAACTATGTTTGCGGGTGTACAATTAACTTTTTGACTGGTTGCAGTAGACATGCATCGAGAGTATGATGAATGGAAGATTTGCAGAGATAGTTTTGGCTCTTAAAATTCTTTGTACAAAACAGCAAAACTGTTTTAAACTGACATTCTTAAGAATGAGAATGAATTTGGTTAATCTCTTCTTCTTTAAACTGGCTAAAAACTGGCCGGTGGTCAAATGTTGCCTACTTCAATGTTTTTGACTAATTTGAATGAGCACCAAACCCTTGCAAAGGAAAGCTGCTGATTCAGTCTTGACTTCAACCCCTTCCAGTTCAAATCGGCCAAAAGCGCCCGGATGAAAATTATCATTTGCCTTAACATTTCTACTTAAAGTTCTCGTTACTGGAAAAACATTTTTGCTGAGATTTACCTGTAAGACCACTCATGATGGCATGCCCTAGGTCAATAGCTTTCCTTGGCAGGGGTTGGGCACATTGTGCAATTGACTCAGTCGTACTCTGACCAGGAATGGGTTAAAGTCAGTGTTAATGCAAGGAGCAAAAGGTTACAGTTAAAGTGCCTAAGAGTGAGCTAAAGACCCAGGTGTACATGTACTGGCAGCATGGAGTGGCACAATTTTAACACTAGGTGCCAATTCTGTCCAGTTGTCCGCAGAAAGTTATTAATTTAGACTAAAGATGATGATTGACCACTTTCATTGTTTTTCTGGCTTTGTGTACCCAAAACTGAATTTCTATCGACAGTGCATCCTGCCAGTTAAAACTCAGTCTTCCAAGGCCCTGTTTCTGAGACAGAAAAATGGAATCTCTTTACAAAATTACCAAGATATCTGTTGTAAAGTCGGTTGTTTCTGTACCCTGCAAATCATGCTGCAGCTGCTTGTCACCTGTAGCATGACTTAATTGTCAGGTAATGACAAGAAAGAAAGAAAGAAAGAAAGAAAGAAAGAAAGAAAGAAAGAAAGAAAGAAAGAAAGAAAGAAAGAAAGAAAGAAAGAAAGAAAGAAAGAAAGAAAGAAAGAAAGAAAGAAAGAAAGAAAGAAAGAAATTACCTAGGCCTTTACCATTGAGTGAAATGGAGGCTGGTCACGATTGTCCACAATAGTCATCCACAGGAAACCAAACTTCATGCTAGCTTTAGAATATGAAAGTTTAAATCTGTTGACACTATCCACCCTAGAAACTTTTCTGAAATAGTTTTGGGCTATGTGCAGTTATTGAAAAATCATTAGGAGCGAAAAAGAAAAAAAACGTTTATTCACGCTGTCACTGGGTAAAGGGTTATGGCTTAACCCAGGACATTGGCAGTTCCTGGGGAGGCCTCAGACAATCATCGCTCCATTATCACAGCTAATGCCCAGTCAAGCTCCGCAAAGTTTGGACAAGGAGGGATTTAAGTGGGCAGGGGTCCACTTGAATACTGCAAATATTGACATCACAAGACAGCACAGGGAGCCCTACAAAGCCGTCTACCCTGTCATTTGATACATAAATGGTATTTCCCTTGCATCTTAAGGTGCTCAGTTCAAGTGGCTTGTTTGCCGGGCCAAGTACTGGCTATTCAATCAAAAAAATAGCTCCCATCAAATTTGTGGGCCATCTCCCAATGCC
Source organism: Hermodice carunculata (assembly GCA_964020975.1). Taxonomy (NCBI): domain Eukaryota; kingdom Metazoa; phylum Annelida; class Polychaeta; order Eunicida; family Amphinomidae; genus Hermodice; species Hermodice carunculata. The sequence continues at coordinate 79,671,704 of OZ026614.1, read as the reverse complement.
GAAAATATTAATCTGTCCCATGTAAGCCGGTGAGATTAGTATCATGCTTGATTCAGCAGCAAATGGTCTTAAGTGGCGCAGGCCAGGTGTAGGGGCTAACAACATAATGACACAATCCTGCATTTCCTACCAGCAACTGCTCACGCTCTCAAAGTGGCTGGGCTCCCGAGACAGACACTGGGCTCACTTCGCTTTTGTGGCCGCCTCCGATAGAGCCCTACAGAAGCGATGGATGAGGTGTAAAACTTGCCTAAGCCTCTCCTCTCATCCCTGCTTTCAGCGTCTGATCAAGTCAGATAATCCTGTTGAGGCTCGGAGCACCAGTTCACTTGCGCTTGTGATCTGCAGCGGCAATGTGCCACTTTTCCCACCACTTGTTGGGACACTTTCCTAACCCCATTCTACCCTCACACCTGCTGCATTAAACCTCCCCATTTTGTGTTTTAACCCTCATCTTGCCCCATCCCCCCATCCATACATCAAAATTATACATATCTCTCAGATCCAAGAATTTTGGCTCAATGCTGAGATAAAATTCAAACATGACATATGTATGCACCTATTTATGCTGGCGTTGACAGTTTTCTCCTTTTGACATTTTTTTTTCACCCATAGAATCAGCACTAAAACTATCACCAAAACTTATCCTGATTCATTTTTCTGCCAGGAAAAAAATGGGTTAATTGCACCAGGCTACAGAGGTATAAGTTTATTTCTTTGTCACTTGGGATATGTAGGATTTAAGGTATAAAAAAATTAAAACTAAACGTCTCAAGGCTATGATATAGTGCTAGCCCCATAAGATCATATTTCCTGCTTATAAACCAGTATTCTGAGAGGGGAATTACGGTCCTTTGTACCGTTAAGTGATCTTTAACGGTGCATCCACTTGCACGTTATTGGGATTAATTTTTAATTGATTGAGGATAGAGACCAGTAAATGCATAACAATGATTGGCGTATAAGCTGGTTGGTGGCCAAGCCACCAGCTCGAGAAGCTGTATAAATGACATTCCCTCCTAGGAGTCGCAGCCTCCCGCAAACACACACACACGCCAAGCACCTTTTCTTTGTGTGCATCGACTTGCCTGCATATTTTACACGAGTATATTTACTTCACAGTCAGGACGGGAAAGTAAACAGACAAAAACAATACAGAAATAAAACAAACAAACATATGTTGTGCATAAAGGATGATGGGCTGATAATCTGCGCCTCTGGAAATGCTGGGTCGCCCAAAGAATTCCTCTTTGACTATATAGCACTTAAATGTAAATGTATATGCCATACAAAAAATGTTGACAAAATCAGCCAAGCATCTGGGCAACATCAGTTGGGAGATGATGCTAGGGATGTAACAGTAGATACACTTTCAGCAAACATAATGTATCTGAATATTTTTGTGACTTAACTCGACTTTTTTTTTAGTGACTAATGAGAAACAAAGCAACTGATGGTACTCCCTGATATCACAATAACTTCATTTGGTTTTTGCAGATTTTGGCTCCCAAGTAGATGAAACTTTCACTGATTTTCTGCTCATTCAATTTTCTTCTGAACATAATGTCAAGTTGGTCACTGAGAGCTCAAGCAGTGACGTTTGTTCAATAATGAAAAATTGCATTTGAAAGAGACAGGGTCCTTTGTTCCCTGTCCACATGGGATACCTCCACTGTATCATTCCTGTATGGCGCCTTGGAAGTTTTCCGAATGTGATCCCCCAGTACAGACCTACATGTACATGTACATTTTTCGATGTGATAGCACTATTTTTGTATGATCAAGGATAAAAATTAAGAACACTGACCTCATTTTAGTATTCTCTGGGTCATAAGCATCAGAGGGGACTGGTTAACTCCATCAGTGCCAAGTTTGGGACTGAGTCAACAGCTTTTCTTGGCGTGCATTGGGCCCAGTGTGCCCAATGCACGCCAAGAAAAGCTGCTGACCTGTGTATTGTGTCTGGAACTATGGACATGCTGGTACTTAAATGAAAGGTCTTTTCACAAAGATTATGAATCTGGCATCCTTATGATAATTCAGAGAAGTTCGACTTAAGTCAGTCGACTTTAGTCGCAGTTGGCACTGAAAGAATTACAGGGGCAGGGTTACCAGGAAGGGCTAATCTTCTATAAGGCCACCTGCTTTGGAAGACCATATATCTCTCAGGTTTCCGTCACCATCTCTTTGATACCATATCGCTGTATCGAGAGATGGTCTTACCCAAGACAAAATCTCTCTTGGGTCAACGTTTGGGGCAGTCTCTCAAAAGAATCGCCACAATTACACATGTGCGGCACTGTTTCTCCTGGATCTGGTTTGTATTGCATACACATGAACAAATATTAGGCCAAAAAGAAGTCCTGAAGCACGATCTGAATGCCCTGCCAAGACTTACGTTGTAGGCAGCTAATGATGGATTTGTAGACTCAGACAGGATGAGAAACTGCTGAACCAGCCTGCTCCTGGAATGCTTCAAATAACTGGCCTTCACAGCTCCAGCTGTAATGACTTTGACTGCCACTAGAGGGCAGCATTTTACATGACAGTCAAACAACATCCAGGTGGTGGTGTCCAATGTAACAGAAAACAAAGCAATTAAGGCAGAGATATATACAAAGACAGAGACAGAGACAGAGACAGACAGAACAGAGAGAGAGAGAATAACATCCTAATACATATATTAAAGTTACGTGCGGTATTGAAAGTATTTGCAGTCTTGAAATAATGATATCACACCTTTCGACATCAATTGCAAATAAATAGGGAATTTTTTTTGCTCCCAAGGAAAGTATATTTGGAAAAGAAAAAGTAAAAATTGAAATGATTTCTATTATAACGATTGTCCAAACTGGCCAACTTTTCTGTTGAATAGCCCAAACTGACACAGAACACAAAAGTGGGAATCTTCCACCAATATTTGATATGGTAATGCATACTTAAAATGCATAACTGCACATGTAATGGTTTGATGAAGATAATACTAAATATTTAAAGCATGTCACTGTTGTCATTGGAATCTACGTATGTGTAATTAACAGCAACTTATGGAAATTAAAACAAGGAAATGATTAACCATATCCAAAACACAAATATTTCCACACCCAGGGGCTTGTTAAATTCCTATTAAATTGAGTGTTAACAAAAGGGTTTTCAACACCACACGTCATATCCACCACACAGTCCTCTCTGCGCTTTTGCCTCTATCTTCATCGACTGTTTTCAACATATCTGAGGACGGAAATGTAACATTTGCCATCAAAAACTTGAATGTTCTCAATGAAATATCAGTTTTCTGACTGTACAGTACATATCTGCTGCGCAAGATGATAGGAGCTGATCAAAATATCTGGATTTCTATCAACAGCGTTGTTACACATGTCAACAGAAGTAAGAGTGGCACTGCATTAATAAAAAAACTTGCAACCTAGCTTCCCTTTTTTTGTTTGTTTTAAGGGTCCACCCCACAGCAGGAACCCTTTCTGTTTTTGGGTTGTCCATCCGGATGTCCGTCCATCCATCTGGATATCTCTCCAGATGTGCACATTCTTGTTACCACGATATCCACAGAATTCCTCCATGTATTTCACTCCAACTTGTCAATATGCTTACCTTACCTAGCAAGATGAACTGATTAGATTTTGGTGTCACCATGATTTAATTTGAGCAAATGGCAGCCTAATTACATGCTCACTAGGGCTTGTTATTACAATATCTCCAGAATGCTCCAATGTATTTTGCTCAAATTTCGCAGTATGCTTATCTAGCATGCCAATATGAACTGATTGGATTTTGGTGTCATCATGACCTAATTTGAGCAAATGGCGGACCCTTCAGTCAATGCTTGTGTTGAAGGTATGTCTAGTTTTTCCTTTTTTTTTGGGGGGGGGGGGGAGGATAGAAAGGTGTTTAGTACCTGTAAATAAAGAACATTGCTTCATGTGACAACTCTGGGAGTACAAAGGGATGATCTCACACAGCAGATACAGCTATAGGTTCAGCACAAGAGGACTGTGACAGTCCTGCACTCAGCTGCCCTTGCATGCACAGACTGGTAATTACTAGAACAAGCGACAGTCCTGGGACAGTGTGAGCGTACGATGAGCTGACGCTGACTGGGCTAGACTATATGGGGCTTAAATATCATTGCACTCAACCTCAAGGCAAGAGACATGCCAATCCCTCGCCACACAAAACAAAAGAATAAACTACTTGGTGTGACTTCCTGTGGGGAAATCCTCAAACCTTCAGTTGTTACTTTCACCACACAGAACTACTGTACCAGTATGCAATATACTTAACTGTATCATCCCATATCCGTTCACACTGCTTCTTCAATCTCCCATCCAAAGCAACACCTCACCCTCAAGACATATATGCCAAGCCAAGTCTTTCTCTCTGCAGGCAACCAATTAGGGTATCAAATGCTGTCTGTTTTGATGGTTCCCCCCCCCCCCCTTTCTTTTTAACTTCACTTCACCATTATACTGTAAATAAATGTCAGCACGAGAAAATTATACCTGTCTGTAGGACAAGTGGCATAAAAATTTTCACTTGTCCTCCCTAATGTTGACAAAGTGTACTTAAGTTTGAAAGAGTACATTTTAATGGAAATCATTATGTCATATAGTAATTTCATGTGTCTGTTATGCCAACAAACTTTGAAATTTAACACATTGTGAATTTTGCCAATTAAAAGTACTTGTTCATAGGACAAGTGAAATTTGAAAATCACTTGTCTTCAAAGGATTCCAATTTTCCAAGATAACAGGATCATAGGAATTTTGGCACCCTGAATTTATTTTCAAGTGTACAAATTTTTCAGGGTTTTTCTATTTCAAGCATTTTACCAAAGACTATTTCAGATACAGCTCCTATTCTACCCATGTTAAATATTTCATTGTGTTTTTATTCTCATGGTTTTCTGCCATTAGTACATATGTGGAAACAGAACACAGCAAAAACTGCTGAAGCAAATTCACAAGACTCAGACAGTTTTCAAGAAAACTGCATTTAAGACCTATCAAAACAGCATGCCGCATGTCAACAGCTTTCCTCAGCAGGGATTGCACATTTAGCACCCAAACCTCACCATGGGAAGCTGTTGACTTGTTCTCGATCCATGGGGAAAGGGTTAAGTGACTCTATCAGATAGTGACTCTAAGAAAAAGTCTTACTGACACACCTGGTGTTCAGAATTTTTCAGACACGGAAGTCTTTTGGATGACAAGACCCCTCCAATACTAGACCACATGCGTTCTAAGACCACAACTATCAGTTCCCTTAAGTGCTAGTCAACCTCTGTTAAAAGACTCCCTGCTTCATCTGACCACTCTTCGACCTGCCCTTGCTGTGGTCTTTCAATGCAAGGAACACTTCACAGTCTCATAATGGATGCTCAATTTAATTTTCTAGTGGCCTGGTAGATAAATAAGGTTTAACAGAATCTTGTGTACTAATAAGCTGCAGAATTTGTCTTTACCCAGAGGTGGGTACTTATTTTCCCAGTTTCTGCCAGTTCTAATCTTGGGAAAACCTAAATACACAGACGTCACAAACTTTGTCATCAATCTTATGTGACTGACGCCAGTATCACATCCATTGGCCACTGTCTCTGTGGCATAGGACTGAAAATTAAGAGAAGTTTTTTAATGCCCACTGTGTAAAGACGGTGTTCCTCTTTATCCTCCATCTTGCTAGGACCAGAACGCTTTGCTACAATGCCTGGTGTAACACGAAACATGCCAAGGCACTGGAGAAGTGCCCTGGAGATTACAGAAGGCACTTATGTCAAGTGCCTCTTCCCGGTGTATACTCAGGTCTTACTGACCAGCCTGCGACACACGCAACAACGTTTGCTTGATAAATGACTAAAATCAACAAAGTGAACTGGCTACAAAAATAAAGACATTTGTGAAGAGTTGACACAGTTATATAGTGGGGTCAGTCTGGTCGGAGAGAGAGAGAGTGGTTGCCCCACACACACAGGTGTAGCAACTAGGGACTGGTACATATTTGAGCCCATATTTATGCTGTAATATCAAGCTGACCAGACACCTTCCAGACTGGTATCATGTTGATGCTATTCTCTGTCTACCTGTAAGATTGTTGTCGCCCATTGAGCTGCCCTTTTTATCAACCGTGCTCAAGGGACCTTACACAGATGTAACAGACTGGCAACTTTTTCCAATTAAAAAATACCAGAAACGGTTTGGTTTGATGATGTCATCATCCTCTTTAAAAAAAATAAATAAATAATAAGGAGATGATCATTTCTAAGTGTGTACAGAAGTGCTGCTCTTTCGGTCCTTATAGAGTTATCCTCGGAAAAAAATTATTAAAAAAAAAAAAAAAAATGGAGGGTTTTTATGGAAAAAAGTTGGGGGTAAATTGGAACAGAACCCCAAGGTACATGTATCATAACTCTCTGTCAAAATTTTTTTTTTCTTTATTGTTGAGTATGCAGGAAGACTGAGTTACTGTAACCAGTGCTTCATTACCAGCCACTCAAGACTGACCTATACCTTTTCATTTTATTACTTCTGGTGACAGGTGACATTTACCGATTACCATGGCAACGGGGCAGACGTGACACGTACCCCTGACCTGCCACCTTGCAGCCCGGTGTCACCAAGCTTGTCAATTTGTTTAGCTGCTGGCAGCCGAGGCCTCGATGGGGCAATGGGAGCCCCCCTTCGTGGGGCATCCCGCCGTCTCAGGTATGAGGGCAATGCTGAAGACGTGTGCCATGACATCATCCCATAGCCATGCCCTCCACCAAATTAATATCAATGAGGCATGCTGCAAATTTGCTGTGCAGTGGCTGGTGCCTGGTTTACAGACAGACAGCCCTCTTTGTCTCCTGTGGCAGGACCACCTATCAATCACACACTTCACGGCTGACCACTGGCACACAGGGGGGGTCATGCTGGCCCCTGAACCCTGCTATGACCCCCTTGACCCCCTGCGGCTTGAGAGATATATCTGGTGATCCGGATGGCTCCCGGAATACCACACCACACCTAGGCCCTGCTGTCTTGCCCGCCACAGGATGTGATGTTTACCGGGAACTGCCTCAATATGGCTCCCCTGCTTCCCGATGCCCCACGCGCCATTTATGCCACACCTAGTTACCCTCATGACCCTGTCTTTGACACACCTGTTTACCCTAATGATCCCTATTTACCCTACCCTCAATCTGACAGCTGTTAACAGACAACAGAGCAAGGAAACGTATCAAGTAGTTACATACTCTCATGACCCCAAATTTATGGCACACACTTATTTACCCCCGACATCCCAATGTCTAACCTGCAACACTCACCCATGCACTCAGTGGTCTCCCTGCATGTGCACTCAACAAGCTGTTATTGTCTTGGTACAATTTTAACAGTTTTTGCATTTCAGACAGGCTTTTTAGCCTTAATGCGCTAATCACAGAAAAAGTCATCTTCTCATTATTACCTTTAAACATACAATGGTTAAAAGAGTCAAATTCCTCATGGAGATACCTTTCACTCAAATACCAACAAGCCTAGTGTAAAGCAAAAAGTAATCTTAGTCAACAGCTTTCCTCGGGGCACTTTGCGTGCATTGTGCGCAAAGTGTCCCAAGGAAAGCTGTTGACTCAGTCATAAATCAGCACTTTGAGGGTTAACAGAAATTTTAATTTCACTGTCTTGACCATAGTTTCTATTAAACTTGTGTTGAAATATTACCTTTTTTGTGTTTTTATTATTACAGTTTTATGCCATCAGAGAATTAAGTGAAGAAAAAAAAACCACACACAGGAAAGTTAATAAACCTACAGTGGCTCACAGTGTTCTCATACACTCAGAATCCTCAACAGAAGTTTGCTCCATGGATTGGCCACAGTAAGATTTTCACAATTATTTGAAGCCATCAGTGATAAATGTCTTAGTCAGTGGTATGGGCCTTGCCTGGAAAGACCAGTTGCAGCCCAACTTGCCAGACATTCCCCTTAAGGTCTTCCTGCCTGCTTGTGGTTACATGTGTATAACCCATCTCTCCTGATATGCCTATGGTGATACATGTATAACCAACTCCTCTTTTCTGTCTATGGTTACACATGTATAACCATGCTCTCCCTACCTGTCCATGGTTATATATGTACATGTATGACCAAACTTCCCCTATTTGCCTCTGGTTACATGCATGTAAACAGCCTTCCTACAAGTCTGCTTCATTTGTACAAGCCATGGCTCCTTATCTATTCATGGTTACATGTGCATTACAAAACTGTCCCAACCTGCCTATGGTTACACATGTATAACCCAGCTCTCCTTTTCTGTTGTGGTTACATGTGTATAACCAAGCCTTCCCTCCTGCCTGTAGCTTTTTGTGTACCACCAAGCCTGCCGACTTGCTTACGGTCACATGTCCATATATAACCTAGCTCTCCCTACCTGCTTGTGGTTACACGGTAACCTACCCTTCCTACCTATTGTTGGTTACATGTACAAACTTCAGCCCTCCCTATCATGTATCCACCTGTACGTACACCATGTATAGCCTGGCCCTTCCTAACCGCCTGTGGCTACACAGTCAACACATCCACAAACCGTTGTGGCGTCAACACATCCACAAACCGGTGTGGCGTGTGCCTATTGAAATTTACACCATAAACACAAATTGCCAACACAAACTTTGTCTCACGTCAGGCAAGTCATGCATTTTACAGCCAAGTCCACAATATTATGTATACTTTCTCCCCGATCAATATGTACAGGGGATTTGGGTGTCATGAGATAAGCCACCATTAGTGTGGTCCAGGTCCTTAACTGTATTACGAGCTTGAGCAACACAGCAAATATTCCAAGCATTCTAATGGTACTTCAATTGGTTTGTCAGATCTACGCTACCATATCGCCATTGCAAATAATATGCAACCACCATTTCATCCCATTTAATATGAGGTGGAGATTTGGGTGGCCTCCATTACTGGTGTTACGCAAACTGGAGGCTGGAATGGCTTACTGTAATGGGCTTACGTATGGACAGAAATCGGCACACAATGACGAGATAGCATGGCCGGCCTAGTCAGAAATTTTACAGAAGATTTTAATAAAAATATGATGGACACTACTTAATTTCCCCTAGGGTATAATTCTTTCATATTAATTGAGACTATGAGATAAAAAAAATGCATGTTTCAGCACAACTGACCTGCCCTTCTGTACGGGACCCAACGGTCGAAATTTTATCTGATAAAATCATTTATTGCATCTTTGTTTCACTCAAATTACAACTGTTGATAATTCCTGCATGCTAAATGAAAACATTTCGCCAGCCAGAAGGCTAAAACCGTGTCTAAAGGTCACAAAATGACGAGGCATACATTCCTTTTTTGCAGGAAGCAATCTCCAGTCACTGTCTTCTACTGTAAATGCAATCAAATTGCTTTATTTTCATGTGTGGTTTTGTGTGTGTTTTGTTTTTTCTCTTGAGGGGGGCCTTTTAAATTAACCAACATATTCACATGGTCTTAAATTCATGACTTAACTACAAAAGGCAGGAGTTCTCAAAATACATTGAGTCATCCCTGTCTTCAGAAAACACTGTACCGAGAGACCATCTGCCCCAGTAGACAACCTTTTCAAGCTATTGTGCTGAGAGCTTTTCCCGTAATTTATACCTCCTGTGAGAGACCACCATTAGGTCATCCTTTGAGGTGGTCTTTCGAGACAGGTTTCACTGTGTATTATATTCTGCAACTCCCCACACAGTGATGTGCATGAAGTTTTACAAATAAAATCAGTTGTATCGAGCGATGAATAGTAAAACATGCAGCCCCAGAATTTTTAACACTTTACATTACATTCACAAATCTACGTGTAACTTCACCACAAAAATGAAGCAGTTTACATGAGTCAAACTTTGGTTGTCCAAAGCATGTACGCAACATGACAAAACAGCACTAAATCACCACCCAATAGCAAAAACTATTTCTTGTTTTTTTTTCCTTTGTCCCCCCGCCCCCTCCAAATATGACATAAATAAGATCTGTAGCAACGACTTACAATTGGGTAAAGGTTAACCCTTAACACACATTATTCTGTAAGTGCTTATGGGAAACCTGTTTGAATTTCTCTGCATGTCATTTCAAAAACAAAACAAAAATCAATAAATAAATATAATCTAGACTACAAGACCCATGCTGTGAGACTTACATTACTAACTGTAGATAGGAGTCTATATCTATAAGCTAGAGACAGTAACAGTAAGTTTTATTGTCAAAAGCTGGCTGTGTGTTTGTTTCAGACTTCACGCTAAAGGGTCCCTGGTGTGTCAAGAATGGTCCAGACGATAATTATAACTGACAGGCTGTGAACGTAATTCTATGTCACTCCCCTAAATCTTGTCCTGCTGTCATCAGGATTCTGGTACACATCCTCAAATGAGCTTTACACTTTTTTCCCCCTTTTTCTCTGAAACACAATTATTGGGATTTTTGCTTAGTATTTGATGAGAGTTTGTTGAGCAGCCCCTTAAGAGATGTACAGGGGACAGCCCCTTTTCTTTGGGGTCCCTGGGACAGCTATTAAAACAATAAAAACTTTTTTTTTTTAAACTCTTGTTTCCATTCGTGGAGGACACAATTCAGATGTATTACAAAAATAAAAGTTAATAAAACAAAATTGATCCTAATCCTGCTATGGACTTGAGCATGGTGATAGGGAATTAAGCCTGTGAAACATTTTGCACTGAAGTGTGTTAATGTTATATAGGTATGTACATTTATGGAAGTAAATTTGGTCCTTGGCACCAAATGTACAATCGGTGCTCAGCGATACCCCAAGCTTGCCATGAGAGACTATGCCCAGTGCTGCCACCTGTTGACAGATTTAATCATAAAGACTGTGGACACCAGAACCCCAGCTGCATCAAACAAATCACCTGCACTACTTTCAAACTCAAACCATCCATGGAAACAAACAGACTTGCCAAACACTCAGATATTGCAAAATTGCCTGGTTCTTTTCCGTTTGTTTGCGTGTGATTTTTTTTTTTTTCATTTGATGCAGTTTTACTGTTAGTACCTCTCTTTGTGCAGGGATACCCACTTTGAGCGCAAACATTTTTTTTTCTGTCTGTCGTAATTTGTCTTCCTCTGTTCTGCTAGTCTGCGTGCAAGAAGGATTCATATTCTATGCACAGTTGCCTGCTGAGCCTGACCTTCAGGCGCCTGCAGTTTCTTTGGAAAGCAAACAGATGGTTGCCTGCACCAAAAGACAATATCCACCGTCCACTGAGTCCGCTTAGCAATTCAATGAATCACATCGAAGATTTTGAATCTGTGAAATTTAAGATTTACTCTACATTGTCTGAGATGGACGGGTATTGGGGAACAAACCAACAGCCGGTATATGCAAATCACCCAAAATACACACGCAAAAGGACAGCTGACACTCGAGACAAAATGACATACAAACATACATACATACATACATACATACACACATACATACATACATACATACTTGTACAAAGTAAGTCAACAATAATTGATTTTTTAAATCCCCTAGTTTTTTTTTCTGGGTAACATAATTTTCCACCAGGGGTGAAAGAGGTCAATCTTCCAAAGGGTCAGTATAACAGGCCATTTGTACTGTTTAGGGCTTTGGTTAAGTCCTTTTCCCTTTCCAATTTAGACGGCTTCAACAGCTTTCCTTGGCATGGGTTGGGCACTAAGTGCCCAACCCATGCCAAGGAAAGCTGTTGACATGAGGCATGTTATCTTGATAGGTCTCATCCACAATTCTCAGTCAAATTGTTTTTCATTATTGTTGAAATTAGTTGAAAACATGGAAGTAGATGACATTTGTTCACCAGCCTGTTCTGGCCTGTTTAAGGCGGAAAGGCTAAAAGGATGATGTGGTAAATTGAGCATGTTTAGTAAAGGAGATGTCCAGAGACAGGATTTACTGTCTTCTGGGCCACAGAGTTATTTTTGTGTGATGCATTATCATTGACATTTTTTGTGTGTGTGTAAACCCTGAAAAGGTCATTTTTCGTAACCTTATTCATGACTGGTTTTTCTTTTTTTTTTTTTTTTTAATTTCAGCCAAAAATATTAGCCAGGACAGAGCCTACATTTTAATCTCTTCTTCTGAAACATGACTGTAGTCCCCCTCCCCCTTCCCCCCCTCCCTCCCTAAGGAGCCCCTGCACACAACTTCCCCAGCAGACCACGTTCAGGTCTCCCCCTGTGGGTGGTCTCTGAAGGCAAGTTTCACCCTACAGACACCTAATACAGACACCATGCAGACACCTAATACAGACATGTGTCACACATGTGCAACAGAGATGTGTTAGAACACATGTCGACTGTTGACATGTGTCGAGTCCTCTTATGCATGTGCAGACAACTCACCTCAAACTCCGAAGGCTGAAACAAGTTCTTAACGATGACCACTCGCTCGTGTTTCCCTCGTGTCCCGAACGGCTTGTCAGGTCGCCAGTCAAACAATCTGTAAAACACAGAAATCAGGAGAGAACAAATCAGCAACTTGGGCCAGCACCAGACCCCGCCGTATGCACCTGGCAAACAGATCACCTGGCCTCACTTGTTGGACTAAAATGTACACTTTCCCTCTTAATTTAAACTCTCGAGGGCTGCCGAGGCAGATAGGCGAGCGCATTACTCATGATCAGCCTGGAGTGAGGCAGGGGCAGGGCAAGGCAGACATTAGTACAAGCCAGGTGCAGTTCAAACATCCAGTCAATGACCAACAACAACCACAAACCTGTCTCGTTTTTTTTTTTTTTTACCACGAGTGGAATATCGGTACAAGTTCTGTCAGTCGTGGTATGTACCATGCACCTGTCTCCAGCCTCAGTGCTCTCGATTACTTCAAAGGTTTTTTCTCCCAAAGTAGTACCCTGATACGGTTACAAAAGCTCACTTTTCAAAAATTATTTTTGCAGAACATCAGCGATAAACCATGCATGCCCAGAGGCCAAGTGGTAGACTCGCTGAAGTCTGGACAAAAACGCAGGTTACAAAGATACTGCTCATCCACAAAACAATAACGGAGCCTCCAACTTGGAAGAAAGGGGAAGCGGGAGAATTTCTCTGCCGTGTAGTTGGCCAGAGGGAGAAAGCAAAGGAGCAAAATGACTGCGGCTGGGAAGGGTCTGGAAGGGGACAAGCCTATTGCAATGGGATTTTTTTTCTTCAAATCAAGAGTTGAAATTTGGTTCTTCTGTGCACCTTAATTATATCTGCAACACAAAGAAACCAGAATTTGCATTAACTTCCATACACATGTATTTACAGGGAGAAACTGAAGTATGTGTGCAGGACACTGGGAGACTCCTCATTTTTGTGACAAAATGGAGTTTCCCTGCAAAAAAAACCCCCAGGAGAATTGGAGCCTCTATCAAAGCAGCAACAGTAAATAATTGTTAGACCCATGGACTGTTCAAAACTAACTGGAGTTCATGTGTCATCTGCTTCAATGTTTTTGAAGGCAATTTCATCATTAACAACCAAAAAAAAAAAAAAAACAAACAAACAAACAAACAAAAAAACTGGAGGACTGTGTGGACAGTCCATGTTAGCTGACCTATGCTTGTTCCCAAAATCATAGTTGCGACTGAATAGACCTGTGTTGAGCTTTAGCTTAGTACATATATGGCATTTAGAAGTATTTCAAAGATTTGCCTAAAGATAAATTCATTCAAAAATAAATTTTGCTGGTGCATGAGAAATTGAAGAATAGTTAAAGAGAACTTTAAAAAGAACATAGCTACTTGGTTGAGAACTACATGATAATGAGCATTAGAATGCCCATTGACTTCCAGAGTAATGAATAGGAAAAGCACATTCACCGGTACATATCTAAGTTGAAAAAAATTAATAAAAATCAGGAATCCAAAGCAGTGCCTTGTAGTGAATAACTTTGTTTGACCTTTCACAAGGAACATATCCATTAAGTTTCAGCTTAATCTGAGTGACAGTTCTGGAGAAGATGTCAAAAATAGCGAAAACACACAAAACATTAGTAAAAAAAATAGAAAAAAATTGCAGTGACACCTGGTGAACAAATTAAAAACTAGGAGCCCCTAGAACTGTTCCTGTGTGATATCAAGCACCTGGAACAGTGGTTTTTGAGAAGAAGACTTCTTAAGATTTGCCCTGCAAAAGAACAAAAAAAAAAAAAAAAATTAAAAATCCCAAAATCACTGGAGCATGACCATTTGTACAAATTTGGTAGACTTTGACATCCCACACAATACCACCAAATTTTGTGAAGATCTGACAAAAATTTAAGATGCTACAGGGTTCAAAAGATTTTTGTATTTTGACCCTAATATTGCATAATATTGTAGGTGGTGCCACCAATATCAAAACAGACCTAGATTTTAATACACCGTATAAGTCTTGAAAGTTACATTGGGCGAACTTGAAAACTGTGGATGGTATTGCGGTCACAAGATTTTCACATTTTGACAGGTTTATTATATAATACTATAGGTGGCGCCACCAACACTGATGTCGATGAAGATTTTTGTACACTTTATAACTCTTAAACATTATATGGGCCTATCTAAAAAATTGTGGGGTCCAGACCATTCATGAGATGACCCCTATATTCAAACTGGCCATTCGACCTTGACCTTCACCTCAGATTAGAAAATTGTTACATTCAAATGCAGCTTTCCATATATAGTCCGTTTGTTCAAATCAGATTATAACTTTTTCAGTTATTGACAATAAACAATAAACTTGGACAAGTGCCAAACTCCATAATTAGTGGGTCACAGTGACCCCAAAAGTAGGTTATCAAGTACAGCTTTATATGAATGTAATCAAGTGCAATTTCGATCTGGCAGCTCAATTCAGTTTGCCTTTGATGTCCAAGCTACACCCTGCCATTCCAAAATCACCTTTTCAACTTTACAGGCATGGTGACCTCACAAAAATAGGTCAAGGTCACTCATATTGAATAACATTCTAGCTTTGGCCATGGTCTATATACCCATAAATTTGGCAAGTCTAATCCAATTATTTTTCCAAATATGGAATTTTGCATCTTAAAACACATTTTGGCTCATATTATCCGTTAAATGATAGGTGGCCCCACTAGTATCACTAGCCACTTAGACTTTGACCTCACCCACAATCCTACCAAATTTGGTGAAGGTCTAACAAAAATTAAAGATGGTAGAGTGTTCACTAGATTTTCACAATTTGACCCCTATGTTACATAATGATGTAGTTGGCGCCACCAATATCGAAGGGGGCCTGGATTTTCATACATTCCGTAAGTCCTGGAAGTTATATTAGGCTAACTTGAAATCTGTGGATGGTATCGCGCCTAATGAGCAAAAGTTCATGGATGGACGGATGGACGGATGGACAGACATGAGTGGTCACATAAGCCCTGTGACCTTTGGTTGCAGAGCTAAAAATATATTAGTAGGAACGTATGTTCAAAAGATTGTGACATTTGAACTTTTGTCCTGTAGCAAATGTTGCAGTCCGCTTCTACGTGTATCCTCAACAAATACCTGTGTGTCTCCAGATCAAGGTGAAAGATGCTAACTTACTGGAGGTGTTAGCTCCCTTACAAAAGCAACTTTTATTTGAAAGTGGATTTAAATGTACTGAAGTTTTTTTTCCCCTATGGGGTTTTTATTTAAAGTTTTAAAAATTTTGAGCCATTTCTATCCTGGCAAATTAGTACATACTTATACATGAAGGTAGAACATAAGTTCTGAAGGCAATGAGTGGTGCAATGCAGGCAATGCAAACATCGAAATTTGCAGGCAATTCAAGCAATGAGTTTTGCAGGCAATACAGACAGTGACTTTTACAGACAATGCACACAGTGAGTTTTGCAGTACAGACAACATGGATGGTGAGCTCTGCAGGCAATACAGACCGAGCAATACCTGCAGTAAGTTTTGCAGGCAACAGAAGCAGCAAGGGGAGCTATATTTACAAGTCAATCTACAAAACTTTCAGTTTACTGCTGCCTACTACTTGCTGGTGGTAGTGAGTGTGTGTGTGGGAGGGGGGGGGTGGGCAATTTAATTCTGCCTAGGTGGGCTTCACAATGTTGCGCTTTTTGGCAGTGACTTGTCACGATACCCAAACTGGGATGTTGTGTCTACTGGTGGCTGGGTCATACATTTAAATTACGTGCTTGTGCCTGCAAAGATGGACACCTCTTCAAAGTCTTGCTGCATACGCGCAGTTTGTGTCTGCAATCCGCTGAGAAATTTTATGGTTGCATGCGCCATCCCCCTGTAGCACAGCGAATCTCACTCAAGTTAATTACAGGTATACTGGTACATTGGTGTGCCAGTACAGAAGTCTTGCTTTGCCTTTTTTCCAAATATTCTTTATGCCTGTCTCTCTAATGCTGATGAGATCAAATTCACACTTCAGATCTTCAGATCACGTATCTTTTGTTTGAAAGACCAGCCTTTTATGACACCAGAGCCAGTTCCTCTGATAAATTTACCTGCACTGTAAACAATGAAACCACTATTTTCAAGGAGCACAGGTTGTCTTGAATAACAGATACTGTCCATTAACGGTTATTCTGCATCCATTAGAGCCAGAACTGCAGCTGTAGCCTTTCAATTTGTGCTGGTGAGAGCATTTCAAACTTGTTTATCTTTAAAACCTGACAAAAAGAGATATTCTAACCTCTGCTTACAGGCTTTAGACAATTGCCCATCCAATAAAAAAATCAAATAAATCTCATAGTGCAACAAATTTTGCTAATTATTTCATTCAAAATCCTGAAAACCTTTACAACTGTATAATAACCTCCAACGAAATGAATATCAGTGAAAATTTTCTTAACGCCAAATGTTACTTTTTTGACATGATGCTCTGAAGGCATAATATCTCTTTTATGAGGCCCAGAATATATGCTGAAGTAAACCTCAATCTGGGCCTGAACATCTAACACACTATAAAACTCAGGCAGCTCTACATAAGTTTTATGCATTTCCATTTTTAACATGCAAATGTGCAGCAAGCTGTGTACCACACAATTGGGACCCAGCCCAGCTTTTTTGGCAACTAAAGAGCCACCTGGTGTGGAAAGAGAACATTAACTGAAGGCAGTTTGGGCCAGGTTTAAATATTATCTGCAACCCCACATAAACAGATTGATATACACGACACAGAACATTCATCAAGGCAAAATAATGTCAAAATTGGAGATATAGATGATATACATACATATGATTATCTGTAAAATTCAGATAAATTTTTTTTTCGCAAAAAGCCATATGAGATTATGTCTGTACTTTTCTAGTTTTGTTTTGTAGCAATATGAATTTTTTTCCATAAACCAACAAAACTAGGACAGAAACAGGATACACTTGTGGCTAGAGGCTCACTCTACCTGTTTCAGTGCACTGTGACAGTGTTTTCTACAGCTTTTCAACAGGCACAGGGAATCTATTACTGAAAGAGCACATGTGATTGTTCCATACATGAGCACCCCAAAATAACAAAAGCGAATACGACTCCTCAGCTACCAAGGTCTTGACCCCCTGGTGACCTTGAAAATATGTCAAGGTCACTGAATGTCACACTCCTGGGAGCTTTTCATGACTTGCTTCCACAATGTAAGTTTCATGGTGGTAGCTCAATTTGTTTAAAAGTTATTGTGTCCACAAGGGTAACATGGACAGACATACATGATGTATTAAGGTAGACTTGGTATACGCATGATGAAAATGTTAATTTTCTCCACATATTTTGTAGATACATGTCATTTCAGACTGTGAAATACAGTGGTATCTGCTAATTTAAAGAGTGCCCCCTACTGGTAGATAAAAGTGGTCACATATGGTAGATGGTCGCAGGTGAAATGACAAAGAAATGAGAGCCTGGTGTCCTGAAGGGGCAGTCCAAAAATTACAGTCTTCAAGGAAAAGTGGCCTTTAAAGCATTTACATTCATAAGAACAGACAGTGGAGTTACTGTACATACAATGCTAAAGTGCACTTACCAATCATTTCGCATGTGTATTTTTAACGATTTTACAAAATGTCAGAAAAAAATTGCACAGGCATATCTTTGCCGTCGGATCTGCTCACCATTCTACTCATGAACTGTGCAAAATTGCAAAGGAATCAGACAGAAACCTTGAGACTAGATGCAGATGCAAGTTAAACATAATCAATATAACAGATGAACAGACAGACAAACAGATGGACAAATGGACAGGCAGACATGAAAAATCATCATCATCATCATCATCATCATCATCATCATCATCATCATCATCATCATCATCATCATCATCATCATCATCATCATCATCATCATCATCATCATCATCATCATCATCATCATCATCATCTTTTTCTTAACTTGAGGGAGAGTGATATTGCTGTTGGGAACTGGTTGTGACTTCATCATGGATGGTTGAATGGCAATACAAGCAAGGATAGATAAATATTTGATAAGCCAAGCAGATAATTTAATTAATACATGTGCATGTACTACTACTGCAGCCGTTTGTGAAGTCTTTTCAGGTACCATCACATTCATGATACTAGGTTCACGGCAACAAAAAGCTTAGGAACAACAAAGTGTCAATATATAGGGTTTACAGACTGTTGCTGATTGCTTTTTGTCCCATGTACAATATGACGTCCTGTTTGCCCTGTAAGCGCTGCATTCTTTTCCATGTCACAGCCTCGTTGGAAATCAGTTTTCACTTTAAGAGCTGATTGGTGAAACAAAAGATTTTTTGACTTTGACTTTGTCTGACCTGTAACCAAATTATATAAATATATACAACTATTTTCTTTCATAATTATCTTTTTTTTTTTTCCTATACAAATTGTTTATCAGATTGAACAAATCGGCTTGACAGAAAGATTTTTAGGAGAAACACTTTATGGAAATTACTGCTGACACTTTTCGGTCACATGACAAAATAATTTGCTTTGAAACACTGCGAAATACAAACATAGGTAATCACCAACACATGACACAGGCTGATACTTAGCTTAAAATTACAATAATCAAGGGCATGTCTTCAAACAGGTGATCGGCATTTTCTCTCGGACCCCATGGCGTTCACTTAACTGTTGCTGTGTGTTATTGTTAACAGCTTTTCTAGTGCGAAACGGTTCTTGCACAGAAAATCATGTTCTAACGGGGTTTAACCCATTTCTGGTCAGAGAACGACCGACTCAATAACTTTTCCTTGGCTCTGGTTGGGTGCAATAATGTGCCCAACCGGAGTCAAGGGTCAAGGAAAGCCATTGACCTCTGGTGTGTCATCATGAATAGTCCTAAGTACAAATCTCACCCAAGACTGTTTTGTAGTAATGGGAACCACAAGCAAAACTATTAAGGTAGAGGACAATTTACATCTGGGCACTTCCGGACAATTTGACCAGGAAAGGGTTGACACTCAAGCAAACCCTGTGATTAGGACCAAGTAAAGTTTCAGTCAGGTCAAGAAAACATCCTCAGTTCTGCGAAGATACGAACATGAATTGTAAGGTCAAAGTGGCAAAATTCTTTTTTAATCATATAAAGGTTCTCAAAAATACATTGGAATTTTTTAATGTGGCATACATAATACAGTGACTTGTGGACATAATTGTCTGTGTTATCGTAAAACTGTAACGACTTGAAAGTATTAGGAATATTAACCATTGTCTGATCTTGCTCACTGGATTAACGCCATCATATCAAGTTCATATGGGTATGATAGTAATATTATTGTTCTGTGTACATAAAAACAACAACAAATATGATACAGGTTAATTAACAGAGTACACTTAAAAAAAAACCAAAACTAATATCTGCCATATAATGCCAGACATACATGTACATGACAGATAAAAGCATTGGGATACCCATTCATAGACAACCCAACATGAATGCCAATGAAATGTCTGCCATTACAAAATGGATGGTTTAACCAATGAGTGAAGTGGGTTTGGTTGGTTTAAACATATTTTATTAAACGATTAGAGATAAGGGCTATGCCCTATACGAACTCTTCTCGCAGTGACAAGTGGGTTTCATTTAGCCCCCTAGCTTGGGGGTACATGTAATAGGGTAAAGTTACCTGCAGTGCCACCTACTGGCAACATGTTTCATTTTACATTAA
>OZ026614.1:78342372-78417372 GCA_964020975.1 Hermodice carunculata | reverse complement strand
ACTTCAAAACTGTTATAGATAAAGGTGCCATTCCAATTTAATTTATGGGTTTCTGACATAGCCGCATCCAATGAACCATAACCGAAGTTGCAGAGTTTTAATTATTGCAAATTAGGTGAATATGCAACTTTATATCTTTGATTACTTCAAAACTGTTATAGATAGAGGTACCATTCCAATTAAATTTATGGGTTTCCGACATAGCCGCATCCAATGAACCATGGACCAAAGTTGCAGAGCTTTAATTTATACACAACATTAAAATCTTGAATAGCTTCAAAACTATTATAGATAGTGGTGCCATTCAAACTTCAGTTTATAAGTTTGTGACATGGCCACATCCAATGAACCAAGAACCAAAGTTGTAGCATTTTTATTTATACAAATTAGGCTAATACAAAAAATTCAAATAATGTTGAACAATGGCAAAGTGTAGCATTTCAAACTGTACTCATCCTGAAAGCACCCAGACAGATTTGCAGTGAAACAAATCTTCTTTTCTAGTTCTATTCCAAATACGATCATTCCAATTAACGGGTCTATGATCATACCAATAGCTTGTAAACATGTACTGTGTGGGTCTGCAGAAATGGCATAAATCAAAACAGTAAATACATGTAATATGGGAATAATAAGATAAAAAGGCCGCGCATTTACAGCTATTGGGTATTAACAATCAGGATTGAAAAAAAAACTGAGTGCCATTGCTATTTTCAGTAAGTATCTATCTGTTACAGATGGCTGTTATAAATGATTAAAATCGCACTCAAGGAAGACAAATGTGTTTTTGGGAACACCAGGGGGTTTTATTGAACAGTAAAACCACAAAGGCTTACACAGATATTCTATAACCACCCTACAGTATTTGCATTAACAGATGCACGCATGTACTTTCAGTTGTGTGCCGGCTTGCTTCATTTTGTGTATGATTTAAACTTACTTCATGCATGGAATTTGATATAAATTGGATTAACAACCTGTTGCATCATTGCCTGATACTATAGCAGGATTGCGTCATTGAAACATCAGAACCTACGTGTTGTACATTGCAATTAATTTATCCAGGTACTTTTAGGCTGTATTCCATTATATAGTCAATGTGTCACAATAAAAAGTAACCCTTTTTATGCTATTCAAAAGGTCAAAGTCCAGTGGGATCATATTTCCAATTGTGTTTAATTTCGGAAAATTACCAATATGAAAAAGTTCCAATTATGGAAAATATCTGGAGCAATTTATCATATTTATTCGGCATAACAGTATTGTCAACAGATATTTTACAATTACAGATGGATCCGTGATCAATTTAAACACAGGCGCACAATACATAGTATATAGGAAACATGTCTTTCACATTGTACAATTTCTGTTTATTTTAATCCACAGTTCAAGAAAATAGGTCCAGGCATGACTGACATGCATGCACATTGGTCTTTTCTTACTTGTTTTCTGACCAAGGGATTTAAGAAGACGAGAGGCCTTAACATAGATAGGCTTGTGAGCCTGTTGGCCGATTGTGTTTAATAAAATATGTTTAAACCAAGCATACGGAGACCATTTTCTTCATTCCCTGTCACTGGCTGCAGGCTGCGCGCATTTATTTGTGTAACTTTGTTGTCTAATGTTAAGTTATCTCACAGTTTTAACTCTTTCAGTGCCAAAATGCGACTAAAGTCGAACTACTAACTTGAGCTGAATTGCTCTGACTTGTAATAAGGGTGCTAGATTCATGTTCCTTGCAAAAAAAAGACCTTTCATTCAAGTACCAGCATGCCTGAAGTTACATATAATGTTATTGTCCAAGGTCAACAGCTTTCCTTGGCAGTGTAGCACACTTTGGATGCACTGTGTCCAAAGCGTGCCAAGGGAAGCTATTGACGCTGTCCAAAATGTGGCACTGACAGAGTTAACCTGTTTGAGCCCTCTCAGATTGGAGTCCCACTTGGTTCCAATCTGATTGGCTTGGAACGGATGACCCCATTCACCCAAATTATTGCAATCCATGGACCTGAAACACGTTTGGGTTGGTTATTGTTGACTGTATGCAAGTTCAAAATGATGTTATTTTCATTTCATGTCCGTATTTATAACTTTTTCACTACACATCAATTGTCATGACAAATCCGCTCTGTTGTGCGCTTTTTATAACTGACTGCTTTGCTTTTCCATTACACTTTTCTCTTTTTACTTTTGTTATACTTTTTGAAAAATCCAAACTTTGGATTGCACATCATTTAAAATGGACTCTTTGCACTCGATTTTTTACCCATGTGGAGGCACAAACTTCCAACTTAAGTACATTATTTTACAAATCCTCCCGAGCCCCATTTACATTAATATTTCTTCCACTTACGCATCAAAATTCGGTCACAGAAAATCCTTGATCATCCTTCCTTGGTATTTGTTATGTATAATTTTGATGTCAATGGAGAGACCTATATGTGTATTTTTCGGTGTTTTTTCTTATCACGGGTGGGTTTAGAGGAATAGCTTATCAAAAAGTACCATGGCAAAATAAAAATTGAAATGTGAGAAGATTTGAATTGGTCATATATTTAATCATGTAAATGATGAGGAAAAATGTTTTCGAGTCACATGTTCATTTTGGCACCAAAATTATTGATTTAGCATTAACAGCGAAGGAGTTAATTTCAATGAAATATTTTTTAACTTATTCACTTAATTAGTCAAAATCTTCGGATGTAATACTTACAAACAAAACATATACCCCCAATGTATTCTGTGTTTTGCCCACTGTTTGGGAAATGTAGAGTTTTTATGCATTTCTCAGGCACATCAATGGACATTGAATTTCATTAACCTTTATTCCATTGCTGCCTTGATGACAAATCTGGGGAAACTGGAAGTGACCAACTGTTGAGTATACACATAAACAAAATTGAGGTGGTGTTGGACATTTTCCAGTGTATTTGTAGTTTCTGTGTGACCTTGAATCATTGATTCATTGACAATTTACACAGCAAAGACTGGATATAAACATGTTGACCGCATGTATTACGTAAGAAGACATGAAATCACTGGATCTGTGCCAGGTAGGACTCCAATGTAGCCAACTAGAGCAAGGTGGGCGTCACACAGTCCCTCCTGCTGGAATAATAAAAACGGTGACAACATCAGGTATTGTAGATAGGGCAACACGGAGCTTTTCAATTGCTACTATTATTACACTGTTATGCAATAAATATAGATGCAGAACCAAGGTGGTCATTTCCACCTGTCTTGGTAAATTATGCAAATATGCTTCCAATGAAAAACTTGACAAAGACTGAATGTGACTTGCTTCTCAATTCATACAGATCTGTTGGCAAAATTTCAGTATCTTGAAAGCTTGAAGACGCACATCACAGATATTCCACTTATATCGAAAGTAGAATGTAAGACAGCAGTGCAAAAGGCGTCTTTCCTTCATCCATATATGCATCTGTTTGGCTTGATATCAAATTGGCGCACTTTTGGAGACTTTTGTATATTTAATACCTCACATGGGACATGCAGATCCAGAAATTATGCGACGAGGTGCCGCAGTCCGAGGGTCCATGCAGGGCTGAACCATGCCAGGGATCCAGGATGTGAACCCCCAATTGCTGCTTGATTGCAGGCGCACCCTCCTGAACCCGGGGATCCGCATCTGCGAAAACAAACATGTATCTGAGTTGTTCAAAAATTATGCCAAAATGTAAGGCATTTAATGATTTAAAAAAAAAAACAAAAAAGCAAGTAGGTAGATAAGTATACGCCATCCTCTGTGTCAGGCAGAGTGATTAATAGAGGATTGGCCTAGTACTGTTTCGGAATCCATATAAAAGACATATGGGTCTATACTTTTGGGGGTGGGGGGTGGGGGTGGGGGGGGGGCGAGTGATGATGATAATAAGGATTTTAAATTCTCTTTGTCAGAAAATGGGTAAGGCTGACATAGGTATGTTTTGGTCAGGTTTACTGACTGCCACAGACCTAAAATCAGTCTGTTGTACAGGTGGATTTCTTGACCAAGTTCATTAAGCTGGACATGCAGCCTGTGCAGTGCACGTCTTGGACAGCTGTGTGTCAACTGAGCAGCCTCAACACGGTCCTTTCAGAGAGCAGTCGCCATGTGCAATAGCAAAGTCCAGGCTCAAATTGTTCTCAATGATGAATGTATCAAGCGAACGGTAAAATGATCAAGGTGGCCTTAATTATAACATTGTGAATTAAGTCAAGGTCACCTATATAGAGTTTCCAACTTACCCTTACAGAAGATCGTCTTAAGATGCAATATCAAAGTCCAAGATTAAATGCTTCCCGAGTTATGATCCTGAAATTAATTTCACCTAAGTTACCATTGTACCTCGGAAATTAGGTCAAGGTCACTCAATCCAATCCTATCCAATTATTTTTCAAATGTCCTTTGTTTACTTTTTACTGGTTACTTACAGGAAAAAAAGTTTTTTCCTTTTCCTCACAACTCTTAAAAGCTTTTACCCAATATGAACAATGTTAAGTTTTTTGTGCTTCATACAACTGAGATGAATAATCAGACTTCTGGGTCAGTATGGTCTATATATCAGTTGCTGTCCTCTATTCAGTGATCAGCATACATCACTATATGCCTGTCCTCAAACTCCTATTCGTTGCTCAGTATCTTCAAAATGCCTGAGAGGACTTGGCTCTAACTTAATGTGCATCAGCAGTTCATGAAGCCACATGAATTAGCCGGACTTATTAGAGGTGTGACACTGGGGGCAGGGGGAGGCATATCAATAACCAGGAGCATTCCTGGAGGGGATAAAGGGGTTTTCTGTACTGGGACACTAGACATTTTTCACTGTACATCCAAACTGGCAGCCCCTTTTTCTGTACTTTATACCTGCTATAATTACATTTAAAAAAAAAATCAATTTCTTGTGCTAGCTGGAGCAAAATCATTGCCTGTGTCAGCGTACTGGGACCTCTCTTGTCCCCTTCTCCATGGTTTCTCCAGTTGTGAGATTATATAATATTCAATAACGTCATATGCTACCATTGCTGGCGCAGTGAAGGGAGTGTGTGGCATGTTCCTGTGTGTGTATACTTCTTCAAACAATTCAGGGGATTTTTGTATTGATTGATTGAATGATTGATTGATTGATTGATTGATTTTTAATGATGGTATCATGAATTGAGCACTATAATGGTGCAGGCTTCCATGATTTTTTTATGTGTTTAGTTCATTTTCTGGGATAACTTGTAAAAAAACAGTTTCTCTACAATTGTTAGACCAGCACTTCGAAGTCACATAGGCAGATTTTGGTTGCCCCCAAATCTTTATATATATATATATATGTTCACAAAGCGGTGTTGGAAATTTTTGTATGAATTTCTTATTGGGCCTTAATTCTCAAATTCTGGTTGTTGGATTGCTATGCTGTCTTTCTACATGATATCCCTAGAACTGTTTCAGCTCACACGTGAATATTGCACTCAGTGATATTCCTCTTTGAAGGCAAAGTTTTAAGTTACGAGTAACCATAACTTTATCCCTAAGGTTTCAGGGCATGATTTTGAAATGACTGTATACCTTCCTAGTACATATTATACAGAGGGAGTGGCATACATCTGAGGCAAGGTTGCACTAACCCAAATATGCCAAGGCCAACTTCATTTTACCATCACCATCATCATCATCACCCTCACAAAACACACACAATTACTTTTTTGTTGGGGGGGGGGGGGCATTTGTACTTTAAATGACATATCTTCGCAAACTTCAATTAGATTGACAATGGGTTATATGTGGTTATTCCCATACGTTGTAAACAATTTTATGCCAAGCAGTAAATAGTTTGGTAATTCCTCCACATGAAAAAATCCCACAATCAGGAGTTGTACAATGATATAATCTGAAGAGAATGGATCAAGTTAACTGGAAAAAGCACTAAATGTGGCATCGATTGATTGTCTTTGGAATTGAAATTTGTTAGTACAGTGTTCACTTAGAGTTTATGCCAGTGACATTTCCTCAGCAAATGATGTGGTTGACATTTAAAAACGTACTATTCTGAATCAAACTTGTAACATTTTGTCATTTTCACATCATGCTTGACAGATCAGGACCCCAACAAAGATGGTGGATATTGTAATTATGGTTAACATTTTAAGCTAAAATTGTTACATATATTATTCATGATTAATTGTTTAAAAAATACAGTCACACATCACTTTACACAAAGGACCACATTTCATGATTCACAAGGAAAAAAATTTGACGATAATGTAAACATTGAAATAACCCCTTCGAACCCTCCATTGTGTTTTTAGCAGTTGCACAGACTGTTTACATGGGTCACATGTTTATTATGTTATGATAAGAAGATGATTGAGTACTTCTTGACACTGAAAGTCAAAAAAAAAGGAAGAAAAAAAAAGAAAGCCAGACCGGTGTGATGGGTAATTTCAAACGCTTTTTTTTTTCAAGTGACCCAAATTTATGGCAGTAAAAATATCAAAGGTGACATGTATCATACAAGGTGGTCATACAATTCAAAACCTTGTGCAATAAACCATAGAGTATGATGTACTTGGTGGGACTCTTCCTCGATCAGGCCTGTGCCAAAGCTGTGCACCAGACGGCACTGCTTTTCCTTTTTAACTTTTGTGCACTATGCAAATCAGGTGAGCACGCATGGCCCCAGTCTTCTTGTTTATTTCATAATTCAGAAATGCAGAGGGGAGTGCAAGGGGTGATCCTGAAAGACAGTTTGTATTTTCTGTGAATTTGAACTAATGTGAATATTTATGGTGAACCACAAAATGAAAGTCCATGCTCTTTGCAACATGACTTCTTCAGATACTGGCCAAAATATACTGCAAGGCTAGGGTGGGAGGAGGTGAGAGGGGGGTGAACGAAGCAAAAAAAAAAAAAAACAGTGTGAGTTGTAAAGTACAGTTCCGGCAATACCTGTTGAGAGGCCATGTTGAAAGGATTTAACTTGTCAGGTCTCCATGCCTCATTATTTTTTGTGTACTAATTTATTATAGCACAACTGAAACACCAGATCACCTGGTTCACATGTACAGTGGAATCTCCTTTCTAAGACCACCTGAGGGACAGAAATATGTGGTCCTGATAGGGGTGGTTTTAATGGGGACATAATTTTATTAAGGGATAAATAGAAACGGGTCTGTAAATCGGTGGTCTTTACTATAGAAATGGTCTCTTTACGGAGGTGGTCTTAATTGGAGATTCTACTGTATTTACCCATTTATAACCGGCATTTTCAGTTTGTCTGTCAAAAGTGGGACACCCATGTTATTGGTGCAATACTTGCATGACTTGGGTGAAATCATTCAATAGTAATAAACATATTAACATTCTGTTTTTGTTTTGTTTTGTTTTGTTTTTAATATGTGTTTTTGTTTGTTTGTTTTTTTCTTCTTTTTTTTTTCTTTTTCACAATTCGTACAACACTGGCAACACTCATATATGGTAAATTTGAAGAGCAGACACTAGAAATTTTGGATGCAAAGTGGTTTAAAATGCTAAAATATTTCTTTAGTCAAGAGGACCTCTGGCAGCCATCCTCCAAACATGCCCCTGTCCCAACCCGTGCGAGAAATTGTCATGGTTTTCGCTCCTTTTCCGGACCCTCTCTCCCTGAGTGGTCCACTAAGCGGCTCCCTTCCCGCCCCCCTCCCCTCCCCCCCCCACCCCTCCGTCAATGTTTACAACATCCGAGGAGCTTTGACATCATGTGGACCAGAAGCGTATCAGTTTCTACACGCATGATGATATATTAATATCATTGTCATTTCTTAGTTTTATTCAGAAAGATGTTATAACCACCAAGGTCTTCACCCCGCCATTCATGGACCTGTATCGCCCAAGGCTATGCAGGCCACTGGTTTTGGTCTAGCATGGCGTCATTAATACATTATTTTAACCACATGAGTTCAACAATGTATGGTTCATTCATGGAGGTAAAAATCTACCTCCATGGTTCACTACGCCGTGCATCAGTTGTGTTACTGAGGGCTCTTTGCTTTGGGAAGGTACCTTGTACTTAGCCTAAACAATCTGCGCCCCCATCTCTGGCTCCAATATTACAATACTTTATGTCAGCTGTTACTCAACGTAGCATTGGTTCAATACGCTTGCTATTTCAAGAAATGGGGTCAATATTGGTCAGCACTCATTTGGAATGGCCCATTATTCACAAGGGGTGGTAGCATATTGATCTAATCTGTGGTTATATGCACAGTTTATGGACTTTTTGTGGCTGCGTTGGTTCCACCTTGCATAAAACACTGTAAGACTGCCCTGGGGGTACTGGATACTATTTTTTTTTCTGAAGAGGAGAGGAAAGAGGAAGAAATTGTGGTTGTCTAAATGCCTCCCGATTTGATCAGTGTTTGTCACTGTGATATATCAAGAATACCTGGCCAGATTTTGTTCGGCACAAAAAGTGAGGAAATCACAAGCGACATATATTAGCAAGATCAAGGAGGCTACAAAGAATTGTTTTAGCCTCTTGGCAAGATGCACCCGTTATTACGATACTTTTTCACAAACATGTTACCCGAAGAAGCGAATTGTTAGAGAAAAATTGTTATAAATTATGACAAATGTCGAAATTGCTCCCAAAACTGAAGAAAATGTTTACCTTTGTTCGGAAAATTTGATGCAAATTGACGCCATCTGGAGGAAAGGTACTCCTTTTCTGTGAAAATGGGGGAAATGGTGGACCTTTGTTTTGCAGGCAAATGTTGGTGGGACATTTTATTTTTTAAAAAGTGGGAAAAAAGATTTCAGGAGTGAGCAAATCTGTCTGTGTACCTTGAAAACGAATTAACAATTTAATGTTTTACAATTTTGGTAAATAATAATAATCAAATGTATCTTGACCACTATCTTTTGAATTTAAATTGCCCGTCGTCTTTAATAGGTTTAAAGTGGTAAACTTTAACATCTTTTAAGTATGCCTAATTAGCACAATTTCAAATGTTGCAACTTTCACTTTTAATTTCCTCGGACACATCCACAGCACAAACCAATTTGTTAAATATTTTACTGCAATCCTTCTAATTAAAGTACACTTTAGTAATTTTTTGTTTGTTTGTTTGTTTGTTTTTTTTTTTTTTGTTTTTTTTTGTTTTTTTTTTTTTTGTTCTGTTTTTTGTTTGTTTGTTTTTAGTTTTTAAAAGTAAACGCTTAAATGTGATACTGAGACCACTGTGGAAAAAAATCTAAGCAAAATTCAGTGTTGGCTTTCTGGTACCGTTCCCTTGTATAGTCAGGGGTATAATGTGTTT
The DNA here is from genome assembly GCA_964020975.1 of Hermodice carunculata. Lineage (NCBI taxonomy): Eukaryota > Metazoa > Annelida > Polychaeta > Eunicida > Amphinomidae > Hermodice > Hermodice carunculata. The sequence goes on along the minus strand of OZ026614.1, from coordinate 78,408,084 downwards.
AATTTAATTTAATTTGTTTTATGTGTGGTTTTCTATATCTTATGTCATTTAACAAATTTCTGTGACTATGCACCTGATCTACATGTATACCATAGATAAAATCAATCAATCAGTCAATTAATCAGTCAATCAATCAATCAATCATTTGATGTTGTTATTGACACCGCTATCCACAAAACATGTGCAGATATTAAACATTTAAAGTTTGAAAATCTACCTAATTGGCATCGATTCAAATTGTACATCTTTCACTTTAATTCATTTCATTGGTCGCACCAATAGCACAAACCTAAAAACTGAAGTTGGATTGACCCCTCATCTATGCACAATGCGTAATATGATCCAAGGTCAACTAACTACGGGTAAAACATACCCGTCTTTGTCCGGGGGCATGAATATCTCAACAATGCATGACGTGATCAGTGAATACTGAAGTGTGACGGTACTGATACAGCTCTTATCTCTGATGGCTAAAAAAAAAAAAAAAAAAAAAAAGAAAAAAAAAAAAAAAAACTATCCAACTAAATATGAAAACTTGACCTAGTCTATAGGTGGGGAAATCCTGCCATTCCAGATTTTTTTTTTCACAATGCTTAATCAAGCATGACGTCAGCCATGAAGAGCAAAAGTGATATGTATCTCTGTTAGGGATTACTAAAAACCATATACCCATGTATGGAAGCCCTTCGTAAACTAATTGGGGAGATCCTGCCAATGAAGTTCTTTTAATGCTCATTAAAAAAAGCACGATGAGATCAATAAAGTATGTCAATGATGGCACATATCTCTGTTGCTGATTATTATAAATCTTCTGTCCAGGTATGAAAGCAGTATATAGTCTCGTTAGTGATATAATATAATGCGACTCCAAAGTTTTGGGTGGCAGACAGACGGTTGTATTTCTTCAGATATAAGACAGTAGCATTTTGGTGTTGGATAGCTCTTTGACTTAATTGATGAAGCACCCTTGATGAGAATTGCTGACTTTGTCATCCTTACCCCAAGACACTGATGGATATTGAAGGTCAGGTCCTTTTGTCATAGAGCAGAGAGTCACTCTACCTTTAAAAATGTAACAGATAATTCCATCCTTGATTCCTATATGCGGGGTACAAATCTGAAACACGTGTACAGCTTCTTTGTTAATTGGGTAACTTTAATTTATTCATGTTTTGTCCTGTGTGTTTTGCAATATACTTTTTGTGTGTCACTCCATGTTCTGGAGACCCCCCCCCCCCGATTAGTGACATCTCCATGTACTATAGGGCGATCCAGTTGAAATAAATATGTTTAAACTAAAATCTCTTGGGGCGTAGTCCTGCATTGTATTCTACTGACCCCGTGTGTTTTGTCCGGTTTCGGGGAGATATTGCATTTCCGTAGGTTTTTCTCAATACTCAATCAAACATGAACCGATCGTTTGTGTATTAGTTGTTATTTATGTGAAATGATAAATCTATTTTTGTACAGATTTTTAAATTTCTGATACTTGCTAGTTTTTGTGTAAAGTTATCTTTAATTGTATTCTTGTATATCAGTTATAGGCCTATGTCTACTTTTAAATTGAATACTGTCGGCGACAAGAGCTTTTAGCTAATGTTTCTTGTAATGAAACCGACAAAAAATGAAATGAAATCTAACGCTAACCATAAGTGCAAATTAACGACCATGGGTTTGCCTGGAAGTTCACAGTTTGCATGAAAGTTGCCCCACTGGTGTTTGAGGACAAAAACCACCCGGTGCACCAGGGTATGGGCACTAGTTCATCCTCAGTGCACTAACAGATAAATTGTAACATAAATGAATGAATGAATGAATGAATGAATGAATGAATGATGATGATGATGATGATGATGATGATGATGATGATGATGATGATGATGATGATGATAAAAGCCCATCTCAAATTCTGTCTGTATATTCACGGTAAGTATGCAATCTCTGAGAGTAAGTTGTTGCAGATAGCATAGTGTAACCCAGCATGCATGATGGTTGTTTATACACGGCTTGCAAATTATCCCATCATTAACAGCATATTTAAAACTAATACCTCGTGTGTAAAACCAGGTCTCTTGCGTTCCGATGCAGTATAGAATTCCCATACAGCTATTGTTTCCATTGATTTATCAATAAAAGCATGTAATTTTATAGGCGCGACTTGTACACTGCCAAACAACAACTGCAAACACTTTTGCGTGCTCACATTACAGCCAAGAAGGCCACATTTCACAGACTTCGCAGTCGATTCAATTTATATGTGTATCAATTCGTCTCTTCAGTGACAAAAGTTTACAAATCGGGAATTGTAAATCCCTGTGTCGTTTTTTACAAAACGTTTTGCAACGTTGCGACAACGACATGTTGCTTTCAGAGAGTTCTTGCTGACTTGGCCTCCATGCACCCCCCTTGTGGAAGTGGGTTCACCACACCAGCACGTGGAGGTTGCAAACAGGAAGTTGCGGCTTGTAATGACACAGGCCACGGGGCTGCTGACCTATATCTGCACGCCAGCTGCTCTGGTAATGTAGGCCAAAGAGGCAACCTCCATGTCAACATCAGCACGGTACTAGTATTTTGCTTGCATGATACATGGAAGAAAAATCAGCAGACAGTGAAATGATAGGAATATGTACAAATGCCGTGATTCTTTTTTTTATTTTTACTTTTTTTGGAGGGGGGGGGGGTCGGTTTGTGCATGCCAAATGAAAAACACATACTCTGATTACTCATTTACCATGCACAATTAAACTGTTTCACCACTTTACTTCATTTAGTTTAATCAGGGACGTGCTAAATAACACGTCCCTGGTTTAATCATGGTTTAATTTGGGGTTCAGTTGAATGGTTGCATTTGCTGATAGACAGGAACATTTAGAACCCAGTGACCATTGATAGAAAAATACATCATTAGATTCTTAGGGGAGCCATCAGCAGACTGTTGACATACCATAAACCTTGGAACAGCAGCGCAACCGAAGTTAACGCTTTCACGGTCATAGTGCTGCAAAGCATCCAGGACCAGATGTAATTGTCGTCTGCTTCTTTTAATGCGGATAATATTTTCCCGTAAAATTTGTCTTAACACTTTTTTTCCATTGAATTTTAGATGATTCCTGCAAAGATGGCAACCCACATGCTTTCATTGGGGCATGTGTTTTGGACGCATTACCCTTGCCAAGTCTGACCGAGAAAGAGTTAATTGCATGGTCAGGGGGATTCCATTACCTGATGACAGACTCAGTCTCAGACGGCTACCACAGTAAAGGGTAGCCGCCTCAGTCTGTCAACAGGTAAAGGGGCGCCCGGAACGTTGCATGGAATCTGTACTTTCTATATTGTATTTGCATCGGATCATAATTTCATCAAAACTGGTGCAAGTGAGATCTCTGACACAGGTTTTACAATAGAAAGCAATTGATTTTATGGGTGTATGGAGAACTTTATTGGCATTAACATTGTATATATATATATATATATATATATATATATATATATATATATATATATATATATATATATGTGTGTGTGTGTGTGTGTGTATATGTGTGTGTGTATATATATATATATATATATGTGTGTGTGTGTGTGTGTGTGTGTGTGTATGTGTGTGTGTATATATATATATATATATATATATATATATATATATATATATATATATATATATATATATGAAACGTGTATACCGGTAAACACGAAGGAAAAAAACATGAAATGAGACATAAATACATGTATATGCACCTAATACAAAACGATACAATGATACATTACATGTATGGGTGGACCCAGGGTATTATTTCACATGGATTAATTAAAATGAGGTATCAAGTGTTATTTCTGCAGATTGAAGATGCATGTCCATTATTGAGAGCTCACATCAGGTGCTGGTTGAGATCAGCTGGTTCATGTGGGTTCTCAGTAGAGGGCTCTGTAGGTAGGCAGGCTTGGTTACTTTAGTATGACCAAGGAGGGTACAGCTCTCCACCCTGCTTGGTATGACTGTGTTTTTTCCATTATTTTCCATTGTGATTTGCACCTATGTAGCTTTAAAACCACTCTGTCTGGAAACATCAAATTTCTTGTGGAAAATGGTTGTATTTTTGCTGCAAAACTATTTAACATATTGAATGTTGCTTGAATGTAGAATCTTATGGGAATACACACCTCTAGCCTGCAAGAATGTTGTGTATTGGGTTGTGCATTCACCCAAATATGCAAAATTGCTAATTGTCAAGAACTCTCCTATTGGAAATTTGATGTGTACTAAACTGAATACACAATGCAATACGCAAAATTCTTGCAGGCCAGAGATGTGTATTAATATGGGATTGTATGCAACTACAGTGATCTAGATCCTTGCTTTAGCAGGTGAAATACGGACATTTGCTTGAGCATATGATTTATACACCTACAGTAAAACCTCCCTAAACTGAACACCGTTGGGACCGTAAAAAAGTGTTCGAAAAAGCGAGGTGTTTGGTATAGGGCGGTTTGCTTATATTGGAAGTATATATTTAGGACCGAGAAATGGTGTTCAGTATAAAGAGGTGTTTGGTATACAGAGGTGTTCGATTAAAGAAAATATGTCTTACTGTATATAGATTTTTATCATGAGCCTTTCAGTGTTTTGACATTGTTGGGTGGCAAATTATGTTGGAAAGTGATAGGTTACAGGTGGCTTCACAGGCCAAGCAATAGTCTGTACCTTTTGATCTTGAAAGTCTGGCCAAGGAGCTACATAGCCTCCTTGATATGGCACATGGTGTTTTAGCCCTTCAAGTGCTAATCACTGCTATAGTTGTTTGTTCTTTTTTTCTCATTACTGTTAAATGTATAATGGTGAAAAGACTCAAATTCCTCGTGAAGACGCCTTTCATTCAAATACAAACAAGCCTAGTCTAAAACAAAAAGTAGTTTTGGTCAACAGCTTTCCTCAGGACACTGCGCACAATGCACATAAAGTGTCCTAAGGAAAGCTGTTGACTCAATCTTCAATCAGCACTTTAAGGGTTAATTCATACCTACGACATCCTTTTGAAAGGTTTTTCTTTTTAGCTCAGCTGACTTGTCAGCCGTGAGTATATAGGATGAGTGGTTATTCATTATGGATTAATTTATTTGTCTTCTGTTTGTTCACAAATAACTTATTTTCTCACTTGCTTTCAAAAACTTTTGACCAGATTCTGTGCATATGTAGTGGAGATGTTGTTTGGATGGGTCGATCTACCAAGGTTGTTCAACAGGTTTTGCCTCAATGATTTTTTTTCTGGCAATCTTTTAAAAAATGTGTTTGAAACTGCAGGGCACATTGGTTTGATATCGCACAGCCACTCACCTCTGAGTAAGGTGCACCAAATAGTGCTGCATGGACGTTTCCCTTTTGTCAGTGTGTGTTTGTTGTCATTTTAGCCTTTGCTCCAAAATCACAGGCTAAATCCTTTTCAACCAATTTGAAGAGTGTTAACAAAATTTTTAATTGACATAATGGCGAATAAGACAAGGTGGTTAGGTATTGAGCATACATTCAACATAACTGCACAATATCTAAAACAAGTTGTGATCAGATGCTCTGAAAAAACTGGTGGATAGCTAGACAGATATACCCATTCAAGGCACATATACACACCTAGGTTTGATGACATTAACCCTTTCCCCCTTAAACCGGCCAAAACCGAATGGTGATCAAATGTCGTCTGCTTCAGTGTTTTCAACTACATGTGATTTCAACAGTTATGAAAAACAATTTGACTGAAAAATGTACATAAGACTTATCAAGATCACATGCCCCAGGTCAACAGCTTTCCTTGGCATGGGTTGGGCACTTAGTGCCCAACCCATGCCAAGGAAAGCTGTTGACTCAGTCTTAATTCAAGGGGGGAAGGGTTAAACCTGGTGTATATTTGTGCCTTGGATGGGCATCTGTCTAACTATCTACCAGTTTTCTTTGGTTTTCTAGGTAGCACTGCAGGAGCATTAGGTATGTCTGCCATTTCTTTTCTGTGTAATTCTGAAATAGAATATTTTTGTCTGACATTGCAGCAGAACTCTTGTCGAAGTCAACAGACTCGACAGAGCACAGGGCATTCAAAGTGAGAGACCAGCTGCTCTGAAAGCTGAAAGACCAACTTTTCGTGATTCTTTAATCAGTACTTTTCATGCTATTTATACTTCCCATGAGAGACCGTCTGTCTCGAGAGACCACAATTTCATCTTCTCTAGACAGTTGTGATCTAAAGACAGGTTTTACCTCAAACGCTGTTGGGTTAAGGTCATTCAGCCTTAGGCCAGACTTAGGTCAGAGTTATTTTATATTTCGTTTTACAAACCCTGCTGACTCCATATTTGTCCAAATCAGAACAAACATAAGTACTAAAATGAAATGAAAATGTAAATTTATCTTTTTTAAATGAAAATTTTTGCTGACTGTAATGGATAAGGCATATACTTTTTAAAATTTTGGCGAGCAAAATCTGTGTTTAGGTGACAGTTTCTGTTCTTTTCCCACTCTGGACCATGACAAGGTGTGAAAGCATACTGCAACACAAAGAGGCAGATGTATAAGAGATGTAATGCTAATGATGATACACATTGTATAGGGTGTTCAGTTAACACAGTTTTTGTTATGTGATGAGTGCAAAATATTGACCAGTGTGGCAGAGTAATTATTCCGTCCTTCCCATTATTCCTAATGCTAAAATGCTAAAAAACATACAAACATTTCACTTTTTTTTCTATTCCTCCTTCCTACCCAAAGTGTTAGAGGCAAAGATTTGTGAAACTCAAAAAAAAAGTCTGGCCTTATTACTGAACTTCTGACTCTTGAAACATTTGTTTTCAGTCTTAAAAAATTGATATCAGATTTGAATGAAACTAGCCTCTTCAGAAAGCCTGCACAAGAGAACAACACACTTTAAATCAATGCTGTGTACAACTAAAGGCCAAGTCTAAAGATCATTTGGTTCGAGAAATAGAAGCCTGCATTTGAGCCACAACCTAAAAAGTTTATATTCAAATTGTCAAAACATCGCCCTCTGCAATGCTTCATCAGAAAAATCCTTTGGATGGAAAAAGAAGAAAGAAAAAAAAGTGTAGGGGCTTCCTGCATGGTGCATATGACATATACAAATGTATGCCGCTATCCTCCACAAAGTTTGGAGGTCTTGCTCAGGTTAACCAACTTTCAACAGATCAAATTGCAAACTCATTGCTGACAGAATGCATTAAGAAACGAGAAAAGAAGATTTGGTTCAAAGCAAATCTGTGTGCATACACAGGAAAGTTGTTGTCTTGTACATTCAAGTTGAAATTGGAAAAAGCTACATGAGAGAAGTCATGAAATTTAAGAAAAAACTGTGGCAAAATAAGGCTCTTGACATGAAAAAGAATCTGCTGGTAAAAAGGAAATGTGAGACAGAAAGAAAGAATTCTTGATAAAACAGAATATCAAGTGTTGGCAAACAAACAAGATTTGGTCATGTAGTGAGAAACTCTAGCTGGTTCTAGTACACTTTTTATTGCAAATTTGAGACATTTGTGGATCAATGTTGATACCACAGCAAGGACTGATGACAAAATAGTCACCAAATGGCTGTACTAAACTGTTATGTCTGACATCAGTGGAAACAACAAATCCTATTGATGTACATGTTACCGCTGATGACAGATTATGGCTTGTTGTTTGTCTGGTCCATCACAAAAAGGTACAAGTCTGTTATTGTTGCTTCTAATCTGCATTATTTCCATTCACTGATAGGGCCACACACTGTTCAGAGATTCTAGCTTTAGTTGTGTCAGACAGCTTAGATCTGGACGAAATTGATGGCGGACAAACCTGGGATGTGAAGTCAGAATGGCACATCAATGCATAATAGTTTTGAAGACAGATCTTCAACACTTAAATTTTTCAAACACCCCCTAATTGGTATAAATTCAAATTCTGCAACTTTCGTTTGTGGTTCATTGGATGCACCTGCAGTTTTAACTCATGAATTGAAGTTGGAATGACACTCTACCTAGAACGTTTTGAAGATATTCAAGGTTTAAATTTTTTAAAGACCCAATTTGCATAATTTTCAAAACTTTTCACCCCCGTTCATAAAAAAGCAAGATTTTTATGTATGGAAGTATAGTCATGCCAAGCTTGCAGTTTCTACATGTAATATTCTTCAAAAAAGACGTGAAGAAATTTGCTGGTAAGGAAGAATAAGAAAGAAAGAAAGAAAGAAAGAAAGAAAGAAAGAAAGAAAGAAAGAAAGAAAGAAAGAAACAAACAAACAAACCATAAGACCTTGCTGCCTACCAATAAACTTAACTTGCCTGACCGACAACTTCAGAGCTCCAATAATAGCTCATGTGTTGTGTTAAAGTAGTTCTTCCTTTGAGGGCCCACCTGTCATGTAAGACTACTTTTATCATGTTTATTTGACCTTTATTGAGAGACCACCTGCTTTATATGATTATGACCACTTTTGTGACACACAACCTCAAGGATGGTCTTCCAAAGTGGTAATATTATACAGATTTTACATACAGGTACTTCTATATGAATGCATGTCATTCATCTCTTTTTTACATTTGACTGTCTGGCAGAAAATTAGGGCATCAATTACTTAACCAGCCAAATCACTGATGATTCATTTTTGCCGTTTTACCTTCTACGACATTGAGTGTCTCACCTGAAACATCTATCAGAAAAGTGGGTTAATTCGGAAGCCTCAGGCTTTTCTTTTGAACTGAGTCCAGTTTTTATGAGATGTCTGTCTCTCATTGAAACAATTAGTTTAGTCGGCCACTGGGAAGTCACTGGCTGGTATTGTTATGCTTTTGTGCCTGTAGACATGGACTGGTCTTTACATGCAGACAGATACTGGTGCCTTGGTTGTTTTATGGCAAGTTCCGTGCATCTATTAACCCAGTTTCTGTAATTATTTCATGACATAATCCTGTGTGATCTATAAATTCTCCAGGGAGCCCTATTAGTGAGGGCAGAGCTGTGTCCAGTATCAAAGTAGACAAGGATATCTGGCATGGTTTAATTTGTACTTAATTATCTCAATTTATGTGATAGAATCTGCATTGCAATGAAAACGAGAGAGAGAGAGAGAGAGAGAGAGAGTGAGAGAGAGAGAGAGAGAGAGAGAGAGAGAGAGAGAGAGAGAGAGAGAGAGAGAGAGAGAGATTGGACGTCTGTTTTATGCATAAAGCTTGATCTATATTACATACATGTATCACTTGCTTTATATGAATAAGCTCCAGTGCATTTTAAAGACCAGACCAAGACACGATACAGAGAGCTCAGAAAATTTGCACTAGCATTCATTAAAACTTGTCAAAAAGAAGTTCTGTGATGGTCAATGCTACCAAAGCTCATGAGATCAAGGGTAGAAATTTTTAATTTACCATACTACAGATATTCACTATCTGCACAGTGTTGTGTGGAATGTTCATGAGGCTACTTTTATCCATGAAACACGAAAAGACTACCTGTCTTGAGTGTTGTTTCAGCTCAGCTGACTTATCACATTTTCACATTTTTTGACTTCTCAAAAAAAACAACAAAAAACAAAAAAAACCCATTTAATTGCCAGATCCACTTCAAACTTGGCAGGGATCTACCTTGGGTGGGTCTCTACCAAGGTTGTGCAGAAAGTCATACTCCGGTGAGTTTTGGAATCGTTGATTAAATTTTTGTGTGCATTTTTTGATAAAATGTTCAAAAATCTTCATCTCTAAAACTGCCCAGCCTTGGAGATTACATAGGCCTTCTGGGGATTCTCAGACCTTAATTTGTTCAACAGGTGGTGCGCCAATTTTTTTTTCTATATTTTGATTTAGGTTTGTGTGTTTTCCCTATTTTCAACTTCTACTCTAAAGCGCCACTCAGAGTGTTTTGAAACTTCATGGAAATGTAGCTTAATGCATGTATTCCTTTTGATTGCTATGTAATTCAATAGGGATTATGATGGAAATTCACAGTCTGCACATGTAAGGTCAGCAAGACACAGGACTGTCACAGTCCTTCCCCCCACCTCCCCTTTTTAAATGCAAAGCCATGTTAATGAAAAGCAAGCCACTGTTTTATGGTGCTTCAAGCACATTTGAATCATCCTGTGAGGACCAGAATCAACCCACTGCAGGGATTATTGGGTCAAAGTTGAGACAAAAATCAAACCTTCTAAAACAATTACAAGCTCGTGTACGTTGGCCAAAAAAAGATAAATGTTGACAATTTCTGTGACTAGGTGCTTCACTTATTTACACTCATTGTTGTGTGTGATATGGCAAATATATCATGTTTGGCCTGCAGTCTCGCCTCAATATAAATCGAATATTGCACCACTGTGCTAAAGGTGAATGACTTCAAGGACAAAACAGGGCAAGTTGAATGACCAGCAGCCTTTATTGATCCTTGCATGAGCAACCGCCAGTTATTCCATTTCCAGTCCACTTTTCCCTTCCTCAATTCACTTCACACCTGTTTATTTCCAACATCGAGCTAAGTTTCCGAAAACTGGTTCTGTTGCAACAATTCACACATTGTTCAGTTATGATTGATGCAACATATATGACAAAACAATAACAAAATTAATATCAGCTATATTTAAAATCAGGCTTGTGCATGTTTATTCAATTTTTTTTTTTTTTTTTTTTTTAATTTTTTTTTTTATTTTGTTTGTTTTTATTGTGAATAATGAAAAAATTAAATCTGTTTAAGCAATGTCCCGAAGCTTGGCAGATTTGCAAACAAGCCTCTATCAGCCCATGTCATAATTTTCATGGGTCTTTTGTTTGTTTTCATTTTGAATAATAAACAAAATAAATTGTTTCAGCAATGTCCTGAAGCATGGCTTTTTTTCTCAAACAAGACGCCTCCATCAACCCAGTTCATAATTTTGCTGTTTGTTTGGGAGAGTGATGGGGAGAAAGGGGGAGGGAGGAGGGGCGCATAGCTGGGCAGGACCTTGAATCAGGTCACCTGGTTTCCAAGTATATACTCAATCACAGTCGACACATTGTAGTGCTGTTGTGAAGCTGCGGAGTATAAATCACCATTACTGAATGGAAGGGGCCTAGTGGACAGTCAGTGCAGAACTGGGGCATAAAGGCTCTGCGCTGTGGCCAAGTGATAGCATAATGTCTACATCCTGTTCCACTATTAACTCTATTTTAAGCTGCTGAGAGGCGTACTTGTTTGCCCCAAACACAGTCGAGCAATTATGAGATCCGGGATCTCCAAGTGTATATGTTGACTTTTGTGGTTTGTGTGGTTAACCTTGTATTTGATATATAGTTTCTAATTCTGGTGACTGGATATTTTAGGTACACACTACCAGGGGGTATTACAGCAATAGCTGATATTAACAATAGAGTGTGGAAGGGCTTACATACATGTATATCATTGTGGAGGTGCAGGGTAGAAGGTTAACTGTAAACTGAAGCAGTGTGGATTACTTTACAGGTGGAAGGCTCTATTTATTCTGTATTAACTCTGGTTGTGCCATAACTTTAGTGTGTGTGTCAGAAACACTGTCCAATTGCCATACTACTTTTTTTGGTATGTTATGTAATAGGGCCTTGGCAATTGACCAGGAGATACATAAAGGTATAAAGCACAACCAGGGTTAACTGGTAAAGGGGGCCAATGGAAATAATAACATACACTGTATACCATTGGGAAATCTGAAGAAGTAACTTGTATCATTTAGGGCACAGGACTGATCTGGACTTTAAAATTTGTACCCTAATTGATAGGGCACAAAAAATTCTATGACCGCAAGCCCTGGACTAGTGAAATCTTTGTGGCAAAATTAACCGGGTGCACAAATTTTTGTGATCCTGTGTCCTGGACTCCTTTTTTTTCTCTCTTTAGCTAAATCCAAAAAACATTAGCATTTGGCTAATTGGCTAATGGTGAGAGTGTTTCTTGGCTGAAGTAACCTTTTTAAATGCCTTTGCTTTCTTAAATGTTTAATTCTCTGATCCCCCAAAATTCCAAAATAATATTTGAAAGCTTTGATTGTAGCATTGTTTATATGTTAATTCAGCTGTAAAATATTCTAAATATAATGGACTCTCCCAATTTAAATGACTAAAGGGACTGAAGAAATATGATCTTAATAGGAGATTGGTCTTCATAGATATGATTTAATTGAGGGTACACAAAAACAGGGTTCTAAATAATCGGTAGTCTTAAAATGTAGAAATGGTCTTTTTGTAGATGGTTGCCTTAACTCTCTAAGTGCCACATTTTGGACTGACTCAACAGCTTTTCTCTGCAACTGGAGACATCCTGGTACTTGAATGAAAGGTCTTTTTACGAGTGATACGAATCTGTGATCCTAATGATAATTCAGACTAATTTCACTTTAGTATATCGACTTTAGGCTTGATTGGCACTGAAAGAGTTAATTAGAGATTTTTACTGTGAAAGGCTGTTATTGAGACCCACTTTAGCTAAATTTCCTCAGCACTTAAAGGAAAAACATGGTAAATTATATTAACAGTGGATTGCATGGAAAAGCTACTTGTTTGCGTATATTTATTAAAGGTACAAAAGGTTAATCCTGGCTGTCACAATACCTGTACACACTCCCTGGTCTCTCCAGCTGGCAATAATAAATACTGAGTTTCAACAGTGCTACCCAAGAAACAGCAGCAGGCATATTATATACGGCTGTAAAGTTTAAGTGGATGATTGCTGTTAATGCTCCCAAACAAAGGGACAGATGTGTAGTCCTTGATAATTTTTATTTCAATTTAACCACACATAGAAAACTTAAAGGCCAAAGGTCAACCCCTTGCCAAATTGTGGCCTCCAAACGCAGGAGATCTCTCATAGAAGGTATAACTAATAGAGAAAGTACTAATTAAGCACTGGGTTGTGAAATAGTGGTCTTTCAAGGTTGTGGGATGGTCCCTGTCTTGAAAGACCACTACAATGAGAGTACCACCTCCCTTACAAGACTATCTCTTCAAAATACTGTGACCCTCACATAACCACAGGTCAGGTGTAACCGGTCAACAGTAAGGTTTTTGGCTAGTTGCCCCAGTTATCTTTTTTGTCATACTTTGGGGCAACCAGTGGGTTAAATTCCTATTTAGCTTTGAATGTTTGGTTGCGCTGACTGAGATTTTAGTTGCCCTGGGCAATAGAGCTTGCCCTAAGGTGCAGCCCAGCACTGGGTGGATTAGCAAGAAGTTCAGCCTCATGCTTATCAAGCTTCACCATCGTAATTATACATATCTATTAAACTAGACATGGTCTCGATCAAAACACACAAATTCTATCAAAGGCCAGTAGTGTACCTGCTTCTGACAACCACCTTTCAATGAAAATTGGTTGCTGGTTTTAAGCTGGAAGTTTTGGAGGGCCTATGTAGATGAGTTGTGGGAAAAAAAAAAAAAAAAAAAAAACTTCAAAAGAACTTGATATTGTCTGTGCCTATTTTTCAAAGTGCTCAGGCAGTTGCAGGTGGTTTTTTCATGGCCCTCCTGCCAAGGTAACAAGGAGAAGACAGCATGATGTACCAGTAAGGTATACATTAATTGGGAGCACTGTTGGTGCAGTGGTAACAAGCTCGCCTTTCACCTCAGTACTGGGGGTAGGGGTAATTCTTGCCCTGGGAAATAAGTGGAAGGCGTTCCTACTACTTGGACTGTGCACAGCTGAGTATTTTTCTTAAAGTCATTTGGTTCCCTACAACACACAAGTAGGTAGTAAAGTATATATTCCAACCTCTGTACCATGGACAGTGATTAATAATGGCTTGGACTGCTTCACAACCCATGCTAAACATATGGTCTATACTGATGTATGTTGATAAAGTTGAAAAAAAAAATCTTGGTCTAACAAGTTAATAGCCTTGATTATTGCTTGTAAGAAGACCTTGAAAGAAGACAGTCTCAACAGTTGCCATTAGGAACTCTGATTAGTTTTGCTTCTTGTATTCCCAATCATGATAAAGACTTTTTTTGTGTGTGTGTGCCATGTGTTCAACCTCAACCTGTCAATAAAAACAACTAGACCCTCACCTGTTTGGGTTGTCTATGTGCAAGATAGCCATCTGAATCCAGGCCTGGACAGCACCAGTGCCCTTCACCAGAGGAACACTGAAAATGAGGTACTTTAGAAATGGTAAGGACATTTGTAGTGATTTGATGGCCAAGTGAGACAATTTCAGCTCAGCTGACTTTATCAATCATTTTGACTCAATGCATGCAACCAACAGATCAACAGCTCTTGAATTTCAAAGTGCAGCATTAAAAATTCTGCACTTCAAATTTCAGTCCCGATATCGATCAATATATGCAAGATCAGCTTAGCATATGACGAGCATGGTCTCCTTGTTATAAAATGGTGTCCTGCTTTTTTTGTTTCTCATGATATATATTTTTATAAGTTCTGAAAAAAGTATGCACGAGTCCTCATATCCTCATGCCTTGGCCAGAGTATTAATGGGTAACTGTATTCTGTAGATCTGTGGTTGCTTTATGTACCAGTTGTATTAATTATGTCTGTGTGCCAGATAGACAGACTCTCTCTCTCTCTCTCTCTCTCTCCCTCTCTCTCTCTCTCTCTCTCTCTCTCTCTCTCTCTCTCTCTCTCTCATCTCTCTCTCTCTCTCTCTCTCTCTCTCTCATCTCTCTCTCTCTCTCTCTCTCTCTCTCTCTCTCTCTCTCTCTCTCTCTCTCCCTCCCTCTCCAAATTTGGTATTGTTATACCCTTTGTGCATAGATTTTCTGGTTTTTTTTGTGTGGAGGAGTCATGATGTTTAAAAATTCTACAAATTAGGGGCATTAGAAATTAGAAATCAGCATTTTATAACTTCAGATTTTAGTTGAGGCAATGTACAGATTGAAAGGGGAGTTTTTATCAGTTTCTTGTAGTGATCTGGTTTTATGAACCATGTTTGCAATTAAAAAAATATCTGACACCTATATGTGTATATCATAAAACTGGGTGACAAGTTTTCACTGCATTTACATGAAGTCACTTTTTGTGAAAATAGCTCATGCACATATGAATATTTTTGAAGAAAAGTTGACAAATATATTACTCGAGCAGGAAATAAGTCCAGTCTGGTGATGGGTATTATATCTACATATTAATTTCTCTTAAATAGAAAAGGCAAAATGAGACAGAAAGAAGAAAGCAAGCAAGCGAAAAAAAAAAGAAAGAAAGAAATAAAGAGTTGATTTAAATAAAGCAAAATCATGTCATTATTGATTTGGCCTTGGAATAGTCACGCCATGATCAGCTGCTTTTTTGACCTTTGTACTGTGTTGTTATGGATAACTTTGTCCTCCATCCGGACTGTATTATTTTGTATTTTTGGGGGATAGTACAGTAATAATTATTTGATTTTCTTGCATGACACTGTCATGATGATTATTGGACAAATGTGCTGACCATAAAAACATCTAACATATGTTCAGTACTGTGCGCTGCAGTCATGTCTGCTGCGAGGTCAGTTGCTGTCTCATACTGCATGCTGTCTGGACAGGGAGGCTGACCAATATTTTTATGGACAGATCCATAAGCCTGTGGACTTGCACCTGCCACATATTTGTTGCTGAAAAAAAAAAATTCAAAGAAATGAAATGTATACCTTGAAAATAAAACCTTTGATGAGTCCAGTCTGTCTTTTCACTGGCTTGAGAGTGTATTTGGATTGCCAGAGTAATTCCATGGACATACAGAGGAGGGCATGATATTTTGTGTCTTGTTAATATTGTTTTTAACCCTTTCCCCCCTTGAATTAAGACTGAATCAACAGCTTTCTTTGGCAGGGGTTTGGCACTTAGTGTCCAACATCTGTCAATGAAAGCTGTTGACCTAGGGCATGTTATCTTGATAGGTCTCATCTACAATTGTCAGTCAAACTGTTTTCCATTGCTGTTGAAGTGAGCTGGAAACACTGAAGCAGACGACATTTGACCAGAAGCCGGTTGTGGTTGGTTTAAGAGGGAAAGGGTTAATGTACTCTGTGCTTGGCTTCACTTGGCGTAGATGTCTGCCGCCATCATCATCATCATCATCATCATCATCATCATCATCATCATCATCATCATCATCATCATCATCATCATCATCATCATCATCATCATCATCATCATCATCACCATCATCATATATAGATACAATTGTAATATGGCCATCATATTTGTGATTATATACATGCAGTCAAAATGTATCGAGGACATTCTTTTCATGTGATCGTGACCACTGTTATGAGATACCTGTGTCAGACAGACAGGGTCATGACAGACATGTCTGACTTGTCAGTGTCTTCTTCACAGATTCAGCATGGGCCGGTTACTCCCAGTGTCAAATCACTCATCATAATAAATCCCCTGGCTGGCCAGAGTCTCTGCTATCACAGGTAGCAATCAGTTCTACAATCCTAGCAAGGTAGGATTTGGGTTGCAGCCATTGAATTCCATCCAGAACAGCTGTATGGAGTGTCTACAGTGGTGTGCAGCTATGTACTGAATATGAATTACCTGTGAAGGCAGCCTACGTGACACCATGCATGGTACAGTGCTGTCCTGCAATATGCAGGTAACCACGTAGGCTTTTTATGTTTTTTTTTTTTTTTTTTTTTTTAGGTAGCCTTCCTGTAAGACACATATATGACTTGTATCTTTGATGTAGATTGGCATATGCTTTTGCTGTCGGTGCTAATTGGCCCCATAGAGCTGCCAGTCTCGGACCTTATGCTACTCGCATATTAACACTTTAGGGCTCAAATTGGCCGAAAAGGACCTAGATATAAATTGTCACCTGCTTTGAGGTTTCTAATTGAATACCCCATGTTAACAGAAAATATTTTGTGTTGAAAATTATACATAGACCTCCAAGCTGAGCAAAGCAAAATTGTCAAGTCAGTCTTATTCTGACCCGGAGGGAGTTAAATGTTTTACTGTTCGAGTTCAGTCTGACTCAGTAGTTTACCTTCATGTGCTTTGGTCTACACTGACGAATACTGTTAACCTGGGTCATTTTTTGTTATCGCTCTGCCTATATCCTTAGCATGTCCATAATATATTAACCCATACAAGAGGGGTGGGGTAGATTGCAATGTGGTTCAAATTAAAATTTGACACCCATTGGTCTAAATTTAACGCCTTTTAAAAACAGCATGTGGACATATGTATATGCAAAAGTTGACTGAAATCTGAACAAATAAAGAGGATCAAATTACATTTAAAACATATTTTTAAGTTTCATTTTGCTCAATTTTAGTATGGAGGCATCTGTCAGGAAAAGTGTGAACAACAACCACACCTCCCAGAAAACAATCAAAAGAAAGGGGAATAAACTGGCATTTCTGCCTTTTTTATTGTTCATTGGTGGGAAAATTACAAGGGGGATTTTGAAGAAAATAAAAAGTGCACCCTAATTTACAACATTTTTTTTAAATCATGGGGTTATGATAATTTTGAAAATTATTGTCCTTAACCTTTGACCCAGGTCACTGACCCTGTTACTGAGGTCAACACAGACACAGGTCAAAATGGCAGTTCCTGACTTTGTTGATTTTGTATGAAGAGTTGAGCACATCATGGTGAGTGTCATTTAACTGATCTTGCCCATCAAAAATCTCTGGACGTCCTAAGGATATAAGCCTGAGGTATTGCGATGGCCTGTGCTTGTGCACACTTCTGTCTGTCTGAGTGTCTTGCATGTGATATTTCAAGAATTGGATAACCAAGAATTATGTCTCCCCGTGCAACGGGGGGGACATATTGTTTCTTCTTCTTCTTCTTCTTCTTCTTCTTCTTCTTCTTCTTCTTCTTCTTCTTCTTCTTCTTCTTCTTCTTCTTCTTCTTCTTCTTCTTCTTCTTCTTCTTCTTCTTCTTCTTCTTCTTCTTCTTCTTCTTCTTCTTCTTCTTCTTCTTCTTCTTCTTCTTCTTCTTCTTCTTCTTCTTCTTCTTCTTCTTCTTCTTCTTCTCCTTCTTCTCCTTCTTCTCCTTCTTCTCCTCCTTCTCCTTCTCCTCCTCCTCCTCCTCCTCCTCCTCCTTCTCCTCCTCCTCCTCCTCCTCCTCCTCCTCCTCCTCCTCCTCCTCCAACACACTGTTGTGTGTGTTGCAGACACAATAACTGGAGAAAGATTTGACTTGGGAAGTTGAAATTTCTTGTGAAGATGTTCCTATATAAAACCTTGCTTGGGATTGCAGATGGGTGACCTTGACGTATTTTTCAAGGTCACATGGGCATGTCATGTAAAATTGACGCGGATGCAATAACTTCGCAAGGATTAGACTTAGGAGGTTGAAATTTTGCATGATTATGTACCATAATATGAACTAGGTTGGGATTGTAGATGGGTGACCTTGACCTATTTTCAAGGTCACATGGCCTCTTTTAAAAATCATTGCAGATGCACTCGAGAAAGATTTGACTTAAAGAGGTTGATATTGTGTGTGATTATGTTTCTATGTAGATTTTTGTAAGACTTTGCTTGTAACTGCAGATGTATGACCTTGACCTATTTTTCAAGGTCACGTTGGCATGTCATGTAAAAATTGACGCGGACGCAATAACTCTGCAAGGTTTTGACTTTAGAGCTTAAAATTTTGAATGATCATATACCATAATATGAACTAGGTTGGGATTGCAGATGGGTGACCTTGAGGTATTTTTCAAGGTCACATGGGCATGTCATGTTAAATTGACTCGTATGCAATAACTTAAGAGATTGAAATTTTGCATGATTATGTACCATAATATGAACTAGGTTGGGATTGTAGGTGGGTGACCTTGACCTATTTTCAAGGTCACATGGCCACTTTTTAAAAATCATAGCAGATGCACTCGTGAAAGATTTGACTTAAAGAGGTTGATATTTTGTGTTATTATGTTTCTATGTAAGACTTTGTTAGACCTCACTTGTAAATGCAGATGTATGACCTTGACCTATTTTTCAAGGTGACATTGGCAGTTCCTCAAAAATCAACATTTTGAAATGTCAATCAAGAGTGTACCTTCACCATATCTGTAGATCATTGGAATCGTTATGCCTATTTATGAAAATAAGGGTGACAATAGTAACGGCGCACGGGGAGACATTTGATTTTCTGTTGGAAAATCAGCCTGTTCTAGTTATGGAATGTTTACAGCTCATCACCCTTCTAAAAGTCTACATCAAAGTTTGGAGGCCAATGGCCTCAAGCCAATTTCAATGTTGCCAGGGTCAATTCTCTTAGAAGTTCTTGCGTGCAATATATGAACAACACGATTAGCTAGGATCACAGATCTTTTACAGTTGATCACCATTGTAAGAATATACAATGAATTTAAAAGCCAATGACCTTGACCACATTTCAAGGTCACCAGAGATGATTTTCTTTAATAAATTTCTAGTGTGTGATAGGCTAGAACCAGATAAGCTAGGATCACAAAACGTTTGACATTTGATCACTCCTGTGAAAGTCTACATCAAGTTCATAGAACAGTTACCTTGACCCAATCTCAAGGTCACCAGGGTCAATCATTAAATTTTTTGCAAGTGATATCCGAAGAACCAGATGATCCAGTAAAAGCTGATCACCCTTATAAGAGTATATGTCAAGTTTGAAGGAAAATTACCTCAAGCCAATTTAAAGAGTCCGTTATCTTTAAATCTTTTATGTCTCTCAAGCTCAAGATAAGTTGGTATTACATGACTTAAACACTTTATCAGTATTTTTGTGAGTATAGATTGAGTTTAAAGAAGAGTGATCTTGACCCAATTCCAGGGTCACTGTCTTTGTATTGCCATATCTGAAAAGAGAGCATGCGTGACTGGGGGGGGGGGGGTAATGTGCTAGCCATTATTTTTTTCTTCTTCTTCTTCTTTTCCTGTAAAAGTGCAGGCATGCTGGTATTTGTGTGAAAGTTTTTTT
Organism: Hermodice carunculata; assembly: GCA_964020975.1. NCBI lineage: Eukaryota > Metazoa > Annelida > Polychaeta > Eunicida > Amphinomidae > Hermodice > Hermodice carunculata. The sequence goes on along the minus strand of OZ026614.1, from coordinate 78,388,197 downwards.
TCATGAGGAATTTGAAACTGGAATCACTGAGACAATTCAAATAAGTGCAACTTCTGTGGTACATTTGTAATTGGTAGTGAAAGTGTGACTGCATCTCTGCAGTCTAAGTGTGAACATTCCACTGGAAACATCTTTCTACCACACTTTTGAGCCACACATTCATTGAAGACTAAAGCAAAGGACAAGCTGGAATACATTTGCATGGTAATAGCCCTATGAGGGAACTTACATACATGTGCATGTGGCAATTGACATGGTGAATGTGTTTAAAATGATGTAAATTAGATGGATTAATTTTAAAGTGAAATTATGAGCACAGTAGTACCTGGTACTTTACACTGCTTTGTTGCTTGTAAATAAATTTCAAATTTATTAGAGAAGTAGACAGCAGTGTCATACAAGAGTGGTCTGAAAAAGTAAGACATGTGGTCTTTCACAAAGAGGTGGTCTTCAGAGCATGTGTCACTGTATCTTTTAAACAACACTGACACCTGCTAATGTGCTATTTACTCAACTGCTCAGGATAACAGTCTTGTGCTGCAGATGGTTCAAACCCTTTCCCCTTGGACTGAGGCTAGTTCAACAGCCTTTCTTGGTGCATGGAGCCCAACACAGGCCAAGGAAAGCTGTTGACCTGAGGCATGTTATCTTGACAGGCCTCATCTACAATTCTTATTCAAATTGTTTTCCATTACTGTTGTAATTAATCAAAAATAAACAGAAACAGACAACGCTTAACCACCAGCCTGTTTTAACAAATTTTAAACCCTTCAGTGCCAAATTTTGGACTGAGTCAACAGCTTTTCTTGGTGCACATTGGGTGCAATGCGCCTAATGCATACTGAAAAAAAGCTGTTGACCTGGGGTATTCTCTCTGGAACTTTAGGCATACCGATACTTGAATGAAAGGTCTTTTCACGAGGAATATGAATCCGGGATCCTAATACTAATTCAGACTTGTCTGACTTAAGTAGATCGACTTTAGACATAATTGACACCGAAAGAATTAGTGGTAAAGCAGTAAAGGTCAAGGTGAAGTAACAAAGAAATATAACCACGTGTTTTGAAAGAGTGCTCCAAAAAGACATGTAGTCATCCGTGGGAGGTAGCCTGTACTGCTAGTATTACAGTGTTCTATGTACAAATGTCAATCCAACTTTCAAAAGTATGTCAGTAAACAAATGTATGTACATGTATTGTATATCTAAAGGTTGTTACACTTGAGGTATTAACTGCAGCCAGAACCAGTGGTAAAATGAAATTTCATTGTAATTTTATTTTCACGGTTTTGAGCCATGAGGCAAATAAGCAAAAATAAACATTCTGTATTCATCTTAATAAGAGCACAGTGCACAATAAAAAAATCCATCCACAAAAGCTAAAAAAAATGTAGATACTAAGTGTTACAATAAATTCTACCACTAATTTGAAAACTATTGGATATTTTTGGAGTTCTTTCGGTCAAAGAAAATGTGGTGTGTGCTTATTAGGGAGTGTGCCCTTGTTAAGATGAATACGGTACAGTGAAATTAGGTGAATCTATGGTATTGAACAAAGTTGTAGTATTGTAAATTATGAAAATTTGGGGCATTTAAAGAATGAAATGTAGACTATTATCAAAACTATGACAGGAAAAGATGCTGTTGCAGCCTTTAACAAGTGTGTTACTGATAACGTCATCCAAAAAAATACTGCATAAAAGTTGCAAGCCTTCAGATCATGCTACTTAGGAATGTTTCAAATATCATATGCCAAATACCTTCATATCTATAAATCATGCTGTTGAATTAAATTCTAACCATATTATGCGAGCACTGTTAATACAATGAATATAAAAAAAAAGGTGCATTGGATATTTTAGGCCATGCTGATGAGCAACATCTCAGTCACCAACTCTCGCATGTTCACACCTGCAGCCAATTACACCATCAAATAGCCCCTCCAGGTGTCATCAATGGAGTGAAACATGTCTTAAAAAGCACCTCTTGGGATTACCAAGTTGGGGTCTCTCAAGACAGCAAGACAGACTGGCCTCTTATGGGAAGTATAAATTACATGAAAATTACAAAAGCAAAGTGTCTTGAACAAGTGGTCTTTAGAGGCAGGTGGTCTCTCATTAGAGAGGTTCCCCAAGACAAGGACTGCTGCACTGCGGATGCTTTTTTTTCTCAGAATTTCTGTATTTATGATGAAAGTTGTCCAAAGAAAAGCGATGATTTATGATGTCAAGGTGTGAAGGGGGCATCAAGACCGGCCTTGTCTGCAATTCTCAGACAAATGGTTTTCTATTAACATTCAATTAAAGTAAAAACATTAAAGCCCATGACAATTTGCATCTGGGCTCTTCAGGGCAATTTGAGTTGGGGGGAAAAAAAAACACTAAAGGCTCGACTGCTGTCCGTGACCTGCCAAAAGGATGGACTGACACATAGACATATAAAACTGACTAACTGTCTACTTAAGCGCTTGAGATCTCCTGGTCAGGATAGGGCTGAATCAACAGCTCTCTTTGGCATGTATAGGGCACAGTGCACCCAATCTGTGCCAAAGAAAGCTATTGACCTGGGGCACTATCTAAATCGTGCACAGACACAATTGTATATATTGTATAAAAACTGAAAACTTTTGGTTATAGTACAGAGGTCGCATTTGACAGATTTCTTTGTAGATGATTTTGAATCGTTTTCAAGAAAGACACGAACACTCAAAATTCATTGATTGATTATAGCTACCACATCACACCAGCTATGCAATGGAAGTTAGAATGCTTTAAGCTCATTTGGTGAATGTTGTCAATAATCATTACAGATGGATTTTTGTGTATCAATAATTTAGCATTACATGTATTTGCAAATAATTTCAGGTTGTCACACTTGAAAATCTCATTTCTGGTGGTGCCCACAATTTCAGTTGTGCATGGTCTTAAGGTGACAGTGGTATAGCTTCCCGGGAGAGGAAGGTCACATATCTGTTTATGGTAGACAGTAAAATCTGTCTTCACCGCCTCCCCCCTCCCCCCTCCCCCCATTGTGGCCGGTCAGGGTAAGGGGTCAGTCACAGGAGGTGTCAATGACATGAAAAGTATACATGATGGTTCCAGCATGCTTAAAGTTGTACACAAGTGTTATCCAGAGTACTTCAAAGGCCAACAAGGGTGTTTATGATGGCTGTGATCTATTGTCATCTGTTTGTTTATGCTAGATGATCTGATAAGAATAGTCATTATCCTAGTTTAGGGCTTTTTTGGTGATGTAACCCTTCTGGTATGCATGCATCTGGAGTCAGTGGTTAAGTGATTGAAAGGTGCCATTAGGGATTAAATGTACAAAGCACATGATTGTACTGACTTTTAAGGGGATGTCACCAGCATTGAGGTGAAGTGTCTTGGAAAGTTGGTATATTGAGATAGGTTGTCTTATAGGTGCAGAATGACAGGTATCACTGTGGTTCAAAGCATAGGATTCTTATGTGCATGGTTCAGTACGGGTGACCTTGACCTAGTTTTCAGGAGCACTTAAGTGGGCAACCATGTTTGGGTTGTGCATTCTATGCCTCCAGTCAGGCAATTAAAATTCTGTGAAGACGACATATAAATGCAAATATTAACACAACAGAAGCGTTATACATGTATACACACACAAGGCGCAGGCTTTTTGTGTGTAAATATGAACATCCAATTATTGCTGGTTCTGATACTGGACAGGCCTAGACCTTGAGTTGCAGGTCACAGCTCAGGCATGGCCCAGTTTAGGGCTGCTCCCATAACCTTCAAACTGGAACAAGTTCATCCGTACTATGATGGGCATCATAAGATGCTTGTACACTGAAAGTAGAAACACTCAATCTAAAAGGATTCTTCAGCCATCAAGCTGAGAAGATTGGCACATGCATGGACCCTCCATCACTTTTATATGCATTTTCATGAAACATAAAATTTTGTTGGAAGGAAGTCCAGACCTTGATACCACATTTAAAAAAAACAACACAATTTTAGAGCAGTGCATACCTTTATTACTGAATCAAAGCATTTTGTGTTCTAGCTCCTGGTGTCGTAATCAATGTTCTTTTTACGTTTTATGTACAGTGTTATCCTGTTAGCTTTGTAAATATATTTGTTTGTCCATTATATGTCAGGAGAATTCCTCGATTAGTTTGATGTAATTATAGGGCTGTCCAGGTGAAATCAATATGTTTACAACCACAACAAAGGCCTACAACTTTCAATAATTCATGCACTGTGTGTTAACATTTCAATAAATCATAAACTGTGAATTCAAGATTTTGTCCCGGGAATGGTGACAATAGGTGAAATATATACCTTTTCACTGTGAAGTGTGAAAATACAACTTTTGTGCCTGACCCTTTAACCTCCCCCCCCCCCCCCCAATCCATGAGTATTAAATGCCACAGAAATAACACAACACAATGCCAACTATTCTATTCTGTGTATTCCATGTTTTCAAACTTTTTTCATATCAAAGATGTTTGTTAATTGCCCCCCCCCCCAAAATATATATATATATATCACTGAGTCCAAAATTTTCCAAGGAAAGCCTTTGGTCTGGGGGCATGTTATTTTGACAAGTCTCACCTTCTATTAACAGTCAAATGGTTTTTCACTATGGTTGAAATTAATCAAAAGCATTGAAGTAGAAGACATTTAGACCGCCAACATTTGGACCATGGGGGGGGGGGGGAGGGGTACTCCTGTTAGTGACGATACTGGGTATGTGTCGCTTTGAAGGCCCCTCTTTTCGGTAAAATTTCCCCAACAATGCGGTCCAGTATTTTGACAAAAATTCCATTTAAAAAAAGGGTTATTTTTTCTTGTTTATGGCCAAAAATATGGGAAAATTTCATTAACTAAGGTCAAAATTTTCCTAGAGCACTTTTTACGCCATATTTTCTACTGCAGTGTATTTCGGTTCAAAAATCCCCTTACAAAGGTATCATTTTTGTGAAAAAGTGCCCTAACAAAGGGTGGGTTTTTTGAAAGGCGGAGCCACGCACCCCCACCAAAAATTTGGGGAAGTACTGCCCCTCTGGGGAATCCACCCCAGCTTCATGTTTGCCGTCTTTCTCCTCTCCTTAGTCTCACCAAGGTGCCTAGAATCCTAGGTCCTTGGTCTCACCCAGACAGATTGGCAACGGGAAGGGTATAGATCAACAGTGAGCACTGACAATTAACTCGTACAGGTTGGTTAGCTGTGTCGGCTGCATGATGTCCTTCTCCATTTGTACACATGTAGACCTGATCACAACTGGGTTGTGTGCAGGCAAGAGACCAGGTTATACAATTTGTACATGTATGTGTGAAAGCAAAATAGAAAATAAAGTTATTTCAACAAGGGAATGCTTAGAGTCATGATAGGTGTAGGACAGGCCCCCAACATAGGGACTTGCGACAAATGTAGTGAACAAACAGGACAATACTAACACTTCACCGTAGTCTATGTAGGTGATCCTTTGTAAATAGAATTGCTCGATCGATGAGTCAAACACTTTTTTGTCCCATTGACCTGATTTTTGAAAATCTGTTTTGCTTTCTGTGTCTTCATTTTTAATTTATGTACTTTCTTTTTGGCTTTTTTTTTTTTTCGCTTTTGTGTGTGTGTGCGTATGTTTGAGACGGCCAAATTAACTTTTCCAAAAGTAGCTCAAGCATTTTGCCTCGGTGTGCGTCTGCATGAGGGACTGTTCCAATATTGATGACCTCGCCTGACAAGTGGGGCAGGTTTAACACTGTGCCAAGAGTTCTCCCAGGCATGCACAACATATCGCTGTTTGCCTGCAGGAAGCAGTCATCCCTGGATACAGGTGTATGTACTGTCACTTGTAGTGCTCTACATCAGGCAGACGCCTGATGACATAATACATGGGGCCTTTTTTTAATGATACGGGGGCGTAGAAGGGCTCGACATTGATCCATAAAGATGGAGTCTTGCATGTACAGTGGAACCTGTTTTGAGAGACCCTCCAGTGATAGACCAGCCTTTCTCTAGAGACCACTCCATGATAAACCGCAGCTCGCATTCTTCCAGTGTTAGTGTACTTTTAATGAATGACCACCTGTATTGAAAGATCACATTTTATGTGGCTCAAGGGGTTGTCTCTCACGAGATGGACCACCGTATGTACAGTGATGTCACCCACAGTTTGACCACCTGTCTACTGGATTCAGTCTAGCAGGCTCATCCATTTCAAAATCTGTATCCCGGAATTCGACGGGCTTGTCAGCATTGAATATTGATGTCAAGATGGAAGCTCAACTAAGATTTTTACTGAAGGCCATGTCTGTCTGTCTGCAAACTAGGCCTGCAGGTTTGCACGTAGTCATAGATCAGACCGGCAGGCTATAGACTTAACTGTGAACATGGGGACTGGGGACTTGTAATGTGAATATATCATGTGCATACCTGTACAGGTAAATGGATATACTTTGTACATGTATATGCAAGTACACTCTTGTGCAGTTATGTACAAGTACATGTGTACATCAGTGCACATATTTACAAGTACATGTACAGGCATACTCAAGTGCAAACTCATTTTGACACATGTACACTTCAGCACATTCATGTACCATACAGGTAGACCTTGGTGCATACGTGTACAGGTTCAGAAGGTGCGTACATAGACAAGTAAACTCTATTGCATATATGCACATGTACACATAGTGCATAAGTGTACAGTGGTCCCCTGCTTATAAGGCCACCCCAAGTATACCAGAAATGTGGTCGTTTGAGACGGGTGGCCTCTTTTTTTTTGGGGGGGGGGGGGGATAAAATGAAAAACCATACTTGATGCATGGAGAAAAGGCCTCTCACTGGTGGGGGATAGGGATGGGGGGCTTACAAGAGGGAGACCACTCTACCACTTGACAGGTATACCCAAGGGCATATAAGTACAAGAAGGGTATACCTGGTGCATACATATACATGTATAGGTACATCGTAGTACACACAAGAGCATGTTCATCTGGTGTGTACATGCACATTTACAGGTACCCTTGGTGCTGGTGCATATTTGCATATATAACCGTCCATAGGGATGGTTGTGACCTTATTCCCATGGTCACTGAGCAATTTTCATTAATTTAGATTTGTGGGGATAAGTCAAGAACTAATTAAGCTGGGACTTCGAGGGTGCCTTCTCATTCCCAAATTGGTTCAATCTTGGGACTTTTTAAAGTGGTGCAAGTTCATTTGCACTTATTTTTATTCGTTGCTATGGGCGGCCCACACCGGATCAGTTGATGGAAGTTCGGCCACGGGTGGCAATACTACATCTGCACATGTGCATACTTGCCAGCCTTTTCACAGCATCCTATTTGACAACAGTAGCATCATTTTTACCAAAATTTGTGGTTCATTAAGAATTTTACATCAGGGCCATTTGAATTTATGTGCTTAAATTTTTCTGGATGCGTACGCATGCATTCACAAGGTGAGCTTTGGTGTACGACATTCCTCACGAATGCAAAGCGTGTCCAATAGTAGACATTCGCGGAATGCCAGAAATCCTTTCTGTTCACAGAGCGTTCCCTTTTGTTAAAAATGAAGTCCCCTGACCTTGGAAATTTATCTTCACCTTGAGGCCAATTTCCTTTTTAAAAGAAGACTTTTTTCTGGAGCATAGGCCTTATACACCAAAAGCCACACTATAGTATGAAATGAGCCAAGACCACATCAAGATTTTTATCACCCAAACTTTATAGTGTGAACAAAACAAACAAATGACCTTCATGTAATGTTTCAGGACATTAAAAAACTGCTAGAACTGATATTAGGAATGTAACAATGTGGTTCACTTTACAGAAAAAAAAAAAATAAATGAAACGTAGAGATATGTTCTCAGTTCAATTTAGCTTGCATGGCAGTGTATATGTGAACATTTCAGATTGTAGTTAAGAAGATTGTTCAAAAACTGTGATCTGGAGTCAGGTACAATCTCAACTGTTTCAGTGTGAAAGCACCCTGATGTTGGACATAATAGCCTGACAATGGGTGTCTATCAGGGATAGGTTGGTGTTGATTAGCTTGTCCTATGATGACTTGAGAACTATTAGATTAGAGCCAGGACTTCGACAGAGCATGTGATAATACTTATCTTTAAATTTTCTTTGATCTATTTGTTGAAGTAAAATGGCAAAGTTTTTTCTTTTTCTTTTTTTAAAATTTTTTACCTGAAAATAAATTGATCCAGAAGTATATGAGCCAGAACTTTGACATTGCACTTTCTTACAGTGTCATTTCACTTCACATGTACATAGTTTTTAACTTGTGCTAATCACTATCAGTTGGTGCATACTAGATCAGCTCATCACAGGACTGTCACAGTCCTCTTGTGTGTGTGTGTTTCTTCTTTTTTTTATATTGGTTTATTGTTACTGTAAATTGCTTTGTTTTTGTGTGTTTAAATTTTCATGGTTTTTGTACTTTGGGTGCTTCACTGTAGTTTTAATTTCACTGTTTTGGACATAACTCCTATTCAAATAATGTTAAAATACTATTTCACTGTGTTTTTATTCTCATGGTTTTGTGCCAGCAGTGAAAATAAGAGTACAGCAAATATAGCAATTTACAGATTATGACTTAAGTATTTTAAAAATGATTGTTTTTGTGTGTCATTTTTCCAAATGTGGTGTTTCCATGTCAAAATCTACTGATAAGCTCTTCTCACACACCCTCTTGTGTTTGTAAAAGGACAACGCATAACATGAGAAGCTAATGGACCATGCATACCTGGGCTACTGTCATTTAAATGCCTTGAAACCCATTTTGAATTGTGGTCATCAACAACAATTACTGTGGGAAAGATGAAACTTCACACAACTATCAATCAGACCACCTGCAAAGGGGAGGGGGGGAGGCTATCGTGGGTGGAGGGCCATTCATAATTCAGAAGTACATGTAGTACCATGGGCTCATAGACCAAGGCATCATGGGCAAGTGATGTAAACAACAGATGTTCCAACAGTCACTTTTGAATACTGATGCGAGTCCTTTGAAGTCAAGAAAGGTGTTTGAACAAAGGCTGTTTGTGAATCTAGTCTTGTCATGTGCATCATCTTGCCTGCCAACATGGGAAATCAGAGTCCTGGACACTGGCAGCATTTGTACAAACTCGCATGTGTTCCAGCGGAAATATATGCTCTTGTATGTCAACCTTTGGGGGTGGGAGGGAAATGTGCAATACAGTGAAGTAGGTTCCTGATGTGAATTGGGTCAAAAATCTGTTTGATTTCATGGTAGTTCCTAATGCTAAAACTAACCCTCCTTCTCAGCCTTACAGGATAAACAAACATAGAAGAACAAATAATTCATGTAAACTTGGGGTCTTCCCATTGGCTTTTATTTAGGCAACATGGCCATTTTTATTGTTGTGATACAAGGGGACATTTACCATTATTTTTAGTGAATAAAAGTTATTGTAGGTAATTTTAGGTAACAAAGGAACAAATAATCACGGAAACAGTAACAAGCAAACAAAAAAAAAAAAAACAAAAAAAAAAAAAAAAAAACAAAAAAAACAAAAAAAAAAAAAAAAAAGAAAGAGAAAAAAAGGAGAAAAGCACATACTTTGTGGGAACATGACACCTTTCTGAGAGACCCCTCAAGCTTCAGCCATATGTTGATAATGCAGTGTGATTTAATCCTACATATCTGGTGGCTCAGTGACTTTTTCTTGCTGCCGTGAGTCAGGTGTCTGGAGTGTACATATAGCAGGCAAAATACATGTGTCAATCTGGGGGAAAACATAGATAAAAAATGTTGAGATTGGGTATTATAAAACATAAAAGGTGCAGATTATATTTGAATGAAGGCAGTAAAACGAACGACAAAAATATCTTTCTTTCAGGACCTGTATGGCATGTGGAAGTGCAATATTATTATTTCATTTTGCAGTCATGCAGATGATGTTTACCTGAGTGCCAGGCTCCACCTACAGCTTCTCAGATGATGTTTACCTGAGTGCCAGGTTCCACCTACAGCTTCTCAGATGATGTTTACCTGAGTGCCAGGCTCCACCTACACCTTCTCAGATGATGTTTAACCGAGTGCCAGGCTCCACCTACAGCTTCTCAGATGATGTTTACCCGAGTGCCAGGCTCCATCTACAGCTTCTCAGATGATGTTTACCTGAGTGTCAGGTTCCATCTACAGCTTCTCAGATGGTGTTTACCTGAGTGCCAGGCCCTACATGTGGCTTCTCAGATGGTGGATTATCTGTGATCGAGACTGACTGTACAAAGGAAAGTATGAGGGAGCAGTCATTTTCTATTGCAGTTCATGATTTTATTTGCCAAGGTAAAGGCTGATACTCAAAATGTATAAACTACCTCAATCACAGCAGCAATGAATGAAATGAAATAAATGTTTGTTGAAAGTATGTTTATCAATTTATATGTGCACATAACTGCAGGTAAATTTCCCAATGCATTGCCAAATTCAGACCCTCCAAGTCTCCCGCCTCTGTGGGATATCTCCCACTCTTAAGAACATATTTATAAAGTATCCTGCTCTCCCACTTTCTTGTAAAATTTAAAAAAGGAGCATTATTCCATCGGTGGCTGTAAAGTTGTACTGTTTCGCCGTGTTGTACTGTACACATGTATATGCATGGTATGATGGTGTTGAAGATGGTTCAAAATGCAGGAAATTGAGGGGCAAATTTTCAATTTTTCCTGGGGGAACATGCTGCCAAACCCTCTATAGCTATGTTTCGGGCCTTTGGCGCTCACCTTCCTGCTTTTCAGTGCCTGCAGGGGAAATCTCCCACTTTTAACATAGGCCTGCCAGGAGGCTCTGCACATTTCAGGTGAAATTGAATGATGTGGCCATTCCACCCCAAGGAAAGCTCTTTACCTGGGACAGACAACTCTGATAGGGATTCTCTCACTCTCTCTCATACCAAATTTCATTGTAAAAAATCATTGAAAACATCAAGCTAGTTTTAGATTTTAGTCAGTTTAAGAGGGAAAAGGTTAAATGAACTGGCTGCTGTTTTACTGCTGAGGGTACAAAATTATTTTTAATGTGTCACGTTGTGTGTGTGTTCCTAGACTGTCCACATGAAATTCACTGCATCTTTACTTAGTGATTTTAAATTGTTAAGCTGCAAATTACAATGGGGAGTTCTAGTCTATAAAATACACAAGTTTTCCTGGGTTTCCTGCCTGAAGTGCTCTTTGCAGAAGGGGGGTAAGGGGGGTTTCAGTATGCTGATACAGGTAATTATTTTTCTAGAGTACGTAGTACGGAAAATAAAAATCTTTCAAAATTTTGGATAGTACGAAGTACGTAAATTAAGAGGGCTTCCAGTATGCCAGTACGGTAAATAAAAAGCCCCAGTACGCCAGTACGGGAAACCCCTTTCCCACCCTCTTTGCAGAACAGGCACACAAAGCTTCTGGTACTTTTATTATCTGTCACGTGCACACACCTATTATTTGCTGTCAACTAAAAAAAAAAAGCTCATGATGAGCTGAGCACGGAACAGTCAGCAAAAAAAAAGCTCATGATGAGCTGAGCACGGACCAGTCACTCTTCTTGCCACTAGGGTTATTGTGGGGTCTGGTCAGGGACCTGTAATGTATGACAATTCATTAGTTGTGTGTTAATTAACTTGAGCATGTCTTTGATCATATTACATTAAGCACTTCCCCTTGCACATTAAAACATTTATTATGGGTTTATCCTAGATTTTAGTTTTCCCATGCATCATGGTGTTCTGGCAAATTGAAGGACTCGTGGCTGCTGGCCAGCAACGTCTAAGGTTGTCATTGCATGCCACTACAAAGCAGCAAATAACGCTGGCCGGGCAAACGGTCAAAAGTTCAGCTTTGCTTGGGCCCCCGAAACTTCTGCTGGGTGCTGGCATGAAAAATAAACATTACATGTTTACTTATCGATAACAAAACCACGATATGTGTCAATGCAGTCACTTGTGCCCCACATGAAAAAGTGGAACATATTTTGCGAGTTGAATATATTTTGATGAACACAAAAGAGTTATAATCTCACTTTCAGATCATGGTATAATGATGGTTTGTAAAGTGAACAGCTTCATATTGTGTATGACACTTGCAGTGTCAATTATACATGTACTTGTTTCACATCTCAGTCGGACTCTTGCCTGTTGTCAGTTTTCCATAAATAAAGCACCGCCTCAAACGGCTCCCATTGTTCGTGAAACACATGCATTCATCATTGACTGAGTTTGTGTATTCTGATCTTTATCTGTGAGCAAGAAGAAAGCACGTTTGAAAGTTGCAAATTTCTCTAAAGGTATTCCCTTACTCTGCCAGAGCTGTTGAGAAAGTAGCAGTTTGACACCAATTCTGCTCAAGTTTCTTCTGTCGATCAGGTATAGAAAAACTGAATGGATATAGCCTACATCTTTTAACCTACATCTGAGTCATGATATTGCCAAGATATTGCTTTAATTTACCTAGCATTATTTGCATATTATCCATAAATAGATAAAGAACAATGTCCAGTTTTCAAACCAATTCTGATTGGTTATCACATGTTAAACCACATATACACCATTGACACATTAGTAGAAATAGCACGTCTTTGGGGAATGTGTTTTTGTTAGACCCGACCCAATTTTTATGAACTCTGACCGACTTTTGTAGCACATAAACGCCCAGATTTGGAGCACCTGCATACATTATGTCTGACACACCAGACCTAGACTGAGAAAAATCAATGAATTACGCTCTATAATTGCATGCATGTAAACCTCTTTGCAAGGAGCGCATTATGAATGACACAAATTTGTTCAGGAAGTGACTCAGCTTTGAGCCTTTGTCGGTGGTGTCTTAGATATATGTTTTCACTTCACACAGGCAGTACCAGTGACAGTGAAAAGTATGTGTGTTTTGATTGTGGCACACATGCTCATGTTAGCTTTGCTGTTCAAATGCATAGAAAGGCTCTGCGCCACATCAGTTAGCGCTGTACAGAAAAACATTCACACCCACACAAAAGCAATCAGTGAAATCTGGCCCCTGGTGATCTGTCTGAGAGTTAATTATGGTCCATAAAGGACCTACAGTAATTAAAGTCTGAGTGTCAACTTAACACCGGCATTCACTTTTTCCATTCATTCATCATTTCTGTGTGCAAATATATACCGTTATACTTAATTCAAAAGTTGCAGTTAATTTGTAAATAAATATATTGTTGTTGGTGTCTGCACATGTCGTAACTGGTCACAGTGGATTACACAATGAATAGTGGAAAAAATATCACTTTGAATGGCATTTACGTCTAAAGATCTCTCTGCAAATCATCCAATTGCAGAGTTTTCTTAATATTTTTAAAGTTAATTGCACAGCTGTCACTGTTTTACTTACGGAGGTGCACAGAATTCCTATTTAACACCAACATTTTCCAGGTTTCGTCCAAGGTAAGTTATTTCAAACTGCATGGCAGCTGTAGAATTAACAATCATTTAAAAATTCTTATTAATTTTCTAATTGATTTAAGTCAGGTTCAGTTTGGTGCCTGAATGATATGTCTTGTCTTCTTTCACAGATTTAACTAATTCTCTGAAAAAAAATGTTGGCAGCTGACAGTAATCAGTTCTTTGAATGCTATTTTTTTTTTCAAATTTCAGGTGAAACATTGTTAATACCAGCCTCATCTTTGCTTGCTAGACAGGGCTTAATTTTCATTCACAAAAAAAAACAAAAAACCAAAAACAAAAAAAACAAAACAAAACAAAACAAAACGAAACAAAAATAAAACTTGCATGTGCTTGGTTGGTGCAATTGGCAGTAACAACTATGGACATGTCTTTTAATGAATGGCCAGAGCAGGCTTGTCTGACACACAACTGTGTCAATTGGCATGTGACAAAAGTGGCCAACCAACTGTGAGGTCCCAGTGGCACTCTGATTACACATAGAAATATTTAACTCTTTCCTGTTGAGACTGAGTAAACAGCTTTCCTTCACATAAGTTGGGCACATTGCACCCAATCCATGCCAAGGAAAGCTGTTGACCTGCGGCAGGTTAAGGTGATAGGTCTGATCTACATCTCTCTTTTGAATCTTTTCTGTTAACTCCTAATTTTATGTAAAAAGACACAACAGAACGTGACAATTTAAATCTGGGTGGTGCTCTTTTATGTGATTTGAGCAGTGAAAGGTTAAATTTAGCAGCCCTTTGATCACTGATGTGACCATCCTGATGTGATAAAATATCATCATTGATAAAATGTACATACGGAATCCGAATGCTAGTGGTAACCCTGACATCACTTGGATGATTCTGGTGGATGGGAGATTGGGGCTTTTCAAGTGCTGTCAATACCTCATGTAAGAGGTGGCATCTTTAGTGCAGTGTACTTCATACATGTATATTTTGAGTCCCAGTGGGACACCTCTAATTGCTGATAAACAGTTTAAAACTAATGAGACATAAATCAAAGTGACTCGGCCTGTTGAGAAATGTATTTAAATCACTGTGCTGGGTAAGGACAGGACAACAAAGAGGCTTGGGGTGCGAGGGGGGTGGAACACCATCCTCTTATTTACAGATTAATTAGTATATGAGAGTAAACTCACGAAACCAGAGACCAGAAAACGCAGGTTTGAGACCTTGGTAAACCCTGGTTACCTCCTTAAAATTTTGAGTTGGAAATCTCAAAATGTCTTGCATCTTTATTTTGCTTGTTCATGTTTTGTGAAATTATGTGATTTTTCCCAAAATATAAACTTAAAAATGTGCATTTTTTCCCCTCAAAATTCTGAGCTGTAAATCTAAATTTCTTGATCTAGCTCAGATTTATGTAATATTTCTTTAAATTTAAATTTAAAATGAGGCAGTTTGAAGCAAATTCTTGAAATTTGATGTTTTTTGTCAGAGTTGAGATTGTTTGAAACTCAAAATTTCAATAGTTTTTAGAGAAACTGTACAGAAAATCAGGTAGTTTCAAGATCAATCATAAAAGTTTGAGATTTTAATGGAATTTTGGAGATGTTTAAAATTAAAATTTGATGGAAAATCATTAAATTTCAAAGTTTAAAACTTTTAGAAAGAACTTGAAATAAAAAAACAAAAAACAAAACAAAACGAGGGCTGTGTGAACAGCCTATGCTACAGTGACCTAGAGATCATCACACTAGTGGCTCTGTGAACTTGGGATAGAACCCATGTACTGAGTAAGTCTGACCAGGGACGTGTTATAGAACACTAACATGTGCAACATCTAGGTCCCAGGTCAAATATTTCTCAAGTTATAGCACTGAAGAGTAAAATTATGTATGTTGCACTGCGACCTCAGAAATGAGGTCAAGATCACTCATGTACTGTCTATGCATGACCTTCATAGGGAAACATTAAAAAAGTGCAACATCAAGGTCTTAACTCAAAATACATCTCAAGTTATCAAGTGAACTGTCAATTTCATGTCAGTTGTCCTGTGACCTTGAGAATGAGCTCAAGGTTCTTCTTTCATAACGAAGCTCTGCATTTATAAGCAAAACTTCACGTATTTAGCTAATTCATCATTTGCCACGTTCTTATTTATTCTTTATTATGTGGGTTGTCTTTGCTGAATATTTAGCTTAGACAAGGAGCCGCTACTCAGAGAGACATGTACGGGTAAAAGGCTCCGAAACATGTTGAGTAGTTACCCGCTGAAGACCCTTTAATTTATTTGGGCTGATACAGCCTATGTCAAAATTTTACAGAGGAACGTGGGCAATATAGACAATAGTAATTCCATATGTATACAGGTTAGACAGGGACAGGTTAGCTTATGGAGAGTAAAGAGTTCGAACTGCGGAATAGGATATTGACTACTAGGAAGTGGTTCTGGGCAAAAAGACACAAATACAATCATGTACTGTGTGGCCCTCAAGGAGGATCATAAACATGTAAAACATGAATGTCCAGGCTAAGATAGTATAAAGTTGTCATCTGTGGACTTAAACACACCTAAGTGACCCTGTGACCCTAAGAATAAGGTCAAAGTCACCCATATCCTGTGTAACTCCTGCTGTCATGCCCTCAAGTGTTCCTATACAATTTTGAATCAATTGGCCTAGTGCTTTTGGAGAAAAACATTCGTTAAGATTTGGCCAATTTTTTTTGTAAAGAATCACAAAAAATCCAGAAAAATCACTGGAGTGTGATCATTTGAACGAAATTAATAAAGACCCAGTAAAGGTACATCCCCACTTAATTTGAAGTGAATCTGCACAGTGGTTTTGGAGAAGAAGTCAAAATTGTGAATTACCATTGAGATCCCCATTCACGTACATAGTAATCAATCAGACTCCATGTCTTAACCCTAGTACTGTGGGGCCCATGTTTATGCGGTCCAAAACGCAGGTTGAAAACACAATTCTGCAGTTTCAGGGGTTAACAGGTAAGTACCCCGAACTGAAAAATTCATTAACAAGAGGGTTGTGTGAACAGCCCATGCTTAGCTGACTTAGACATTCATCACACTTGCAGCTCTGTGTTCTTGGGATAGGATCAAGGTCACCCATGTACTGAGTAAGTCTGACCTTTATAGAACACTAACATGTGGAACATCAAGGTCCCAGTTCAAGTAGTTCTTCATGTATGGAACACTGTGACCCCAAAAGTGAGGTCAAGGTCACTTGTACTGTCTAAGTATGACCTTCATAGAGAAACATTAACATGTGCAACATCAAGGTCCTAACTCAAAACAGATCTCAAGTTATTAAGTGACCAGTAAATTTCGTGTACGTTGTCCTGTGACCTTGAGAATGAGGTCAAGGTCCAAACATTAATGGAGCATGACCATTTGCACAAAAAAGGTAGACACTTATAAAAGGTACATCCCTACCAAGTTTCCACAAATCTGGCCAATATAACCATTACAAAAAATTCCCATGTTAAACTTTCCTATTAAAACTTTTTAAAATATTTTTTTTTAAAAATCCCCAAAAATAAAAAAAAAATCACTGGAGCGTGACCATTTGAACAAACTTGGTAGAGACCCACCCAAGGTACATTGCCACCAAGTTTGAAGTGAATCTGACAGACTGTTTCTTCAGAGAAGTCCAAAATGTGAATTATCATTAGAGTGCCCATTGACTTGCATAGTAAGCAATAGAAAAGGTTCATTTACCGATAAGTACCTGAACTGAAAAAAGTCATTAAAAATCAGGAATCCACAGCAGTGCTACCGAGTGAATATCTTTGCTTGACCCTTTCACAAGGAACACATCCACAAAGTTTCAACTGAATCTGATTAACAGTTCTGGAGCAGTCACAAGTAATGAAAACACACAAAATTCATAAAAAATTTGAAAAAAAACCTATAGCACCACCTAATGAACAAATTAAGAACTAGGGGTCCCCAGGAGTCTTCTTATGTAATATCAAAGCAATTAGGTGAGCGGTTGTTGAGAAGAAGATTTTGTAAGATTTGTCCCCCCCCCCCAAAAAAAAATCATTAAAAATCCAAAAATCACTGGAGCTTGACCATTTGAACAAACCTGGTAGAAACCCACCCAAGGTACATTGCCAGGTAGTTAGAAGTCAATCGGGATGATGGTTTTTGGAGAAGTTGAAAATGTGAATTAGTATTAGAATGCCCATTGATTTACATTGTAATCAGGAGGAACGCTGCATTGACTGATAAGCACCTGAATTGAAAAAAATCATTAAAAATCAGCAATCCACAGCAGTGCCACCTAGTGAACAACTTTGACCCTTCTACAAGGTACATATCCATCAGTTTCAGCTTAATCTGAGCGATGGTTCTGGAGGAGAAGTCAAAAATAGCAAAAAAACACAAAAAAATCATAAAAAATTAGGAAAAAAATGCAGCACCACCTGGTGGACAAATTCAGAGCTAGGAATCCCTGGGAGCACCCCTGTGCCATATCAAAGCAAGTGGGTGTGCAGTTTTGCAGAAGAAGAGTTTTTAAGATTTGCCCCAACAAAGAACAAAAATATTCATAAAAAATCCAAAAATCATTGGAGCATGACCATACGAATAAACTTAATAGAGACAGACCCAAGGCATATCCCCACCAATTTTGACCATCACATACCCTCAGCTGACTGACAAGAATCTGGCTGATGGTTTTGGAGAAGTCGAAAATGTAAATTGTGGGCAGATGATGGACGGACAGACAACGGACGGATGGCAGACCCTCACAAAAGCTGAGCTGACTGACAAATCAGCTGAGCTAAAAGTTGGATATTCACAGTAACGCCATCTTGTGAATGATTTTGGTGGGCCCTTCTAGAATGAACATTTCCATCAAGTTTCAGCATAATCTGAGTCACAGTTTTGGAGAAAAAGTTTAATTAGCAAAAACACACTTTTTTGCATAAAAAATATTTGAAAAATCACAGCACCACCTGTTGAACAATTAACGTCTCGAGCTCCCCGGAAGTCTTTCTATGCTATGTCAAATCAATTGGCCAAGCACTTTCAGAGAAGAAGCATTTTAAGATTTGGCCAAAAAATGAACAAAAAATAATGAAAAAGCCAGAAATCACTGGAGCATGACCATTTGATATCACTTGGTAGAGACCCACCCAAGACACATTCCCACCAAGTTTGAAGTGAATCTGGTTTGCGGTTTTAGAGAAGTCAAAAATGTGAATTAGCATTGCAATCCCCATGTGTATCATATGTAGAAGTATTCTATTGCATAATGTGGATGACCTTGACCTGCTCTCTCAAGGTCCTACATTTTAGGAAATGATTTTTTTTTGGGGGGGGGGGGGGGGAGGGGGGAGGGTCATGGTCATTATGTCTGCAATGTTGCACATGCATCAATATACCAGTACAGGAATATTATACAGGCAAAAGTATGATGCGACACTGGAGTCATGGTGGTGCCAATGGTGATATTAACTGGAACTATCAGTATAGGTATTAAAAGTACATTTAGATTCATTATTTTGATGATAAATTTAGTCAGCACTTCTGAATAATTTACACTAAATATGCATTATGCCAATGAGGAAATTTTGTAATATTTGGGTAACCTTGACCTTCTTTTCAAGGTCATTAAGAGCATAGCAAAGGACACTTGATTTTGCATGTTGAGAAATAAGAAGACTAACAAAACCAAATGTACCATAAATGTGTGTCATAACATAATAAATCGAGATGTAACTACAAACTTACACCGCCAATGGTCAAGTTTGGTAATATGTTGTGTGACCTTGACCTATTTTAAAAAGGACACTAAATTCAATATGTTGATACAGAATAAGGGGACGGGTACCTAATGTACCACAAATGTATGTTCTCATGTGCAAGTTTGATGTTGCATTGTATGGGTGAATTTTGACTGGTTTTCAGGGGTCACGGAAGGACTGCATTTCAGGAAGTGAGATTTTGATGATGGGTCATCAGATTATATGTCAGCAGGGGATTTTAGGCCCATGGGCCTGTTTGTGGTTTTTCTGTGCTTTCGTACGTACTATTTGTGTTGTGTACATGTTTATTTGTTCGTTGTTGTTGTTGTTTTTTTTCCAAACATTAAGATGTTAGATTAAAGCCTGTATCTTTCCTTTTTTTTAGACCAATTAACGCCATTCCTCCTTCCCTGTCCTCACCACCATGGGGACCAGTGGCCATGCACGGTTGTTGAAAAAGTCACGGTTGAAAACATGTTGTAAACATGTTCCTGTGTGGAAGATATACAGCTGGTTGATAGGATGACAAGATAAGCTCAGCTGACTCACTCAGGTGGTCAATAAACATATTTTATTTACATCAGATATGTCGGAGGCCTTAACATACCACCAGTTGGCAACATTACATATCCTGAACAAAATTCTACAGCCATTTGTTGTGAGACAAAAATAGCAGGTCCTTTATTTGGATCAAGGTCAGACGCTTGGGCCTTGGCTTTGATGCAGCCCACTTCCCGCATTTCCCTCTGAACTGTGACCTGTATGGCTGGAGATTCTAGGTCATGTGTTATAGAACACTAACATGTGCAACATCTAGGTCCCAGGTCAAATATTTCTCAAGTTATAGCACTGAAGAGTAAAATTATGTATGTTGCACTGCGACCTCAGAAATGAGGTCAAGATCACTCATGTACTGTCTATGCATGACCTTCATAGGGAAACATTAAAAAAGTGCAACATCAAGGTCTTAACTCAAAATACATCTCAAGTTATCAAGTGAACTGTCAATTTCATGTCAGTTGTCCTGTGACCTTGAGAATGAGCTCAAGGTTCTTCTTTCATAACGAAGCTCTGCATTTATAAGCAAAACTTCACGTATTTAGCTAATTCATCATTTGCCACGTTCTTATTTATTCTTTATTATGTGGGTTGTCTTTGCTGAATATTTAGCTTAGACAAGGAGCCGCTACTCAGAGAGACATGTACGGGTAAAAGGCTCCGAAACATGTTGAGTAGTTACCCGCTGAAGACCCTTTAATTTATTTGGGCTGATACAGCCTATGTCAAAATTTTACAGAGGAACGTGGGCAATATAGACAATAGTAATTCCATATGTATACAGGTTAGACAGGGACAGGTTAGCTTATGGAGAGTAAAGAGTTCGAACTGCGGAATAGGATATTGACTACTAGGAAGTGGTTCTGGGCAAAAAGACACAAATACAATCATGTACTGTGTGGCCCTCAAGGAGGATCATAAACATGTAAAACATGAATGTCCAGGCTAAGATAGTATAAAGTTGTCATCTGTGGACTTAAACACACCTAAGTGACCCTGTGACCCTAAGAATAAGGTCAAAGTCACCCATATCCTGTGTAACTCCTGCTGTCATGCCCTCAAGTGTTCCTATACAATTTTGAATCAATTGGCCTAGTGCTTTTGGAGAAAAACATTCGTTAAGATTTGGCCAATTTTTTTTGTAAAGAATCACAAAAAATCCAGAAAAATCACTGGAGTGTGATCATTTGAACGAAATTAATAAAGACCCAGTAAAGGTACATCCCCACTTAATTTGAAGTGAATCTGCACAGTGGTTTTGGAGAAGAAGTCAAAATTGTGAATTACCATTGAGATCCCCATTCACGTACATAGTAATCAATCAGACTCCATGTCTTAACCCTAGTACTGTGGGGCCCATGTTTATACGGTCCAAAACGCAGGTTGAAAACACAATTCTGCAGTTTCAGGGGTTAACAGGTAAGTACCCCGAACTGAAAAATTCATTAACAAGAGGGTTGTGTGAACAGCCCATGCTTAGCTGACTTAGACATTCATCACACTTGCAGCTCTGTGTTCTTGGGATAGGATCAAGGTCACCCATGTACTGAGTAAGTCTGACCTTTATAGAACACTAACATGTGGAACATCAAGGTCCCAGTTCAAGTAGTTCTTCATGTATGGAACACTGTGACCCCAAAAGTGAGGTCAAGGTCACTTGTACTGTCTAAGTATGACCTTCATAGAGAAACATTAACATGTGCAACATCAAGGTCCTAACTCAAAACAGATCTCAAGTTATTAAGTGACCAGTAAATTTCGTGTACGTTGTCCTGTGACCTTGAGAATGAGGTCAAGGTCCAAACATTAATGGAGCATGACCATTTGCACAAAAAAGGTAGACACTTATAAAAGGTACATCCCTACCAAGTTTCCACAAATCTGGCCAATATAACCATTACAAAAAATTCCCATGTTAAACTTTCCTATTAAAACTTTTTAAAATATTTTTTTTTAAAAATCCCCAAAAATAAAAAAAAAATCACTGGAGCGTGACCATTTGAACAAACTTGGTAGAGACCCACCCAAGGTACATTGCCACCAAGTTTGAAGTGAATCTGACAGACTGTTTCTTCAGAGAAGTCCAAAATGTGAATTATCATTAGAGTGCCCATTGACTTGCATAGTAAGCAATAGAAAAGGTTCATTTACCGATAAGTACCTGAACTGAAAAAAGTCATTAAAAATCAGGAATCCACAGCAGTGCTACCGAGTGAATATCTTTGCTTGACCCTTTCACAAGGAACACATCCACAAAGTTTCAACTGAATCTGATTAACAGTTCTGGAGCAGTCACAAGTAATGAAAACACACAAAATTCATAAAAAATTTGAAAAAAAACCTATAGCACCACCTAATGAACAAATTAAGAACTAGGGGTCCCCAGGAGTCTTCTTATGTAATATCAAAGCAATTAGGTGAGCGGTTGTTGAGAAGAAGATTTTGTAAGATTTGTCCCCCCCCCCCAAAAAAAATCATTAAAAATCCAAAAATCACTGGAGCTTGACCATTTGAACAAACCTGGTAGAAACCCACCCAAGGTACATTGCCAGGTAGTTAGAAGTCAATCGGGATGATGGTTTTTGGAGAAGTTGAAAATGTGAATTAGTATTAGAATGCCCATTGATTTACATTGTAATCAGGAGGAACGCTGCATTGACTGATAAGCACCTGAATTGAAAAAAATCATTAAAAATCAGCAATCCACAGCAGTGCCACCTAGTGAACAACTTTGACCCTTCTACAAGGTACATATCCATCAGTTTCAGCTTAATCTGAGCGATGGTTCTGGAGGAGAAGTCAAAAATAGCAAAAAAACACAAAAAAATCATAAAAAATTAGGAAAAAAATGCAGCACCACCTGGTGGACAAATTCAGAGCTAGGAATCCCTGGGAGCACCCCTGTGCCATATCAAAGCAAGTGGGTGTGCAGTTTTGCAGAAGAAGAGTTTTTAAGATTTGCCCCAACAAAGAACAAAAATATTCATAAAAAATCCAAAAATCATTGGAGCATGACCATACGAATAAACTTAATAGAGACAGACCCAAGGCATATCCCCACCAATTTTGACCATCACATACCCTCAGCTGACTGACAAGAATCTGGCTGATGGTTTTGGAGAAGTCGAAAATGTAAATTGTGGGCAGATGATGGACGGACAGACAACGGACGGATGGCAGACCCTCACAAAAGCTGAGCTGACTGACAAATCAGCTGAGCTAAAAGTTGGATATTCACAGTAACGCCATCTTGTGAATGATTTTGGTGGGCCCTTCTAGAATGAACATTTCCATCAAGTTTCAGCATAATCTGAGTCACAGTTTTGGAGAAAAAGTTTAATTAGCAAAAACACACTTTTTTGCATAAAAAATATTTGAAAAATCACAGCACCACCTGTTGAACAATTAACGTCTCGAGCTCCCCGGAAGTCTTTCTATGCTATGTCAAATCAATTGGCCAAGCACTTTCAGAGAAGAAGCATTTTAAGATTTGGCCAAAAAATGAACAAAAAATAATGAAAAAGCCAGAAATCACTGGAGCATGACCATTTGATATCACTTGGTAGAGACCCACCCAAGACACATTCCCACCAAGTTTGAAGTGAATCTGGTTTGCGGTTTTAGAGAAGTCAAAAATGTGAATTAGCATTGCAATCCCCATGTGTATCATATGTAGAAGTATTCTATTGCATAATGTGGATGACCTTGACCTGCTCTCTCAAGGTCCTACATTTTAGGAAATGATTTTTTGGGGGGGGGGGGGGGGGAGGGGGGAGGGTCATGGTCATTATGTCTGCAATGTTGCACATGCATCAATATACCAGTACAGGAATATTATACAGGCAAAAGTATGATGCGACACTGGAGTCATGGTGGTGCCAATGGTGATATTAACTGGAACTATCAGTATAGGTATTAAAAGTACATTTAGATTCATTATTTTGATGATAAATTTAGTCAGCACTTCTGAATAATTTACACTAAATATGCATTATGCCAATGAGGAAATTTTGTAAT
Source organism: Hermodice carunculata (assembly GCA_964020975.1). Classification (NCBI taxonomy): domain Eukaryota; kingdom Metazoa; phylum Annelida; class Polychaeta; order Eunicida; family Amphinomidae; genus Hermodice; species Hermodice carunculata. The sequence continues at coordinate 78,364,465 of OZ026614.1, read as the reverse complement.
ATTTGGGTAACCTTGACCTTCTTTTCAAGGTCATTAAGAGCATAGCAAAGGACACTTGATTTTGCATGTTGAGAAATAAGAAGACTAACAAAACCAAATGTACCATAAATGTGTGTCATAACATAATAAATCGAGATGTAACTACAAACTTACACCGCCAATGGTCAAGTTTGGTAATATGTTGTGTGACCTTGACCTATTTTAAAAAGGACACTAAATTCAATATGTTGATACAGAATAAGGGGACGGGTACCTAATGTACCACAAATGTATGTTCTCATGTGCAAGTTTGATGTTGCATTGTATGGGTGAATTTTGACTGGTTTTCAGGGGTCACGGAAGGACTGCATTTCAGGAAGTGAGATTTTGATGATGGGTCATCAGATTATATGTCAGCAGGGGATTTTAGGCCCATGGGCCTGTTTGTGGTTTTTCTGTGCTTTCGTACGTACTATTTGTGTTGTGTACATGTTTATTTGTTCGTTGTTGTTGTTGTTTTTTTTCCAAACATTAAGATGTTAGATTAAAGCCTGTATCTTTCCTTTTTTTTAGACCAATTAACGCCATTCCTCCTTCCCTGTCCTCACCACCATGGGGACCAGTGGCCATGCACGGTTGTTGAAAAAGTCACGGTTGAAAACATGTTGTAAACATGTTCCTGTGTGGAAGATATACAGCTGGTTGATAGGATGACAAGATAAGCTCAGCTGACTCACTCAGGTGGTCAATAAACATATTTTATTTACATCAGATATGTCGGAGGCCTTAACATACCACCAGTTGGCAACATTACATATCCTGAACAAAATTCTACAGCCATTTGTTGTGAGACAAAAATAGCAGGTCCTTTATTTGGATCAAGGTCAGACGCTTGGGCCTTGGCTTTGATGCAGCCCACTTCCCGCATTTCCCTCTGAACTGTGACCTGTATGGCTGGAGATTCTAGGTCATTCATACATATTTTGTCTGTCATTTTTTGTCCAGGGCTGCGTGGAAGCAGAAGCGAGATGTGCCTGACTAGATGCACTAAATAAATCACACACAGCAAGGTTATTGGCATATGCACTGCGGCCTTCACCGTTGGTCGATATATAGGCCAATTATTCAGGGAACATCATGAATAATGAAAGGCGAGCACCTAATCGGTGCTTCTGCCAGCGCCAAAGAGCAGCTGTATTCTGCTGGTAGGGATAATAAAAAGAGACCCAATATGAGAGAATGCAGCAGTAAAGCATGAAAGCCGTTTTTTTTCTCTAATCCACAGGCCAGCTGGAACGTGTGCACGCAATACTGTGACATTGGTGACTTGTTTACTACTAGCCTATGCGATGAAATTTTAAGTGTTGTGATTGCCAAAACGGAGCCTGCCTGTATGGGCCTTAAAGAGTCACAGTAAATATATGTTGCACACTGAAAAGCTTACATTACATAATATATTATATAATTGTAAATGTTTGCAGTCAACTGATGGTCAGTTCTGATGTTAATGTACATCCCAGACTGGGCCATATGGGTTATATATATGTGACTAATTTTCATTTTATTGTGTCTCTTCCCACATTAGTGTCACCTGCTGTGAATGCTACCAACAGCGGAAGGCCTTGTCTTTTTTCAAGACCGCCTGCATTGTGAGACCACCTGCAATATAAGATTTTTTTTTTCACAGTGACGGCAACATTCAAAATTCCATCTCAGAGAAATCTAGACGATATCCCCAGGGACCTGAAGTAATTAACGGGGAATATTTTGAAGAAAATACTTAATTTTGACCCTGGACAGGTGCCATGAAATGGCAACATTTTCAGCTATTCCCAGGGACTGTACCTGAAGATAAGGAAAAGTTGGCATCTCGGTTTCGTCCTGGCAGTAGGGGGGTCTTCACCCTTTCCTGTTGTTAGACCAAGACTTGATTCAACAGCTTTCCTTCTCATGGGTTTATTGTGCCCGAAGGAAAGCTGTAGACTTGGCATGTTTTCCTGATGGGTCGTGTCTGCATTTTTCATTCAAGATGCATGTTTTCTGTTTTTGAGAAATATTTGTAAAAATGTTAACCCTTTCCCACCCAAAACGGGCCTGGATGCAAATCAGCACGTGTTTACTTAAATTCTCGTTACTAGGAAACATTTTGCTGAGATTTGTATGTAAGACTATTCATGATGCACACCTAGGTCAATAACTTTCCTTGACATGGGATGGGCACTGCTCCTAACCTGTTCCAAGGAAAGCAATTGACTCATTGAATGGGTTAAAGCAGACCTCATTACACTGGAAAATGAGGAGATAGGGGTACACAGAGAAATCTGTTAAGGACCATCCCCTGGGATGACCAAAGTTGTGGTTTCTCAAGACAGGAGAGCTCTCACTGGAGGTAGAAATAACATGAAAAGTTCAACGCAAATAGTCTTTGAAAAGCAATCTTTCAATGCAGGTCGTTTGAACTTAAGGCAGGGATGTACTGCTGTGTGGCATGTATAGTTCACTGGTGCTCATGAAGTATGGTATCCTTCCAATTTTCAAAGTACAGTGGAATCTCCCTGTTAAGACCACCTACGGGACTGAAAAACGTGGTCTTAATAGGGGAGTGGTCTTAGTGGTGATATAATTTAATTAAGGATCAACAAAAACAGGTTGGTAAAGTGGTGGTTTTAAAATAGACATGGTCTCTTTATGGAGGTGGTCTTAATTGGAGATTCCACTGTACTGTATTAATTCCAATAGGGCTCCTATACCTTTTTCGAACCAGAATGTTCAAAAATCAGATCAAATATTCTACATTTTGCACACCTTTTTCACAGCATTTTACCTGTCATGTTCAAGTAGGGTTCCAAATTGAAAGGACAATAGTACATTGTAATTTTGTGAGCAATTTGGGCACTTACAGGGACAAATACTGTATTCAGTGTTTTTTTTAGGAATTCTGAATTCAATGCAGTTTCCCAAAATAGGAAACTAAGCTGATCTGCCATTTTGTCATAAGAAGCTCTGTATGCATGCGCCACATTTGTTGCCCAGTGGATCATAGACATAAGCAATTAATGCACTTTGCTGTCATCTTGTTATATACTGTTATGAGCGTACACATACAGTTCAGTAAACACATATACTGAAGAATATATCTATATTATCAGACGTGGCCAGGACCTGTGTGAAATGGATATTCCTGTTTGGCATAAAGCTGCATGACGAATGACCTCTGACCCTGCATGGGTCCCTGCTTCCCTTCTGTTGTTGACATGAATTGAGGAAATTGATGTGCTCGGCTTTTATACCACCGCATAAACACTTGTTTTTATCACGGTGCCGGCTGGGTGAACATGCTGACAAGGGTCCATACTGGCTTTCTGACATAGACGTTTACAGGTATGCACCATTCCGCTATCATCTAGATATTCTGGTCCCGCTTCCAGTACCTACTACCCTTACATCAGCACTGGCAATATGGCAACATATGTTAACCCCCTGCAGATGGAATCAACAGCGTCCCATGGCACATTGTACCCAGAGTGTGTCGAGGGTAGCTGTGGATTCCTGGTAAGAGTACAACTGAGTCAATAGCTTTCCTTGACGTGGGTTGCATTGCATCCAACTTACGCCAAACCTGCACCAAGGAAAGCTGTTGACCTGGGGCATGACATCATGAATAGTCTTACATACAAATCTCCACAAAAATGTTTTCTTGTAACAAGAAATTTAAGTAAAAAACGACAGGGCACACAAGAGTTTACATTCAGGTGCTTCTCGGCGATGTGAGCGTTAAAGGGTTAACAGTTAATACACCTCTTGATACAAAAATAGAAAGAGAAGCCATTTTTACGACATTGGATTACATGTACTTCTTGTAGTTTTTAAAGTAAAAAAAATTGCATGTGGATACCTCAGCATTAGGACCCCAGTTGAGCAAAATTGGTCAGCTGCAAACACATGGCTGGGTGGCCTGCCCCCTTGGCATGAAGGACACCACACTGTTTGTTGAGACGGAAAGCACAGAAGCAACCCAGATGATTTAACGCGATCTTCTCATCTTCATGATATTTTCATTTGCATAACTTCACTGCATGTGGATAACAAGATTATTTGGGGAGGAGGAGGGGGACATGGAAGCAGCACTGTCCTATATGGCTGTATATGTATGCAGCTTTCACAAACAAGATAAGTGTTTTGACCCACACTGAAATGTATGAATGCCAGTGTATAAAAAATGTTTTGGAAATGGGCACATTTTCAAAGATTTAAAATCAGTCATAGTTTGAACTTAACCAGAACTGTTGTCGCTGACAAGACTGGATGACTGGATACCCCCCGCTCAAATATTCATTGGTCTCTGCGTGGAGACCACCACATTGGTAGTTTCATGAGCTGATAAACAATAATGTACAAAGCTTTTGCACAGATGGACGGACAGACAGACGGACATGGTGAAACCAGTATACCTAGCCGCACAATGACATAGCCTTTTGTAAGTTGCAATAATCGCGTTAAGTTGGAGGAAGATTTCTGGTCCACGCAAGAGTATGTCTACCGACAAATGGCTACTGTGACCTTGACCTACATAGCAAAAGGTCACAGGTGTCTCAGGACACACCATATAGTGAATGGTCTTGTATAAAATTCTCAACAAAATATTTACATCCGGGCGCTTTTGGGTGATTTGAGCGGGAAAGGGTAGGCTTGGTGCCAAAAATGTGAAATTTAACTTCCATGTTCAAACTTCCATGTTCATGAAGTGAAATCACTCAGCCTTACTGATGATGGTGAAATTCTGAAGCTTAGCACATAATTATGGGCCTACTATGAGGATACAGAAGCATACATGTACCAGTTTTTATTTCCAGGGTAGTTTTGTAAACACAATCGATCATTAACCCCATTTGTAGCATATGCACCAGTTGTAGCCAACCCAACTTTTGAAAGCATGGATCCACATACAATAATCATTTTCTTTCAAAAGAACTGGATCTTGCAGGAATGAATGCTTCGTCTTGTTTTGCCTGGCAACTTGTACAGACTGCATACAAGTCTTGAATTTTTAATTTTTGAAAGAAACATGTAAAGCAAGCAGAGATAAGAGGCAGTTTTATAGTGATACATAGTTGGCTTGTATCTCTGCATGAAGTTGTCACAAATGGTGTTGATATTCCAAGGGTTTCATACTTTGCTGGCAACTTGCAATGGATGCATGAACTTAAGGTCATTTAGTTTAAGTCAACATAGAAAACAAACAGTTTTCATACTGGAGATTTTGTCTTTTTGGTGGAAAGATGTGTTATCTATCAAACTTTTGTGCCAAAATTTGGAAGTTTGAATCCTGATACAAGTGGAAGAAATACCAGCAGATGTCACAGTAGGTAATATCAAGATCAACTGATTCATGTAGGTTCTCAGTAGAGGGCTCTGTAGGCAGGCAGGCAGGCAGGCAGGCAGGCAGGCAGGCAGGCAGGCAGGCAGGCAGGCCAGCTATGCATACTTCCATTAGTTTCACTTGTAATTTACTCCTCTATAATTTTAAAACTGCTCTACCTAGCTGCACCAAATTTCTTGTAAATGGGTGTACGTGTATATAGTTAAAATGCTCATTTAAATTTGTAAACTTTTGCTGCAAAACTATTCAACATATTGAATAATATTCTGTTACTTTAACCAAGGACCCTAGTGATAGAGGGTTCTTGCTTTAACATAGAATATAATGGGAATACACACCTCTAGCCAGCAAGAATTTTGTGTATTGGGTTGTGTATTCAGCCAAATACACAAACTTCAAGCTTTACTTTTCTCACACCTCTGGTGGTTTTCATCAATAGGAGAGGTGGCAATTAGCAATTGTATGTGCATTTGGCTGAACATACGACCCAATACACAACATTCTTGTGGGCGAGAGGTGTGTATTCTCATTAGGTTCTATGTGAAAGTAACATTCAATTCATTGAATCGTTTTGCAGCAAAAATTACCAAATTTACAGGAGTATTTCACTATATACAACCATTTATCACAAGAACTTTTGTGAGTCTAGATGGAGTGGTTTTAAAGTTATATAGGTGCAAAGTACAATGGAAACTAATGGAAATACACATACCTAGCCCGCTTGCCTACAGAGCCCTCTACTGAGAACCCACATGAAGCAGCTGATCTTTGACCTTATCTATTGCCATATGAGGACAACAGTAAATAAATGGTGACAACATCATTTTATTCATAGTGAAAGCCATCCCCATCATTTTAGCCCTCTCTATATATCTATATGTATATTAGATGAAATAAAGGCATATTATTGGACCTGGAAGGTGGTTTACCTCCAAGCCAAAATGTGACTGTTGGGTATTTTAGTCTTGTTGGCCAGGTTTGTCTCTATTATCATGCATGTTATGTTATAATTCCATACTCTTTGTGTTCCTGAATTTCTGATCACGTACTAAACATTTGAACACTTATATCTGCAAATCACATGGTCACATTTTCTTGACAGGTATACACTGTACAGTGAAATGTTATTATAGTGACACCATCTGTTCATTAAAAAATGGGTCTGATCTTTGAATACCAGTATGTCAGATAAATGATTCAAATATCAAAGGGATTTGACTCTTTAAGTCCCTCACAACTTGTGTTCTTATGTGCACATCAGCTATCTGAGTATCATTATAATGAGGTTCCACTGTATAAAACAACCTAGTTTTAGGGTATTTTTGGCTGGCACTTCGAAGGGGTAATTAAAACCTTTTTAATGATATTGTCCATATGTATATTTACATAAATATTTTTGGCAACTGAGATGAGTGATGTTCTCTTGGAGATGTTTTTGGATGCAGTCGTGTCATTATTGACCCTATTCATTAACAAGACAAAAGGGCCTTCTATTAGCACATGAATATTTTTCAAAGCTGCTTTTTTTTCAGAAGTTTTGGAATAAATGAAACTGACAGAGGATTTTTTTAATGGTGTTTAACTTTTATTCTGAAAACTGTTGGGAGTTAAGAACACTCTTAATCATTTCAATGTACAATGATCCAAATAAAACGGAGCTGGACAACTTCCAATAAAGCTTTGTGGTAAATGTTTTAGGCTTGAGGTTGCCATGTCTCCCGACAAAGTAAACATTGTTTCCAGGGCATGGTAATGCAGTTAATAGAAATTACTCCATGTACATCTGTAGATCGAAATGTTATTTTTCTGTATACTCCACATTTTACATGCTGAAAGCCCATCCCAGCTGACCATTCTACATTACAAGAATCGCCAACTCTAGGCCTTGCTTTATATCCCCTTATCATGAGAGAAAACAGACAGACAGCCAGTCTGTAGGCCTTAAGTTATCAGTGGGCTTCTTGAGAGCCCTGCCAAGACCTTTTTATTGTGAACAAAACGTGGTTTGTGTCCTGGAAAAAATGATCAAATAGCAGCACTATAGTGTCACTAGGCACAGGAGAAAAAAAGGGCCAGTTGAAGAAAAAAAAAAAAAAAACTTTCATACTGTGACACCGATATATCCTATGCATATGTGGTTCATTGTGAGTTTGCTTTATTCCTGTGGACTTGGCAATTATATTACACTAGGGGTCTTAGTGATAGCAACGCAATGACCAAATATGGTACTGGTATTCACTGGCTTATTAGCATTTTTTTTACCAGTTGTCGAATATTCCTGGCAACAATTTAGACAATGTTATGTCGCATTCATCATCTTTAGTTTCACTGACAGGTAATACCACAAAGGTTTATGAAGAATTTTTGGACTTTTGAAGATGCTATGCTTCAGTGTGTCTTGGCGTTGTTCTCGTCCTGGAATGTCACTGGACTACATTTAGGACTGAATACCTTGTTTCTAAAGATGGCACGGAGGCATCAGCTTATTTCTATCCAAGACAAAGCTAGCAATATACATGTATAAAGGCCAATTTGAAAACAGTTCTTTGGACGGTTAAATAACCTTGACCTTTTCCTTTATTCCTCTATGGGACTACATGTATTAGTATTATTAGTAGATGTGTGTGGCCTTTGTGTATTAAGGTCCCTCAAAACAAAAAAATAAATTAAAAAAAAATAAATAAATAAATGGAGTTGAATTAAAAAATGCCAGTTGTTCAGCATTTCATAATATCTGAATTTGAATATACTTTTTCAAAGTTTGCTAAATTTAGATTCCATGGGTTAAAATATACACACATGTATGTATAGTGTACAATTAATGTCATGAGAAAAATGTTCTGGTGAGTATCTAAACTTTAACAATGATGTGTGTGGGAAAAAAAGTATGTGGTAGCACCAATAGACAGTGGGTATAAGTGTGCACTTTCTTTTGTCTGTGCAGTCTGCCAACAGAATTTCTGATCACTTGTGTCAGTTCAAACTTGCTTTCTGTCCTGTGAAGTGTTCCACAATCGCACTGGAACACTTCCTTGCCATCTTTGGCCTGTTCATTTTTGACTTTGGACAGTTTTGTAACACCTGCTGCAATGTTCAAAGAATCTTGTCTTGCCATCTGTAAAATGTAAATGACAGTCTGCAGAAGAAAACAGTCAATTCCAGGACACAAGAGTGATAAAAAAAAATTGTGCCTTTCTTTTAACTTCCATGACAAGTCTACAATTTAAACATTGCAGAGCCTCCAAGTCTCCCACTTTTTTGTACATTTTTACAAAGTCTCCTGCTCTCCCACCTTTAATAAAATGTGTCCCTCTTTTTGTAAAATGTTGTAAAAGTAGCATTATTCCATCGGTGCCTGTAAAGTTGTACTGTTTTGCTGTGTTGTTGGTACCATATATGCACGGAATATGTCTATGATGGTGCCTAAAATGGTTCAAAATGCAGGAAATGAAGTGTGCAAAGTTCAAATTTGTCCCGGGGGAGCATGCTCCCAGATACTCCTGCTTTGTGCCTTTGGACTTTAAATTGGAGCTCGTCCTCCTGCTTTTCAGTACCTGCAGGAGGGAGATCTCCCACTTTCAACATAGGCTAGTTTTTGGAGGCTCTGCAAATGCTCAATGGTGTAAAATTGTGGGGGTTAACCATTACAAACGCGTGTACAAATACACTGAGCAGTCAGTATATAGGGTATAACAGGGCAGTACAAAATCAGTCCCAGATATTTGCCATAACCTATACAAGTACTTTTTTTTTTGCCTTGTGCCACCAAAAAGTGATAGGACTTTCTCTTGTTTTGTCAAGGACCTAGACAACCTTTGTGATAAGGAGACACCATGAGTAGGAGTCAGTTCTTGTGTCAGAAACCACAACATGACACACACAGAATGGAGTGGTTTGTTTATGCTTTCTGACACAAAAACCTGTGACCACAAGTGGTGTCTTTAAAAAAAAACATACTGTTTGAACAGGATTTAGAAGAGTAACATCTATTTGTAATTTGAACTAATTGTTGTTCAACAATCTTGGAAACTGAATTGAAATATCATTTCTGACTTTCAATGTATGCCCTGCAGAATACATTCCCCTTGCATGCACCAGTAGTTCAATCAACACGTGAAAAATATGTTTGGTTCCAATGGACCCAATGGTGTAATGGTTAAGACATATTGTCCAAACAACACATTTGTCCAGGTTTTTAGTTTCAAAACCCATGGGATCTCATGACTTTAATATTTGTAAAAAAATAGGAGAACACTTCAAATGTTAAAGTTCTGCTTCCATAAATAGTGCCAAAGACGAGAAAATAAAACCGCTGGCAGGAGCTCTGCAATAAATACATTAATTAATCATTGAAGGACATTCATTTATGGAGGCTTATTGTTCCTTGTCAACTACAGGCCAGCTCATCTGACCTACCTCAGACGAGGGGTACCCATACACAATTTGCAGTGTACACTTATGAAAATGACTGGATGGTCCCCCCCATCAGACTTTATGGAGATATTCCATGGAAGTGTCTTAGCCAAGCATGTTTAACAGCAACACTTTTTTGTGTTTATCTGTTAAATAAACCATAAATAAAATAATGTAAATTAAAGTTTTAAAAAATAAATAAATAGACAAGTTAAGCTGGTTGCTCCATAATCAGGATTACTTCTGGGTACCCCCAAATCTTAAATTTATTAAACAGATGACATTGTAATTTAAAAAAAAAAATTTTGTTGGTATTTTTGTAAGTTTCAACATGGTAAACATTTAATCCACTAAACTGGTAAAAAGTCCTGTGTTTTCATATTGAGGAATGGCATGCCATGGGAGTTCTTTAAACAATAAGCCATCAATCTTGCCAGACTATTTGCCTTAAAGGACTAGATTCATTTTTTTTAATCAGATGCCTTGTAATTCCTCCCTCAACAGTTATGAGAACACAGTGGTTGGAGTTGGAGGATATTTATTAGTCTAGGAATCAAGTGCCAAGAAAAGGACTAGACTAAACTTTGTGAAATGTGCCTCTGCATAGTAATCTGAGCTGCACAGGTAATCTTCCATTACCAAACTTTGCTACTTTGAAATTCACGCCAAACTAGAAAATAACGGCACTGCAACCTGGTGAAAAAAAAAAAAAAGAAAACTGGCAATAATCAAGTCAAGGTATATAAGCACACAGCTGGAAAATTTACAAAAATATGCCCAACATGATAAATTAACAACAACCCCTGTCCATCATATTTTCCAGCGAACATCACAGTGGGAATGATCCATGCATTAGAATGTTCCAGGCACCGCAGGCAAGCGTTGGCAAAAAAAAAAAAAGTAGTATGGAGGATGGCAAATACTACATGTAATGTACTATGTAGGTCACTTGGTTGCATACATATTAAGAATATTTATCTAATATAATAATCATATATTTTAATGGATAGACAATGTAGACCGAGGCCATCACCTTGGTAAACACTGCCTTTTTTTTTTGTTACTATAACATCATGTCTATTCACCAAAAGTCTATACATAAATGTATATTACCTGATTACAGGCAACAGTCAATGAACCAGTAAGCATCGTGTAAAGCTGGCTAGTTCAGCTGACAAGTCACTGTAGCTTAAAAATCTTGTGCATTCATACACACACACTGTAATTTTTGGAAAAAGTCAGTTTTACACTGCTCACCAGAAGAACATGACTTGTGGTTTCCTAACTTGAAAGTGTAAGTCTTACATCAGGAGACCACCGGAAAATATGCATCTTATAAGCTCACATGACAAATACCATCCCAAAAACAAAAGAGGGCCATGGGCCTAATGCTCTACTGACATGTATAATCTGATGACCATGAGAAATTAAAATTCATCCATATGATGCAACATCAAACTTCCCTATGACCTACACTTCTGGTACATTTGCTGCCATTCAATTCCCCTCATTCAGTACCAACAAATTGTGATTTAGTGTCCTTTTCAGAAGTGCTTAATGTCCTCAAAAATAGGTCAAGGTCACACAACATATTAAAAAATTGACCATTGGCCTAGTGCATATTTGGCTTTGTTTTCCAATTCCATCTCTATAATGTCACGGGCTTCACGATAAAATTATTTTCTGATATGCAGTCCCTCTATGACCTTGAGAAAGTAGGTCAAGGTTCCTTGTATGCAATATTGACCTTCTATACATGATGCACATTTGGTATTGTCAGCCTTCAGATTTCTCAACATTTCAAATTCAGTGTCTTCTACATCCTTAATGACCTTGAAAAATAGTTCAAGGTCACCTAAAATTTGATTATTGGCCTGAGGCATACTTGGTGTTAGTTTGCAATGTTCCATCTTCATTTATAATCAAAATAACAAATTTGGTGTACTTCTAATATTCACAATGCTAGTTCCACTTAATACCAAGTGGCACGATCAGGACTCCACAAGTCAGAAGACTTTTATCCGAGAAATTTGCCTGATTGACATCCCTGCCAAGTTTTCGAAAGATTCTGTAAAAACTTTTCAAAAAAAAGCATTCTTGAAATTTCACATCTTGGTAAAATATTACACAATACTATAGGTGGTGCTGCCAGTATCGCATCTGACTTAGACTTTGATATCGTTGGAGAGTCCTGAAAGTGATGTATGGCCAAGCTAAAAACTTGTGCATAGTCTTGCATCCCCAGGCAAATGTGTACGGAATGATGGATGGCAACACGAGGATATGAGTGATCGCGTAAGCTCTGTAATTTATGGTCAGCAGAGCTAAAAAAAAAAAAAAAAAAAGACTGTACACAAAAATATGCATCCTGTAGGCTCAGTTAACAAGTCTGTACATGTTCAGGAATAATAAAACATTGTAGCAAAGATTTACTTCATGGCAAATCTGTGCTTACAAAGGAAAGCGGCCCTCGATTTGAAATTTGAAAAGCTACCAAGAGAAAAATTCAAAGTCAACCCCCCCAGCTAAATAAGACTCTTGGCAGGCGAAAAAATTTTTGCAGGTGAAAAGGGATACCCAACAGAAGGAATTCTTGTTAACGCAATGTCAGTTGTTGGCACACAAACATGATTTGGTCATGTTGTGAGAAACGTCTTTGTGCCAACAAAGGCATTCCTGTTTAGAATGTTAGACAAATTTGCTTGATTCGGAAGGGTGGGCGAGAAATTGATAGCAAAACGGAATGTTTGGAACAAAAATCACAGGCAAATTGTAATTTGTGGACATGAAGTCCAGCATTATACTTTTTACCCTGAAAGGTCAGTAACTGTCATTTCCTATATTGGGAAATGTTTTTTTTTTTTTAAATATCAGGTGAGAAGGGGAAAAAGCAAACAAGATTTGAGTATGGTGAACATGATGAAAATTTTATTTTGTGATCTGCAGTGAACAAAAAGGTACAAAGCCTATCGTTATTCCAATGGGTTGCAAAAGATAAACCTTTAGTTTCACTGGTATGAAAATAGTCATAAAATATGTACTGCATACATAAAATCTGGGAAATCCCGTGATGGTTATTCTATTTCCATCGACTCATCCATAACTGAACACTTAACCAGTGTTGCTACATGCTTCATTTGCATGTCTCTGAACTAAATATATACATTTTTTTTTTTAAATTTTATTTTTTACTTTTTTTTTACTTTTTTAATTACTGCCAGAGTGAACAGAAATATAACCACTGGGTTCAGCATACATGTACGGATTATATAGTACATTAACTGTACTACTCCCCTTTGTTATAGGCACCTAGCTCTGTGCCTCATCTTTATGAACAAAATAACCATTCTGCATTACATAGCTAGTTTTTGTTACCCATATCATGTCTTCAATAGTACTATTTTTACACACTTAACCAGACCTGTAGGTAAGCCACAGTTACTAATCACTGATCATTACTACAGTGGTGTATTCTTTTACTATTTTCAATGACATCTATGTAAATTTTACCTTCACCAATACTCTTTTGTTGTATTTCCATACAAAGTGGCAACAGTATGCAATCTTTCAGTAATGTCTCTATGCAAACCGTTCCTATTTTTTTTTTCCAATTTTTTGCTTTTTGGTTTAAATATCCAATGTTACGGTCATACAATGTACATGAATAATGATGGAACCTTCAAGAAAAATAACTGTAAAAATAGTCAAAAATAACTTTTCCATTTCAGCATCATATCAATCAAATCCCCAGTAGAAATCCCTCTCAGTCCCTTGAATATAAACCCTTTGCCTTTTTCCACAACACTGGCTGCACCCTAGACCAACCCCCAGCCACGAAATCTGCCAAGCTAAACATATCCTAAACATTCTCAGTGCAAATTCCCTGAACTCTTTACTGCAAGTTTCCTTCAGCGTGAACCGATGGCAAGTGGAAGGGGCCACTTTTAAGCTTTTTCTTCTTCCACTCATCATGTACCCCCACAATATGCTATACACTTGACAATGCACATCAATACACAGTATTAACAGTTCATAGTAATTATAATGCCCATTCAACGCAGCGAACATTTTACATGATTGACGCTGCCTGTAGTAACTAGCACACTCGGTACAAGAGACATCCTCTGCCAGTTTGGCTCAACCCTTCATTCTGTACACATTTATACTATAAGTCCCGAAAAACCATCCACATGTAAATGTCATATTTGAGCAAGGCTGTGTCCAACTGTGTGGTTTGTTTTGTTTTGTTTTGTTTTGTTTGTTTGTTTGTCTGTACACCCCTTGTAGTTGCACTGTTCTTTTTCACTACCAATTATCAAAATGTCACCCATTTGCAGACTTCGGCTGTCCACTTTCCAATGACTGTATTCAACAACTGTCAAAGTCAAAAACATAGTTTAATATCCTATATTCCCAAAATAGACATGACGTGTAATTTGTTCAAAACTGAAAATAACACTCCAGGCGAGTGTCGTCCCCAGCAGTTTCGCAAGCACATTCCACAGTTTCGGAGACCCAACGTCTGAGCACGTGGTTCCATGCGGGTATCTACAAGTCTGCCATATCTCAGTATCAACCAATCAAGCACTGGCCTTGTATTTCTACACTTTACTGGACTGGTTGGTGGCCCTGGTACATAGTCTGACACTTGCATTCTCTGAAATTGTGGTTAAGGCCACACCTATTTCACCAAGCCAGTGAACATTTCGAAGTGGAAGGCTAAAGAATGCTAGTTATCATAACCTTGCACATACATAATGCATAAAATTTCTCTTCCAAAAAATTAAAAAACAAAAAAAAAAAAACAAAAAAACAAAAAAAATGAGAGAAGCAAAATTGTGTGGGATAGAGACTTGGTGATTACATCTTGTGACTTGCACTCTTGCCGTCCACATCCCTTGTTTCCAAGTTTATAAGCACACCATGGACAATCGCACATTACATTTGAAACTTATTACAAACAAAAACATACCTTCAACAACAAAATGAATTTCTTTCATCAAAAAATATCTCTACATACTGGGGAGACCAAGCACCAAATGGAATCCACCCATCACAGCAGAAGATGTCCCGCAATATGCCCCCTTTCTGCCGCAAACTCGTTAGAAGTTGCCGGCAAATGTAACAACGTGAAACCTGGTCCAGAAAAACAGATGCTGTGCATTCTGTGAGTCACTTTCAGAAATCCTTGCATCTGATTGCTTTCTTTTTCTCTCTTTTTTTCTTTTTCTTCGTTGCATTGCTTTACTTCACTTTACCTGGCTGTCCCCCCCTGCTGTTTACAAATAGAGCAAATGAAATCCTGATTAACTGTTGAAAATAAATACATGCAAATCAATGTGTACATTCTCTTCTTTAGCAAGTTTTTAAAATTTACATGGACTCCACAAGACAAATTAAACTGGCATGGTCAAAGGGTTTTTTTTTTAAAAAAAAAAAGGAAACTACATCTTGAAGGCTAAACGCTGTCACATCCAACTGGAACTTGACAAAGAAACTTCAACAGGACACTGCCAACATTGTAAATACGCAAAAAAGTGGACCACTGCTGATTGACTAGACACACACTGTAAGGCCAATGCCACAATTTCATAAATTACACAACTTTGTACTTTTTTCTTTTCAAAACCACTGTCCCCTATAGACCATATATAGAGTACGCTGCTGCCTTGGAAGATTCTTACAAAATCTCAGAAAATGCTCCTACACATGCATTTATCCATTGTTCATGTTCCCTGAATAAATAAAATTAAAAATACAACCCTTGTGGCCTCAAACAAAATGGGTACAGATAGGACCAAATCAAAATGGAGCTTTGGGTGTAGATGGCCAAATAATGGTTGGCAGAGGTTTTTCTTTGCAATATTATTAGTACCCCCCCATCCCACCACCAGATCGCCACAAAATCTATAGCAGTTCTTCGCAGCAGGTCATTTACCATCTCATCATCTTTCCACTGACAATTTCAGCAATGAGTAGATACATTTAAGTTATATTTTTGCAAATAGATCAAAAACACGTACCAAAGACATTTTTTACTTTATTCCCTCCAGGTTACCTCTGGCTAATTGTCTCCCACCCTTTCACTACATTAAAATTTAAAACAAAACAAAAAACAAAAAAAAAAAAAAAAAAAAAAAACAAACCACCGCTTCTACCCTGAGGATATTGTAGCAACATTTTTTCCCTGCTTGCAACGGCTAGTGTTGCACAGCATATACAAGCTCAATAAAACTGAAGTGTATGATCAGGAGATGTGCCACAGCATTTATGAAAGAATCTGGTTTTACAATTTTGCAGTATCATGTGAGATCAGAGGTACAAACCACCATCAGAGTTGATACTGAGGACTGTGGAACCTTCAGCATTCATTTTTTTTTTCTTGGAGAGGGTGCCGGTCGTCGATCCTATTTGGTGTTTGCTTTATAGAATATATATATAAAATTCTTGATTTGTAAGTACATGAACCACTTTCATTTTCTTCTCATTCCTTGGCTTTTACCACATAGAGGGGAAATCATTTTGTGCCTTTTTCTCAATTAGCCCTCAAACAGAAGTCAATTGACAAACACACCCCAGCATAAACTTCTCTTTAAATGATCTCCACAACATAGTCAACTTAACATGATCCTTCCACACACAATGAGACTACTACACACCCAGCACTGGGAACTGTAAAATTAAATCCCTGCATGGATCTGCCAGTGACTTTATTTAACTCTGATAGCTCCACAGACAGGTATTTCAGTCTCCTGGCTCCCTGCCATGATCCCCTTAATTCTTAAATTCAATGCAAAATAAAGAACACAAAAAAAAAACAAAAAACAAAAAAAAAAACAAACCCACACATTCACACATAAAATGTTTATGATAGTCTGGCAAAGTTTTGAAAAAACATAACAAAAAACAGTGGCATAAGAAAAGTCAATACCAGCAGAATACAGTACTTCTTTGCAGTTCCACCTTTCCGACCCCCCCCCCCCCCCCCCCAAAAGAAAATGGACAGCAGAAGCTTACAATCCCAGTTGCCTGGATGAATCTGCTGGTAATAACTTGAAGATCATTCTTGAACCCATATTGGATGTCCCTTAACACTTTCCAGTCTGAGCTTTTTGAAGGATCCTTGCAGCCTGCGTATGCTGATTATCCATTTTTTTTTTTATTTGGGGATGGGGGGATATGATACCAATGACCCTACTAATGTTTTTTTCTTTTTGTCCACATTTATGGTAGCACAGTTTATTTACCAAAATAATAATTCTCTTAGGTTGAATATCCGACAGGTTTGTTTTTCGCAAGTACCTGTTCCAGTAAACTGTGGCTGTTTACGTTGTTGCCATGAAAACCGTATTTTTCCAGAAATTGTCTCAATTTTATTAAAAATGATATATTTCATAGATCAAAATACACAAAAAAAATCCCAGAAATGTTTCAAGTTTTATTACCAAGACATTTTTACGAATAATTTTAATAATTTGGTTTATCAAAATAAACTTTCTACCTGAATAATGATGAAACCGACTAATTTCATTGGTTGCTGCGGAAACAAGAAGTGTGCCCACATACATGCGGACATCAACATCAAAGGATATTATAAATTTGCCCACATATATGCAGACATCAACATCAAGGGATATTATATCAATTGTATGAATCCGCACATTTGTGGACATTGACTTCAAAGTACTAAAAATTACTCCTGAAAGTACACTGCTTTGGTATAGATTTTGTATGAATGATCATGTGTATGCTGTCAAAAAATGAAAAAAAGTTTTTAAAAATATTGTACTCTTCAGACAGTTTTCACCTGGCATGATATTTTACAGCCAAATTCTGTCACTAGGCACCTCGTCTGGGGCAATCCCAGAACACTGGTTACAGAATTTCAGGCTTGGGAATAGACAGAAAGGATATGCACAATTTCTATGGGGAGTTGAAATAATTTTTTAAGAAATTGTCACACTAAGGCATTGTTCACATTTGCACCATCACACAGGGACCGTAATTGAGGTAGATTTCAAACAGCTGCACACACTCCTCGCAAAAGAAAGAAAAAAAAAGGCAACTTTTATCATTTTGACAAAACTCTTTCTGTAATGAGACAGATCCTTCTTTAAATCCTCCAACTTGCACATACTTATCAAGCCATCCTACACTGCCAGCATCTACACGACACATACATATTTTCCTACGGCTCTCGCTTTTTCTAATTCCTTCCACAGTTTCAAGAAAAAACATGAACCACCAACGGTTCTGTCTGTTAAATACCCGGTTTAATCCAAGCAAAATTTGGCAGATAATGAAATGCATATATTTTGTATTTAAACAGTCTCCATCCTCTTCCACATACATCAGATCAAGGCAAGAATGTAACGTAAAAATTAAGCACAGCCACATTGTTGAAGACCCTTGTCCCAGTGCTTTGTATTTCATATCTAGGGTTTAGTTTAAAATACAAAACAGCTAACCTCAGGAAATGAGTTTACATGCACAAGAAAGCACACCAGGTATTTTTGTGTAAATGTAAAATTACAAGATCTGGGTGACAGTCACCGGTAATTGTACATTAACCTCTGCAAGCTGTGTCCTGATACGCATGAATGCTCTAAATGCAGGACTGGCATGGAATTTTATTCCAGTGGATGTGCAAGGCATACCTCTACAAGTAAACAGTCTTTAGTTGAAGTTTTTTTGCTTCTTTCCCCAAGCTTTCCACAATGCAGTAATTACAATATTCAAGTCCTTATTTCTTGAAGCCACTTGCTAATACATACCAACTCAATACAATGGTATTATAAATATTTGCCCTTCCACTGATTACTGGTTGCACCGACGAATTTTGGGCACTCAGCCGTCACTTGCAGAACCTTGGTTTTTAACCGTTGTAATATAAATGACTTGAGATTGTCAACAATGGTCTTTCTTCATCCCATTCCGAGTCAACATTAATATGTGCAGAGCCATGTTTCTATAATGTGCCAGATCACTTCAGTACTGCCAGTCTAATTTCTTGCAGTTATTGTGATATTCCAGTTACAGGTGCTTTTTCATCCCACTCCCCCTCCCCTCAAAAGTACAATGTCAGAAAATACTACTTGTCATAATCAATATGCTGCCAAATATGTACAATCTTTGTAGACGATTTACTCCACTGTTCACATTTTTACAAGAACACTCCCTCATTTAGCCATGTTGATACACAGAACAATAATGAACTTTATGGCATGAAACAATGTTTAACATCAACTGCTCCTGTCGGTCAATTGCGAAGTTCAAGGGCCACATCTACTGAACTTAAGGAGCACAATTCGGATGCTCACAAGACTAATTCCTTCGCTGTTGTCACGTTTCGTTCTCCAACAACATGCATGCCCTTGTCCAATTCACGTCCCGACGTCTCGCACGTGGAATTGTTTTCAATGAACGGTAATCCTGTCTCAGATCAGTGCCACTAACAATGAACATGATTACAATGTGACAATTTTTGTCCCCGTGTCCAGCAAACAGTTCACCGGCTTGATGCAACCTGCTTCCAGTTTCTTCTTGTGCACGCAAACCTTACTTGGCCAACACGTCGTCACGTCCTTGCATCAAAAATGTTACTTTATCGTAAAACGACACAAATATCTTCATCATGGTTCCAAAGACTGTCAAACTGGCGTCGCCATGCATGACAAAATGGAAATCACCGGTTTATAAATGTCAAATATCAATAAAACATTGATTGACAAGATGTATATGTTTATAGTTTATATATTGGTATAACGGTTGAATAGTACTGCAGTATATATATAAATAATACATATGCTGAAAATCCTCCCTAGGTCTAGTCTAGCATTAATTGCATATAGGCTGCTTGATGAAAAAGCACTGGGCGAGTGGTTTCACGAAGTGATAGTCGTCATGCTTACAGCTGGGGCAACGTATGGAACGTGAATACTCACTGTAGAACTGGAATAGACACGACGCGTCCAGCAGCTGACGGTGACACGACTTGCACGTCAGACGTTGCTGACAACATGGCATGGCTGCAAAGATGTCGAAGGAGTACATGGTACCTAGAACAAATGTACTGCCGTTCCAACGCCTTCTGCATGATGTGCAGCAAATTTCGTTGCTTGTTTCACGCCGGCCTTCCATGCAGTACATACAAACTGCATTCAGATACTGCATTTTACCATCGGAAAGCACCTGCAGGTCTGAGTTGTAACGTAGCGGTGACAGAAAGAACGTGCCGTCAATCAAGGGGTATCTGTCGAAAACGGGAAGTTCTCTGTTGCATGTGACACAGGAAACATTGGTCACTTGGTGTGTACTCAGGTTGGACAAGATAAAGCATCTTATTTCATCATTGCCATGGGGTCCCTCATCTTCCATCTTGATGTGATAAGGGTTTTGTTGATGTCGCGGCAGAATGTTGAAGGCAGAGAAATCTGAACGCCTCTTGAAAATATTCCCAGCAGCAGCCTGATCGGCGTCAGCAAAAAAATCAAATTTTGACTTTTTGACAGTTCCACATGGTGTTAGAGGGGGTGTTCCCGAGGAGCTTGCCGAGTTAGGAGGGCTGGAACCGGTACTAGTTAAACTAGATGTACGTACCCTCAGTTGTGGTCGCGTGTTTCGAGCAGGGTGATTTTGGGGTCCCTTCGACATCACCGGAACTGGTTTGTCGTTTTTCTTGCGGTTCTTCTTGTGCTTTTTGCCATCACCAGCCGGCTTGGCAGGAGCGAAATAATCCAGATCTTTGCGGAGATGTCCTCTCCCGCACTTGCAATCGCAGGCTTTGAAAGCCAAATCATAACCCTTTTTAGTCCACAGATTTTGCAAACGTTGTTTTTCACTCCAGCTTCTAGCGCGTCCACATGATCGCAGATACGATAGCACTTGCTGTTCCCAGTCATTAAAACAGTCCTTGTGCATCCACTGTCCAACAACACAGTTCTCATTATTACAAAAAACTTTCACTGCATCCCCAGGGTCGTTCGGATTGATAGGCTGTTCGTAGTATCTTTCGCAGCCGCTAGGTACAGAACAGTAAGACAAGTTGGGGTCTCGATTTTCTCTGTTCTCGACGGCAGCATGGTGTTGTGGTGGGTTAACATCATCGCGCCGGTTCTCTTCGACTCTTGCCGCACCTTGTCCACGGTTGTTTCGGTGCTGTGGCATGATTTTTCACTACATGGAATGTCTGAATGAAGTCGTCTTCCCACTGACACTCAGAAATTGCTTCGACTACAGCTTCAACACTGACGTTAACGGCCAGGAACCGTCTCATACAGTCATGCCGCAGGTTGTTTTGATCAGATTATTTATTCCGCGGTGAAGGAGGCGTGTCCTACCAGCCCCGAGCTCCGGCTGAGCGCACGAATACAGGCTCATTGATTGGTTATGTTTGTAAACATTTCAAAGCCACGTGTAAAAGCCAGAATCTCATTGGTTCTTGGTTTGTCATACAGGCCAGCTTTAAGCCAAATTTGGAAGTTCGCATAAGTAATTCAACTATTACCTCACTCTTCTGCTATTGGTCGAAAAATTGGTTAATATGTGCAAATGGTCCCTCGAGCTGATTCATGGCATTTTTTGCAAGCATCAAACCAACGTCTTGAAAATGGGTCAAAGTGGCAAAGAATTGGCATTCGCGGCGCATTCATCTACCCAATACCGATGGCGGAGAGATCAGAAATGTGGATAATGCTCCCACATTGAAGGTTGATAACCAGTGGTCCTGGACGGAAATTGTAAAGCGCTATTGAAGGTGTGCAAATTTGCCAATATTTTGTTTGTATATCACTGGTAACTGGTTGTGTAATACCGATATTAATATTATGGTCTGTGAACACTTGGAGGAATTATTCCTCCAAGGTGAACGCAACGCTGGACTGCCACGTCGGCCAACAGTGAAAGCCAATTCTTTTAAATCACTCTCTTGCCATCCCGCCCTTCATCGTTGCTTTCTTTCTTGAAACATCCACATAGAACTTTGAAATGCATTTCCAGTTGTTCACGGAATCCCGACCCTACTTTCGCTACATTGCTGTTTTATTTTCTGATTCTGTCGCCGGTCATGACTCCGGGCATGCAGGGGCTTATTTTCATCCCCGGGTAAATGGAGCAGCGAACTAGAAAAGAAGATTTGCGCCAAAGCGACATCTGTGTGCCTTCAAAAGTTGGGGTGAATAAAATGCTGCAACTTTTCTTCATTTTAATTTTGTTTTTCCAAGAATTTTTTTTTTCAATCTTTCTTCTTTACGGCCAAATTTTGTCAAGAGTTTTTTTCAGACACTATTATTCAGAAAACCACCAAACTTGCCATGACATGGT
>OZ026614.1:78306221-78342172 GCA_964020975.1 Hermodice carunculata | reverse complement strand
GACTGACCTACCTGCAAATTTGGAGCAATTAACATTTTAAAAGCTCCATATCTTCCATACTAATACTATTGCAGATAGACAAAAAAAAATCAACATGCATGTGTACGTTTGTAACACCTGCAAATATAATGGACAATACATGTAGGTTGTAGAATCTTAAATTATGCTAATTAAGGGCATTGAAAAATTTGAAAGTTGAATACCCAAAACTACTATAGATAGAGATGCCATTCCAACTTCAATTTATTGGTTTGTGGCAAAGCCTCATCCAATGAACCATGAGCCAAAGTTATAGGGATTGTAATTTATGCAAGTTAGGTGAGTCTGCAAAATATAGATCTTGAGTAGCTTCAAAATTATTATAGACAGAGGTGCCAACTTCAATTTATAAGTCGGTGACATAGTTGCATCCAATGAACCATAAACCAAAGTTTTACAATTTCAATTTATGCAAGTAATGTGAACACATAAAATACCAAAGTTTTACAATGTCAATTTATGCAAGTAAGATGAATACACAAAATTTAAATCTTTGAATAACTTCGAAACTATCATACATAGAAGGGCCATTCCAACTTCAATTTGTGTGTATGTGACATAGCTGCATGGATTGGACCATAAACCAAAGTTGTAGGATTTAAATTTATGCAGATTAGGTGAGTATGCAAAATTTAAATCTTGAATAGCTTTAAAACTGTTCTAGATAGAGGTGCCATTCCAACTTCAATTGATAGGTTTTGCAACGTAGCCACATTCAATAAACCAAGAGTGTAAAATTTTAGTTTATGCAAATTAGGTGAATACACAAAATTTAAATCTTGAAGAATTTGGAGTCTTTTATACATATAGGTGCCATTCCAACTTCAATTTGTAGGTTTCTAACATAACCGCATCTAATGAACCATTAACCAAAGATGTACAATTTTAATTTATGCAAATTATGTGAATACACAAAATTTAAACATTTGAATAGCCTCAAAACTTTTATAGATAGAGGTGCCATTTCAACTTCAATTGATAGGTTTTGCAACGTAGCCACATTCAATAAACCAAGAGTGTAAAATTTTAGTTTATGCAAATTAGGTGAATACACAAAATTTAAATCTTGAAGAATTTGGAGTCTTTTATACATATAGGTGCCATTCCAACTTCAATTTGTAGGTTTCTAACATAACCGCATCTAATGAACCATTAACCAAAGATGTACAATTTTAATTTATGCAAATTATGTGAATACACAAAATTTAAACATTTGAATAGCCTCAAAACTTTTATAGATAGAGGTGCCATTTCAACTTCAATTTTTTAGGTTTATGACAGGTGGATCCAAGGGACCATGAACCAAATTTGTAGGATTTAAATTTATGCAAATTATGTGAATGTACTAAATTTAAATCTTGAATAGCTTCAAAACTATTATACATATAGGTACCATTTCACCTTCAATTTGAAAGTTTGTGACCTAACCACATCCAATGAACCATGAACCAAAGGTGTAAGTTTTCAATCATGCAAATACACAAAATAAAAATCTTGAACAGCTTCAAAACTATTATAGATAGTGGTTTCATTCAAACTTCAGTTCATAAGTTTGTGACATGTCCACATCCAATGAACCAAGAACCAAAGTTAAAGCATTTTAATGCATGCAAATTAGGCTAATGCACAAAATTTAGATTATGTTGAACAATGTCAAAGTGTAGCATTTTAAACTGTTGTCAATTTGAAGACACTTAGACAGGTTTGCTGTGAAGCAAATCTTCTTTTGTAGTTCTTTGGATATGCTAATGGCAATAATGTAAATTCAAGAGGGAGTGGCAATGCAGATCTAGGACATTTATTTTGTTCAGTACAATTTGAAGCAAAAAATAAAATTGCTTATCTAGTAAGGCCATTAAGCTGCAATCATGACAAATTAACCATTTCACCTGATGTATGAGATTTGCATTTCTCCACATGACAGTTCACTCACCTTTTTGAATGTGGGTTTACCTTCCGTCGTTTGACACACACCCCCATCAAAGAACAAATGCAGTGCAACCTAGTTATGCAATGCAATCTTCAACGCCTTTGGTACTTCACATTCCATTAAACTTGTGGCTAGATGAAAATTTCAAAGTCCAAATGACCTTGAACTTTTACCTTTAGAGGTCACATGTAAATAAAAAAAAAATGTGCAGTGTTGCAATACCTACAATTAGAGCCCAACATGACTGAAACTGGGTGAAAATTAACCAAGTTATGGCTAGATGAAAATTTCAAAGGTCCAAATGACCTGGGCCTTTAACCTTTAAAGGTCACATGTAAATTACAAAAATATACAGTGTTACAATATCTACAATTTAAGCCCAACATGAACCAAATCTGATGAAAATTTGACCTAGTTATGCCCTATTTCAAGGGTCCAAATGACCTTGACCTTTGACCTTCAGAGATTACAGTATTGCAATACCTACAAGTTGAGTCCAACATGATAAAAAGTAGATGAAAGTTGACCGAGTAATCCTAATAATGTAGTGAGATTTCCATATTTGACCAAATTTGAGTAAAGTTCAAGAATTACAGTCAAATCATCTTTTCCGTTATAATAGAAAGCCAAAGTCACAGTCCCAATTTCAGGATCACAGCCCTATAATTTGTCGGGCTGAAGGGCTCTGGGGAGAACCATGATGGAGAGGTAATTTGTGTCACGTAAAGGTACTTACTCTTTTCTGATTTAATGTTTGCACCCTTTCCAGTGATGGCACAGAAATTGATCTTTATGGACCTAACAGAGCCCCAAAATTCATAAAATTCCAAAAATCATGAAGCGTGACCATTTGAACAAATTGGTACAGACCGACCCAAGGTACATCTCCATCGAGCCTGCAGTAAATCTGGGTGACAATTTTGGAGAAGTCAAAAATGTGATTTCCAATTCCAGTTCCCATTGTCTTGCATTGTAATCAATAGGGATATATACATTAACTGATATAAATTTATATTTATAAATTTGTTCAAAATCAGAGATGCCAAATATCATCACCTAGTGAACAACACAGTTTGACCCTTGCACAAGCTACATTTCCACCAAGTTTCAGAAGAATCCAAGTGATGGTTTTGTAGAAGATGAATATAGCTTTAACACCCAAAAAATCATTAAAAATAGACACACACACACACACACACACACACACACACACACACACACACACACACACACACACACACACACACACACACACACACACACACACACACACACACACACACACACACACACACACACACACACACACACACACACACACACACACACACACACACACACACACACACACACACACACACACACACACACACACACCAGCATCTGTAGAAGAAATTCAGGTCTGGGAGTTCCCAGAAGTATCCCTATGGAATTGTGAAGCAATTGGTTGGTTGGTTTTGGAGGTTTTTAAAGATTTTGGTGAACCCCCGCGCAAGGTAAATCCAGGGCCCTAGCCTAGGGCTCCGATTGGCCAGACCAACATTAAGGTCAGAAGTATGACTAAAACTTTGTTAATATACAGAAATTTGGTTAGAATTTCCAAATTTCTGAGTTTGGCCTGGGCAGCTTTAAATTGAAGGCCACAGTCCTGGAATCCCCACCAAATTTGAAGTGGATCTTGCTGACAGTTTTGCAGAAGTCGAAATGCTAACTAGAAAAGTCAGATTTTCCAACAGAAAATCAAATGTCTCCCCAGTTGTCGCCCTTAAAATTTTTTAATACTAATCCCAGTGATCTACAAATAAGGCCAAAGGAATCTTTTTGCTCCTCCTTCCAGCCATGTGCTTCAACCTCTGACAAAGATTGCCAACAACAAAGTTTCATTAAATTTGGTCAAATCCTTCTCAAATTACCACATCAATGTTGAAATTTACTAATGGGGCTCAGTGAAATTAGGAATTGGGTCAAGGTCACCCATCTTTGAACTTGACACAGACTTTCACATGTAATATTATCCTACCAAGTTTGATTAAATTTGGTGAAATCCTTCTCAAGTTATCATGTCCACGTTGAAATTCACTAGTATGGTTGTGACATTGAAGATTGGGTCAAGGTCACCAACCTTTGAACTTGATCCAGACCTTGACAAGTAACATTATCCTGCTAGGTTTGATAAAATTTGCTGAAATCCTTCTTGAGTTATAGCATCTGTGTCGAAATTCACTAGTGTGGCTATGTGACCTTAGCAAATGGGTCAACGTCACCCATCTTGAAACCTGAACTGCCCTCAAAGAGGACTATGATTGTGTGCAATATGGAAGCCCAAACAAGAAAAACAAGGAGAAAAAGAAACGGATGCAGTAACCATATGTCCGCCCCCCACCCCCTTCGTTGCACGGGTAGACATAATTGTAAATGGACAACAAATGCCTGACCATCCTATAAGCTCAGCTGCCCTAAAAATTAGAACAAGAGGACTGTGACAGTCCAGTGCTCAGCTGACTAAGTTGCCCTATGACCTTGGAAATGGGGTCAAGGTCACTGGCCTATTTTGAATCTAACTTTCATAGAGGGCCATCCCCATGTGCAAGATCAAAGTCACAGTACAAATAGTTCTCAGGTTATCATGCGACAAGTAAAATTCATGTTAGTGGCCCTGTGACCTTGAGAATGAGGTCAAGGTCACCAATATATGGTCACAATCTTTCCTAAATACAGGACCACCAACAAGTTCAACATCAAAGTCCTACCTTCCACAGTTCTCAAGTTACAATGTAAAATATAAAAATTAACTTAAGTGTCTGGGTCCCAGTGACCTTGGGAATGAGATTAAGGTCACCCATTTACTGTCTAAATCTGGCCTTTGCTCAGGACAACATCACATTCAACATCAAGGTCCAAGTTCAAATTGCTCTCAAGTTGTCAGCTGAACAGTAAAATTTGAGCAAGTGGCCCTATGACCTTGGGAATGAGGTCAGGGTCACTCATTTACTGTCTAAGTCTGGCCCTCATTAAGGACAACCAGCATGTGCAATACGAATGTCCTAGCCTTAATAAGTCTCAAGTTACCATATAAACAGTGAATTTCATGCACCTCGCCCTGTGACCTTTGAAATGAGGTCAAGGTCACTCAACTACTGTACATGTATCACCCTCATACCCAGAAGTGTCCCTATGCAGTTTCAAAGCAATTGGCTGAGTATATACAAGGATAAAAACTTTTGAAGAATCGTCCAAAAAATGAGCCAAAAAATCATAAAAAATCCAAAAATCATTGGACTGTGACCATTTGAAGAAACTTGGTAGATACCCACCCAAGGAACACCCCCACCAAGTTTGAAGTGAATCCAGATGATGGTTTGGCAGAAGAAGTAAAAACTTATCAATTAGCGTTGCAAACAACCAAGTTTGAAGTGAATCTGGCTATCAGTTTTTAGACGAGGTCGAAAATGTAAACTACCATTGCAATTCCCATTGACATGCATAGTAAACAATTGGAATGTATGCATTGACCAACAAGTACCCCAATTGAAAAATTTGTTAAAAATCAGGGATCAACAACAATGCCACCTGGTGAACAACCTTGTGTGACCCTTCCACCAAGAACATATCCACCAAGTTTCCGCACAATCTGAGAGATGATTTTGGACAAGAAGCCGAGAATCACAAAAATTCATACAAAAATAGAAAAAAAAATCGCAGTGCCACCTGTTGAACAACTTAAGGTCTGGGGGTCCCCAGAAGTGTCCCTATACAATTTCAAAGTAATTGGCCAAGTGGTTTCGGAGAAGATTTTTTAAGATTTCCCCCAAAAATGAACATAAAAATTCATTAAAAATCCAAAAATCACTGGACCATGACCATTTGAACAAACTTGGTAGAGGCCCACCTAAGGCACATCCCCATCAAGTTTGAAGTGGATCTGGCCAGCGGTTTTGGAGAAGAAGTAAAAAATGTGAATAGAGGACGGACGATGGACATCGCTAGTACAATACATTTATCTAGAAAAACATGACCCATATTCATAAATATCACGCCCAACAGTGACAGCAAAGAGATTCCAGAGTAACCAAAGCATCAACATTCATCTTCCAATACCAGTGTGAAGAAAGAAATTTCTCACCTGACTTGAGACAGGCAGTCACCCACAAAAGGCAACTGGTGGTTTAAACCGTTCCCTCAACCTTTGAAATATTCTTCATTAAATACATACTATAGTGTTTCCAATATGTATAGGCCCAACCACTCAAAATCCAAATTTTATTACTTCTGCAAAAGATAAAGGAGAATTCGTAAGCCTTTCACTATTTTGGTTCTTCTGACTACTTCGTCAGCTGAGTCTATAGCAAAAGTAGAAAGTAGGCCTATGTCGTTTTTGTGATATCTATGAATCTGGAATATTGTCTAATTAATAAGTCAAGTGATTGAATCACTGTTATGGAGTATCAAATGCAAGGAGCAGACTTCTGCCAGTCCCTCACTAAACAATTGGAGTTCTACAGCCAGATGTCTCTAGTATGATATACTTATGTAGAAAAACATAACCCATATTCATAAATAGCAAACCCAACAATGACAGCAAAGAGATTCCAGAGTTACCAAAGCATCAACATTCATCTTCCAATACCAATGTGAAAAAACAAATTTCACTCTGACTTCAGACAGGCAGTCACCTACAAAAGGGAACTGGTGGTTTAACGATGATGGATGCCTCACCCTCTTAAAAGCTCAGCTGAATTATCAGCTGAGCTAAAAATGGAAAAAAAAAAAAATTGTAGCACCATCTGTAGAACAACTTAAGGTCTATGGGTCCCCAGAAGTGTCCCTATACAATTTCAAAGTAACTGGCCAAGCGGTTTCGGACAAGAAGATTTTTTCAAGATTTCCCCCAAAAATGAACAAAAAAATTCATTCAAAATCCAAAAATCATTGGACCGTGACCATTTGACCAAACTTGGTAGAGACCCACCCAAGGCACATCCCCACCAAGTTTGAAGTAGATTTGCCCAGCGGTTTTGGAGAAGTTGAAAATGTGAATTGTGGATGGACGACAGATGCCTCACCCTCCTAAAAGCTCAGCTGAATTATCAGCTGAGCTAAAAAAGGAGGACTGTGCTCTGTGGACCTTACATGCTCTGACTGAAGTGGTCCTGTGAACTTCAGAATGATAACAAGGTCAGCTTTGTTTAAGACCACCATCATTGTTGCTAACATGAACATGTACCATTGCCCATTTTTCTGAATTTTGATAATTTGTTCAAAATCAGAAAATGACAGCACCACCATGTAGTGAACAAAGTTGGTGGATATGAAGTTCATGCATATCCAAATAATTTTGAAGATTCAGCTTATGGTTTGGCAGAAAAAAAAAAAAAAAAAAAAAATTGAAAACAAAAATTTGTTTAATGAGCAAAAAACAATTACAGCATCACCTATTGAACAAACTAAGGTCCAGACGTCCCCAGAAGTGTCCCTGTGTAATTTCAAAGCAATTGGCTTTGTAGTTTTGGAGAATGTCAGGCAAGGGCACCTCACAGTCTCAACCAGAGCATGTGTAACATAGACTGCCACTAACTGGCATCCAGTGTCATACACTATTGATACAGTTTTCACAAATAGACATGTTTGCAATACACTTCAACACTACGGTACAAGCATGCTGTATGGGCGCATGTATTCAAGATTGTTAACAGTGACACAAATATGTGGCTACAATCAATTTTTCTGGAGATATAATGGTAACATCATCCCCTTGGGAGTATCACTCACCTGAACATTGTATTTTTTTTCCTCTATAATTCATACACACACATATATATATTGAGAATTTAGTTGATAATAGTGTTCTGGCCTTTGAGAAGGTGCATCTGTGAAACAACTTTCATGACGCTATTCTGGATTGTTCTTCAGATATGGTGATGACATCATCCATTGGAAGCCACTCATCTGAGCTCAAAATGTTTTGAGAATTCATAAACAATAAAAATAAATAAATAAACAAAATAAAAATAATAAATAAATAAAAAAAATAAAATAAAAATAATAATAATAAAAAGAAAAAATATATATATAATCAGAGGAAGTTTGCTTTGATTAACATAGTAGTCCATCACAAGGTTCATCTGATTCTACTTGCTTCTTGCGTTCAATGTTCTGGCATATGAAAAAACGTAGGCTCAGCTGACTAACTGACAAGTCAGCTGAGTAAACAATGACCAGACCAATGTAGTTTTGTGGTATGGACTTGCGCACCTGATGTGGGACAATGTGGTATACAGATTGCCGCTGTGTCTCTGTTCTTATATATGTACAGATTACAGCATGGTTTGCTGTTGATATGAATATCAACAAGCACTGGGTGCCATGTATGCAGAATAAGTGAGCCAAGCGAACATGTTCTATATGGTACCCAGTAGGAGTTGATATTCTTCCTATCTACAACAAATCATGCTATGATCTGTTTATCTCATGTTTATTAAGGCCTACTTCAATAGGTTGTGCCACACCAGATGCCAAATGTTCCAGCAGATATTCTGCAGTCTTGCTGAGAGCAGACGACGCCATAGTTACCTGGGATGTAACTTAGCCCATAATAGTAAATCATATATCGGTACTTCCGGTTATAGGTGCTCTTCTGGTTATAGGTACTCTATTAATCATAGACACCCTTCCGGTTGTGTAGGTAATCTGCCAAACAGAAGGCCTATTATAGCACTTTCTAATTACTTTATTATACGACCCATAATGGTCTGGCCTACATGATATTTAAACATATGCTTTATAGTACTAAAATTGACCCAAATGCGAGATAAAAGTCCACATATATATTTATATAATATATATATATATATATGTATGTATGTATGTGTGTGTATATATATATATATATATAGATATATACACACACACATATATACATATGAAGTTAAAAGAAGTGTGAGGCTTGGAAATGGATTCAAATCCTGAAATCGGTAGCCTTTCACATCATAAAAAGAATGGTCTAGGTATCTACAGTCACTTGTGATTTTCTCTACCAACAACGATCCCTCGTGAGAGAAAAACAGTAACTCTCAGCCATGCAAGATTCTGTCTTTATATATATGTCATTTTATTCATAGATCTAGTTACCTTTCATGTAATACTAAACTTGTATGATTATTTTGTAAAATGTCAGGGACATCTTATTCAGCAGGTCCGAGTCTGATTTACACTTTGAGAAAAGTTTACAAGAAAGGTTCTGATAAAACAAGATGTCCATGGGCCTAATACTGTGTTAACATGTAATCAGAAGACCAAAAAAAAAAAAAAAAAAAAAACAAAAACAAAAAAAACAAAAACAAAAACAAAAACAAAAACAAAAACAAAAAACAAAAAAACAAAAAAACAAAAAAAACATTTCCTGAAATGCAATCCCAGTGTGACCTTTTCAGTAAGTAGATCAATGTCATCCATATAGTGCAATTCTGAACTTCCAGAGTATATACATTTGTAGCCTCATACTTAAACAACATATTGAATTTAGTACCTTTTACTAAAGTGCTTGTTTACTTTGAAAAATAGGTCAAGGTCACCTGGAATTTGACCATTGGCCTTCTGCACAGTTAGCATAAATTTTGTAGTTTCATCTCAATTTACTGCAATAATGATTTTAATGTGTTTTGATACCTATGATGTAATAGTTCCAAGTGGCATCACCATAACGCCATGTGTCGACTTTTGTTTTATTCTTCCCATTGCTGTTGATTTTACAAAGACTCATCCATCCAATTTAAGCTGAGCTTTCTCAAAATTAACAAGTCCTTTAAATTTGGTTCTGAGACATTTGCATCAAAAGATATGATTTGCAAATGTGCTCTCGCTTGGGACACCTGAATTTTACTTTACTCAAAACAACAAATTATCACAGGAATTTAGTTTTAAAAGGGTTCTGGCCTGGTCATAAGGTACACACACAAAATGAATTTCATGAAGCTGTTGTCGATTCTTTTCAAGACATGGTAAGAAAATCATCCCCAGAAGGCCACTCATCCGAGAGTCAAATGACATTTTAAATTTTCATAGACCACAAAAAAAAAAAAAAAATAATAATAATAAAATGAAAATAAAATAAATAAAAAATAAACAAATAAATAAAATAAGAAAATTACGGTGAACTTTCTTTTAAGATTACGGTCCATCTCAGGCTTACCTCAGATAAAAAAACTTTTGAAGCTGCAGTCAATTCTTGAGATAGTTTGGTTATGTCATCCCCTTGTGTACCATTCGAAACACAAAGCTTTGAAAATATGTGCACTTTTTTTTGTCCAATCTAAAAGCAGTCAGAGGGAGCTGGTTTTTGATAGGCTTCTAAACCAGCTGCAGGTATATTTGTGGCAAATATTTGGTAAAGCTGCGGTCAATGTTTAATTGGATAGTATGGTAGCATCAAGGTTGATGAATGGACAGACAATTCAGGATGGCACTCTCTCCATGCTCCTGATGCTCTGTGGGTAAAAATGGAAACAGCTGGGCCCTAAAATAAACATTTTATTTCAGCAAAATTTGACCTTTGATCTAAGGTACATTTGGTATGAATTTGACAGCGCCAATGAAATTTTCTTGCGAGATTTTCTATCCCTACAATCATGGCACTGACCCCACAGACGGTGCCCCAGTGTTCCAAATACCAGCGCTAACTGCAGAACAAATTGATGTCTGGAGGTACCGACATAAATTTGAACAACTGGTGAAGTACTTTCCGGAGAAAAAGTCTTTGACAATCGCCCCCCCCCCCCAAAAAAAAAAAAAAACATTAAAAATCCAAAAATTACTGAACCATGACCTATTGCCAAAACCTTCGGTTGAAAAAACCCACCAAAGGTACCGCCGCCCCCCGAACTTTAAAGATCATTTGGTTGACTTTTTTTTTAAATTTTAAATTTTTATTCTGAAGGAAAAAAATGTAATTGTGAAGCACCATGGATAACTATTCATCTGATCCTGTGCCTTTGCATCAATATGTCATTGATCACTTCATTTCCTACAACCATATTGTTAACCGTTTCTGCACTAAATTTAGTTTCCTTATCTTAACACTCACTTCACTTCCCCTGCCCCCCCCCAAAAAAAAGAAGAAAAAATCATACTCACTGTTGATGTTTTGTCCAAATTTTGGCCTTTGAGTTTACTTTTCCTTGCATTGATCATTTCCTACAACCATACTGTTAACCGTTTATACAATAAATGCAGTTTCCTCATCTTAACGCTGCACAAGTTTGCCCCCCCCCCAAAAAAAAATCACGAATACGAGACCTGCGTATTAATTTCCCGCCACAAAGCACCAGTCAATGACCGAGGACACACTGGGCATACCGCTGTCATAGACAGGGCTAGATACCCCTTTCTCACAAAATTAGTATATTTTAGAGAAATGTAAATTTACAAATACCAAAGTTCTATTCCTTTAGTGCTTCCTAAATTGGTTACAGGAATATGTGTCTGCCTGTACTAAGTATTCTTCACATGTATTTCCAAATATTAGCAATATCCTGCCTCCCAGCGCAGGCAGCGACCCGTATCTCTGGAGTATGGTTACTAAGACAACCAGTCGGTTGTGGCGGGAAATCAATTTCTAGGTCTCGTATTTATGCTCACTGTCAATATTTTGTTAAATTTTGGCCTTTTGGCTTTACTTTTCATTCTGTAATCCCTTTTCTTCTTCTTTTTTTTTTTGTTTCTTTGAAGCATTTACACTTGTTTAGGCTGCTTTCTTTCCAACAATTACAATTTTACATAAATAGTCACCTAAGTAAATTAGTTCGAAAACTGAAGCACCTTTCAGGGTTTGTGTTTTACAATCAAAGTACATGTAAACGCATCCCAGCATGGCCCAATGAAATGACTATCACTACACATGGTGTTTTTGTGAAGATATTTTATTTTTATCTAATACATGTACACATTGAATGTCTGGCCACATAAGCTTCCTGTCCACCTACGTGCGGACTGTTTAATTATCAACATTATTGGTTTTCCCAGTGTAAGTACTCTAAGTCATATATGATGAAATGCACCTTGACAAACCCATAAATGCTTGTTAATGCACCAAAACAGATAATAAATGTACACCACAGTCTGTATCTCCTAAAAATGTGGCATTTGCCAATTAAATTACCTCAGTGTTCTGGCTGGGCCAGTTTTTCAGGGATCTAACATTTCCTGCACTCATGTGAAATACATTTCCACTTCCCGCATACCGGAAATGTACATGGTACATGAGGGGGCTGTTTGGCACATCGAACAAACACGTTCTGCAGTTGGATTTGTCATTAATTTATTTTACAATACACTACATGTGTACCATAGCACTAGTAGGTGATCGTTTCTGCGTTTCCAAGTAACCCAGACCAAAATTTTGTGAATCTTTGGCAGCCAGACATCTGTTGAAATCGACAGGGAGAATCTCCCCCCCCCCCCCCCCCCCCAACTCTCCACCAGCAGTTGTTCCCTGCTGGTGCCCAAATTTCACCGATTAAGCTTCCATTTTCTTCTCTTGATGTAACACTTCTTACGTGCTGCTTCTTATGGAGATAATTTTCTCTTTACAAGTTCTTTTTATTGTGTCACATCTACACATCCATTTGTCAAAAAAAAAAAAAAAAAAAAAAAAATCGTTGATGTTCAGAAATGAGTTTTTCAGTACTTTGGTTAAATTCTACGAGTTGAATTCCACACTTTTCTTGAAAGAAAATAAATACTGTAGCAACTGCTGTAGTTTTCGCTGGACCAGGTCACCTGTAAGTCACACAACAGGTTAATTGCCCCTGGTATCCACCTGTCATGGGTAAAGACATTTGTGAGAAAATAGAAGAAACCTACTGTATCCAGTGGTCAAATGGGTCATGTGACACAGGTGGCATGTGCTGCCACCATGCAGAATAGTTTATCTGATATGCCCTGGCACAGCTGACAAAGAATAGCACCAGGCTTAAAGCCATGCCATACTAAGATGGGACCTCCATGCAGCATTTCATTTTTTTTTTTCACTGGGCTGTGTGTGTCATAGGCTCACAGAACAAGCCATGTGAAGTTTGGTCCTAGTGGATGGGACTGCAGTCATAGAAGATGACATGAGCCATGGTGAAGGCACTCAGACATAGCTATGCTACCTTGTTCTGCCTCAAAACCCCATTCTGCTCAAGAGTGCAGTCCGTGGCCCTGGCCTTGTCCAGCCAGGGGTCTCTGTCGCTTGCTCTACCTACAGACCACAAAGAAGCCCATCCAGCCTCCCCATTTTTTTTAACCATTCCGGTGCCAGAAGATACCTGAAGCACAAAAGTAACAAGTCTGCACTTAAGTTGGAAGCGTCCAATAGGTGGCACCCATACTTAGTGCAACAAATGACCAGCCTGGAATTCACCGGTTTGTGGAGTTCTGTTCTTGGCTGCCAGGAAACCTGGAGAAGGTCAGCAACTGCGGTCCATGATTGGCAAGTGTTTGTATTGATACTGCAAATAGCTTTGGAACTTCCCACATTTGCCCAATGCTGTAAACTATAATTGTGTAATCAATGTGAAAAGTATAACTGGTCAGTCCCAGGCAACAGGACAGTGCACTTCTTTCTTAACCATGAAGGTCAATGTAGGTGAGCCCTGCGTGTACCTGCTCTACCTGTTTCCCACACAAACTGCCCTGCTCCATGAACATTTAAATTAAATCAAAAGAAAACAGGAAAGAAAAAAAAAGGAAAAATTAAAATTGGACATAAACTGGACCAAACATTTATGCTTTTCCCATTATCATAGTATACATTCCCCCTGCTGCTGCATAATAGATCATGATATACAGAGTAGAAGCTCTCTGTGTCATTGTTATCAGAAACACAAGTCTTGCCGATGACAGATGGAGCCACCAGTACACTTCCACCAAGTAACTAACAGGTGCACTTGGGGCCACAGGGAGACAAACAAATGTTGCTCCTCTGATTTGTCAGTCACTGCCAACAGGGTATGGTGTCTTATGCAATAGATTTGAAGTGCTAGTGGCACTGTCTGTTGTTGATACACACTATCAGCAGGATGTACTCATGTGCAAATTAATTCCTAACTTGAGAGCAACTACTTGTTAATATATAAAGCATAAATATGGTTAAATTTAAAAACCTCCCAATCGTTTCACATGAAAATATGTGTAGTCAGACATACACGTACATGTACACCGGCCCTAATATCACCAATAAATCTAATACGCACCTTCCAAAATAGTCACATTTTCCCTTTTAATACTGGAATAATTCTTGCATCTGATAGTGAAAATAAATTTAACCTGGTGTTATTATCTACATGCAATGTATGTCACAGCACACGGGAAAAAGACCCTTGAATTTGAAGTAATTTATCAACATCGATCTCCACATGGGCTGCACGACAACAACAGAGTTCCAGTACCCACCAGATATGCTTTGTCTTCCATAGTGATAACCAGGACTGTTTCGTGTTGAACAATGATACCAGCAACCAGAGATGGTTCTAGCACACAAATTTGCCATGTTTCGTGTTGAACAATGATACCAGCAACGAGAGATGGTTCTAGCACACAAATTTGCCAGCACTCGCAGATTCTTTTTGTGTGCCCTGGTTCTAGCAACGAGAGCTGATTTTGTGTGCCAGAATATTTTTCCATTAATGAAAGTGGTACATGTATTACCCAGAAAGCTGGGGAAATAAAGATGGCCAGATCCCCCAGTAGGGAGTAACATTATATATTCCCACACCACACATTTAGTCATTTTATATGTTTGAAGAATTCTGTTCTCAAGTTTGTCTACAAAATAAACCATCAACATGTTTTTGTGGGTCTTTTTCTATCTTTTCAAACTTGCAACTTTAACTGGATAAAATTCTGCTGCCTCAAGAATACCATTCATCAGGCTGGCCTCACTCCTGTGGCAGACGACTTCTTGCGCTTCACACTTCACCATATGCCTCAGGAGCTTGGCAAGTCAGCTGAACATTATTCTTGATTTGGCCATTTTTATTATTATTATACAATACATTTATTGGTTTCTGAGAGGGGTGAGCTGACATACTTATTGGATAATACAATATCTATCACCACAAAGTTTATATGATATGATACACATCATAAGACATGGGACAAGATTGATTAAATTGTCCACGTAATTCTCCTTTTCTTATTTTTTTTACACATACTGCAACTCTGATGATGACATTAAAAAGTACTATGTAATTTCACAATTTCATAAGAAATTCTTGTGATATTTTGCTGATTTGAGGATGAAAATGAAAGGTTCTGATCTATATAATATTGCTCACTAAGTCTGCATACCATGGATCATATTGTCCATTGAAAAATTGTAATGCACTGATGCATCAGTGATTCACCCCTGGTACTGGGAAAAGCCATATCAGCAACAAAACAGGGATTTTTTTTTTTTTTAATGTACAATATGAATCAGCCAACTGTTGTAAGATGCTGTCAATACACCGTTGTACCAACAATCCCACAGCTGGTGTTACATTGCACACTGAGCAAGCTGTGCTTCACATAAAATGCCAAGTAGTAACAGTAGCCAGACACAATGCCCATCTTCCGTGAGAAATGCCAAGGTGTTTTTCTCTTCTATCTTTATTGCAGCATTTCTTTGCTGAAAATGCCACTGTGCTGTGCAATTATATAAACTTTCCCAATATGTACCACAGAGATTCATTCTGGAATATTAACGTTGTAATTATTTTCCATGGGTGTATTTCCATACAAAGGGGTAGGCGAACACATGTTTAAGTGGTATAACATTTGAAAAACAAGACATTTTCCAATTTTTCTTTCATCTGTATTGTGGTATATGCAGGTGATAAAAGTTTTAGTCTCCAACTTCGATGAATAAATTTACAGCATCTGCTTAATTTTTTTTAAAGAAAAAAAGACCGTGGTGACAGTCCTGTGCTCCACTGACTAAAGCTTCCTGGCCGGAAAATCAGACATACATGTACAGTATGTCAGCTTCTTGACCATACTGAGGACTGTCTTCATGTGCAATTTTAAAGTCCTACTATAGTTCACACAGTCCTCAAGTGGTCACATGTATACTAACTTCAATGAAGTGGCCCTTTAGCCCTGGGAATTCGGCTATGGTCATCAAGGTGCATTTTCAACAAAAAAAATACCTTTTTAGGGAATTTTTGGCAAAATACTGGACCTTTGTTAGGGAAATTTCACTCAAAAGAGAAGCCTTCAGAATGGCACATACCCAGCATCATCCCTAATGGGAGTATCCCCCCCCCCCCCCCCCCCCCCCCGGGGAATCTGACCCTGTACTAGTTGATGATTGCAGTCCACTATGGTGGCTGTGGCCACAGGTTCTTCCAGTGGGGTCCTTGACTGTTCCATTTTGAAACCAATGACACAACGTCTCTTGATGGTAGACAAGTCGGACACAGAATCCATATCTGCCTGACTGTGAAAGCGAGGTCTCATGTTTATATCTAAAAAGATGACACTACATATGTTCCAGATTTTTTGGAGGAGACCTTGAATTTTTTTCTTTGGGATAATTTAAGAACAGTTACATTACAAAAGGCCCTTGGGCCTAATGCTCTGCTGGCACCATGGCTACACCTACCTCTTCACTTCAAAGTTGCCTGTCGTCAAGTGGCTTCTGATATAAAGCTTATGTGTTTTTAGTGTGTCATTTGTCCACCAGATGGCACTTCGCTCCACATGTAATCATAGCTTATGTGTGCAATTCCTGTGATACATATTGTCGCATGTGCCAAGACAACAACCACTGAGTCGTTAACTTTAATTTATGTCCTCAGTGACCTTGGGGTAGAAGATCAAGGTCACCTACATTATGTAATATAAGAGGCCCATGGGTCTGGTGCTGTGCTGACATTGCCATTGATGTCCAACCTACAACCTGCCATTACATGATCACCTCTTTCAACTTTAAAAACATGGTGACCTCACCAAATAAAAAAAAAAAAAAAAATCAAGGTCATTGATATTACAACATTCTAGCATTGGACATGGTCTATTTGTCCTATAAATCTGGCAAGTCTAATCTAATTTTTCCATATGGAATTTTATAGCTAAAAACACATTTTAGCTCGTAATTTCTGTCAAATTATAGGTGGCGCCACTAGTATCACTAGCAGCTTAGATTTTGACCCTCCGACAATCCCACCACATTCAGTGAAGGTCTGCCAAAAATTAAAGATGTTACAGTGTTCAGCAATATCGAAAGGGACCTAGATTTTCATGCACCCTATAAGTCCTGAAAGTTATATTGGGCTAACTTGGAAACTGTAGATGGTATCGCACTTACAAACCAAAAGTTTACAGATGGAGGGAGGAACAAACAGATGGACAGAATGATGGACAGATGGACATGAGCGATTGTATAAGCTCTACAACCTTAGGTCAGCAGAGCTGAAAAGTCATTCTTTGCAAGGTTGACCGGTAATTTAAGGACTGCCTTTCGCCTCCATGTCATCCCTGGAGTATGTGCAGAGTTTAAGGTTCACCAAATCAAAGCCATGGCTGGAATTTGGCTGCAGCATACCTGTCAACATTTCCTGACATGGAAGATTTTTTCACTTTCTGGGGAGATTATATATTTAAGAAACAATAAAGGAGAAGTAAAGGGATTTTTACAGCTGAAATTGCCCAAAATAGCCAAAACATCTATTGAAGAGTCCAAAAATTCAGTTGAAAAAGCCGACGACTCTCGCCAAATGGGGGAGGCATGACAGGCATGGTGAAAGTCAAGTTCTTCCTGCAAACTGCGCCCTCCATGTTGCCTGGTTGTGATGTGACTGGTCTGTGGGTTGAAAACAGCCTTTGGTGTTAATAACAATCACCACAGAAATGTTTGGAGGAAGATAAGAATGGCCAGATACTAGTCTAACACAGATACAGTACTCCCCCCCCCCATCCCCACCCCCCATATGGTGGTCCTGGAGGCCACCTGTCTTGAGAGACCACTTTTTGGGATAATTTACAAAGTAATTTTCATTTTATTTATGGCTCCTATCAAAAAAACAAAAACAAAAAATGCCTGTCCTGAAAGACCACAATTTGGTCATCCCTGGGATGGTCTTTAGATACAGGTTTCACTATATAAAAAAGGGTAAATCACAAAGCGCAGATGATATATAACAACACAGCTATCCAATGACACGAGGGATAACAAGAGTGCCGCAATTTGTGAAACGGACTAGATGGAAAGACAGGAAATACAAGCCATGTGTGTAACTTGTCTGAGATACTTATGACCTACCCCAAATAGCACTTGAAGGATTACTGGTCTTTCTTGGCCAATGAGAAGGCAGCAATCCTTGAAGTGCACCTGTCAGTTGGTTGAAGGTAAAAATTTACTGGTCAAAGGTCGTTTCTATACTACAAAGACTGACTTATTTGTAGAGTTGAGAACAAAGCTGGAAAAAAATGGTATGCTGCTGTGAGTGGAGCTGATTGTTGTGTTGCATTCGACAAAGTAGCTTCTCATGGACAACTGGAGGTATAGATTGTAATGTGTGCAGAGGACAGAAGCCGTTTAATCAGGAGAGAAATGTGTGGAGGCAGCAAACTGCATTTGTCCCCTTCTCATCGCTATGTGTCTCGCGCCCACACTCTGGGCACCCTCAATCAGAGAGAGGAAGACAAGCGCACCAATAATGCTGACATATTCTTATTTTTCTTATGTGAACCCAGTGATCCATCCCTTCCACTTCCACACTACACAATCTCTATTGAGCTGATAAATTTTGAAGTTCTGATGGACTGAACACAGGGTCTTAAAATTCAGTTGTTTTTTTTTTATGACCTGGAACACAGGGCCTAAAAACTGAGGAGTTTTCATGGCCTGGAACACAAGATTTCAACAAAAACGGTTTTCAAGCTTTTTCCAGTTGTGTATGAACTCTGCTACTGCAGACAAAAATGTTCTCCATTGATAATGGCTGGCTGTGCCCTTGCTGCAAGACAACCCCCGACAGCTCCCTGTTGGGAGTGGGAGTGGAAAATATACAGCCTCATCTAGGTCCACATGAAATGTACGCAGTTTATGTTATTATACCTCAAGTAGACATCAAGTGTTTTGATTGGCTCCAAACAGGGAGTTAACAATTGTTCCTGTTGCCTGCAAGTGTTTGCACTGTGTACCTTCTGGATGGGCTGTCACGCCCTCAGCTACGCTTCATGTTGACCGTCTATCCCAGGCGAACATTTCTGCCCGACCTGTGCGGGCAAAGGCACTAGCTGTTTATAGATTGTAGTGTTGTAAATAGTAATACTTTGTATGCTAATCTCTAAAAATGTAGCGGTGAAAGACATCTGAATTAGTATGACTAATGCAGGGTTCAAATTTCTCAGAAAAGGACATTTAACTGAAATATCAACATGCCCGTAGCTGTTTTTCTTCTTCACTTTAAGTGCACTGCATCCAAAAGTGTGTCCAAGAAAGTCGCTGACTTGGCCTTACAATCCAGAACTGAAAGTCTTAAAATTTAACTGAATACATGTAATGTTTGATTGCCTGACAAGTCAGCTAGGTAGGCCTATATATACTTTCTGCCCTCAGTATTGACAGCCACCCAGTTTCCCCCCATTGTTCACAAACAAGTAAATGTCAAATCCAAAATTAAAGCAGACTATACTTATGAGGTGCATTCATTTCACCCAAAAGAATATTTTCAGAACACAGGAGGGTCCGTGTACAATGTCTGATATTTGAAAGATGGGAGCTGCAGGAGCACAAGTCTTACATTGACTTTTCAACAAAAAGTGACCAGCAATGCAAGAACGTGCTATGTTTACTATATACAAAGTACCATGGATACAAGTCAATATATACATGAACAAACTAAGATTTCTGTTCCTCCGCCTCCGCCTCTATTTGCTTTAATATCTCATTCTCTAGGTCCACATCGTCCACGGCCCCGGCATCTCCCACCACCTCGTATTCTTGTAGTTCTGCCTGCAATTCCTTCTCCCACTCGGCGATGTTGTCCTCCCCTGCAAGCACACCATTCAGAGCTGTACGTACATGTATAATTGTCACAGATCAGATATACTGACCCTGCCTTGTGGCTATTTGTTTTATCTCTTGCAGACAAGTTCTAGTGTTGACAGTGAAACACGAAAATTTTTGTCATGCATCATCACCAAAGAATTAAAATTGATACAGTAAATTGTTAACCTGCTGCTGATACAGCAAATTGTTAATGTTCTGCTGATACAGTAAAATTTTAGTGTGCTGCTGCAAAGTGAATCTATACCTGCGGTTTAATCTCTGAGCAATGTCACTTTGCACCAAAAGGCCTTTGGGTCAGACGCTCTGTACTATGTCATGTTACAATCCCTTGCATGATGGCAGCTTCAGTGACATAGAAAAAGTCCATCTGGGTCAGGCTCTAAAGATACATTTGAACGTCCAGGCATGCTTTGTTCACATTAATTTGGTGACGGTAGCTTTAATTTTTCTGGAGATAATGAAATACATAGGTTCTCAACACATTTATGTCCTATTGTCAATGAAACTATAGGTGGTACCACCAGTCTCTCACTTATTTGGCAGATTTGCTGTCCCTGCATTCCCCATTAAATTGCACAAAGATCCATACAAACATATGCTATTTTAATCCTGGACATAATGCACAATTTCTAAACAAGACTACAAACCAAAGGAA
This sequence comes from Hermodice carunculata, assembly GCA_964020975.1. Taxonomy (NCBI): domain Eukaryota; kingdom Metazoa; phylum Annelida; class Polychaeta; order Eunicida; family Amphinomidae; genus Hermodice; species Hermodice carunculata. The sequence continues at coordinate 78,321,514 of OZ026614.1, read as the reverse complement.
TTATTTCTACATTCTATATTTGTTCTTTTACCTGTTACATGTGTAAGGTGTCCCAAGTCACCTTGTAAAAACTGATCACGGTCCTTCGATTTTCCACAAAATTAACCTTTGACCTAGCCCGCATTGAGTACAAAGTTGGCAGTGTTAATGCTATCTGTTATCAATATGGCCTATTTCATACACTTTAATTCTGTTAGTTCCAAAAAATACCACAGATGGCGTCAGCAGTTCCAGTGTTGTCTGTAGCTTAAAAAACAATGCAGATTCCACCTGCCTTTTTGTTTTATATTGCCTGCCCCTTTTCTTTGCTCCCTGCTTTTTCCTTCAGCTCCCTACCCTTTTCTCCTGTATTTTTCCACATTTTGGGCTATTACCTTCCTTTATCATATAATTTAGACTAATTGACAAAAATAACCAATCAATCTATCTTTTGACCATGAGTATAAGATACAAATTCAGAACTCCATGAAAACAGCAAACAAGAGCCCAATGGACCTAACCTTCTGCTGACCACCATCATGAATATCATTTTCTGAAAAATATTTCCTCCACAACACTGAAAGATTAATCAAGGTCATCCATATCATGCAATATAAAACTTCCACGTGATACACATTTATAGTACATTTGGCATCATTTGCCTTACTCTTTATCAAGATATTGAATCAAACGTCCTTTTCTAAAGTGCCTAATGACCTTAGACAAGAGGCCTATGGGCTTAATGCTCTGCTGACCACCATCACCAAATATCATTTTTTCATATAAATTTGAAAATTAATCAAGGTTAGCCACATCATGAAATAGAAAACTTCTACATGATACACATTTGTGGTACATTTGGCATCAATCGACTTATTCTTTATGAAGATATTGAATTAAATGTCCTTTTCCTAAGTGCTTAAATAATGATCTTAAAAAACAGGTCAAGGTCACATTATCATTGGGTCATGGTGACCAATAGCATAGGCCACCAAGCAGAGTTTTATATACTATGTACATACTCAAGTGCAATTTTGATGTAGAGGCTCAATTCTCCTTGCCACTGATGTCCAAACTACACCCTACCAGTCTACAAAATCACCTCTTCCAACTAATCAGGTCTGGTGATCTGACAAAAATAGGTCAACGTCACTGATCTTACATAACATATTAGCATTGGACATGATCTATATATTCTATAAATTTGGCTTACCTAATTCAATGATTTTTTTCGAGATATGGAATTTTGTATCTTTCAAGTTTTAACTCATAACTTCTGTCAAATTATAGGTGTTGCCACTAGTATCATATGCAATTGAGATTTAGGTCTCCTCCAGAATGCTACTAAATTTCACGAAGATCTATCACACGTTAAGGATGCTGGAGCAGTCACAAGATTTTCACATTTTGACTCCTATAGTACATAATACTACATGTAGGTGGTACCAACAATATCGTACCGACCTAGATTCCCATGCAATTGATGTCCTGAAAGTTATATAGGGCTATCTTGAAAACCGTGGACTGTATCACGCTCACAAGCAGAAAGTTTGCAGATGGACGGAAGGACACACAGAAATGAGTGATGCTATGAGCTCTGCAACCTTTTACTAAAAAATGCTAAAAAAGCACTTTTGGGTGCCCTTTTTGATTGTCATTGTGTGCTTTAAAGTGCCCGTTTAGATGAAAAGCGCCCTGCCCTCTTGAAAACCTGGGGACAACACTGACAGCGCTCAACACAGAGACCTGTGCATTTATCACAAGCATGCACATGTAATGTTATATGCACTGTAGCATGAAACATGAAACAATGTGTGCTGCCAAATACCTCGGGCTGCTGCACTGTATGGTGCAGTGGTCTCCTTTTTGAACCATATGTTGGCAATACAGCATGAAGCAAGATTATTAAGCACTGTAAACTTATGCACTTATTTTCACGTGTGTAAATTTTCACAGTTTTTGCATGTCAAGCATTTCACTATTTTGAACATAATTCCTATCAAATCAATGTTAAAATACTATTTTATTTCACTGTATTTTTATTTTCACGGTTTTGTGCCGGCAGTGAAATTAGCAAAAATGGAAATACAGCAAAATAAAAGCAATTTACAGTATATGCTAGCAGTACTGTGTGATGCAGCATTATACAGTATACACTGACAGTACAACATAGTGCAGCATCTAGTACATGCTGGCAGCACATACAGCATGATGCGGCATAATACAGAATATGCTATGCTAACAATATAGCATGATGCAACATTGTACTAAATACAGGCTGGCAATACGGTCAACTGGCTCTCAAAATGTGCAAGAGCAAGGTCACAATGGTGTGTGTACCAAACAGCCTTATTACCAGAAAACTACAATGCAAAACGTGACGTCTGTCATGTACACAGCATTGACACCTGTTCCTGTTTTAATTCCCTTTGTCTTGACCAATCTGCCTTGCCTAATCTATGTGACCTTGCTCATTTAGGCCTCATTGGCTGACAAAATCCAATACAGCCAACCATCCGGTGTTCATGTATGGCTCTTTTGTGACATGTATAGGATCGCATTGGAGATCAGCTGATAGATAAAACCTTGTAAACATAACCCTTGCTACACGACGCCAGCCAGCGCATCAGAAATGTATGTCATAGCCACACATGCACACCTGACCATCAATGTGGCATCATTTTGCAAGCTGTGGGTGGCTTCCTTTACAGCTTCCAGCAGCAAAGAAGCCGCTGTGCTGGCACCAACCTATAGGTCATTACCACTTGCTGTCATGCATATTCTCACTTCAAGTCTGATTTGTTATGTGGGGGATGGTACACAGAGGTGACCTTTAACATTAACGTGCCAATGATGGTCAGATTAAATACCATATTCATCATATTTACCATTCCTGTCTTAATTTGTTGTTTCTCCTTTTCTCCCCTCTGTGACATCAAATTTTTTTTTTTTTTTTAAATCTAGTTTTATTTTTACACACAATCCTAATCAATATTCTGTGCAATCAACTTTACCTGTTTAACTGTTTGCATTAATAAAATGACCAAAAAGAAAGGTAATTTTTATAATACACCATTACTGGCTGCGGAACACAGTACACTTAGTGGGGAATTTGATCCAAGGATTAAATCACAGGTTCTAAAATTGTGTTTTTTCACATTTTTTCAAAATGTAATAGAGTGAATGCCACAAATCAGCACAATTTTGAAATTCTGGCACTGTTTCTTTTTCTCTTTTGCCAGAGAAATTCCTAAAACGAAGTGCATCACATAAAGTCCTTCCAAAAATCAGTTTTGGCTGGCTCTTTGCTGTACAGGTGTGTTTTGTCTATTAAGATATCAATTCCCAGTTGCTGACTTGCATTGGTGACAGCTATCAGGTCTGTACGCACAATGCCGTAAACCACGGCAAGCATTTTCAGCACACGTACATGAAAATTATTTACATTTTATGTAGCAGAGGCTTACTTGAAATTGCCTTGAACATTGCAGTTTTTTTTTTTCAAATGACTTTTTACCATCTTTGGTGAAATTTACTGGTGACCTTTGATTATGCAAAATAGTTCAACATATAAATGTGTAGTTTTATGAAAAATTGACCCAGCACAGTGGTTATAGATTCAAAAAAGACAAAAAGGATAAACTCAAAGCTGTACTACCATTGGCATATCAATTAGCGCAGCTATCTTGATTGTACAGTTAAACCACCATTCTTGCTTATATGGTGGTTTTACATGAAAAGGATCAATGACAATTGGGTAAAAACTAGAACAGGCAGATTTTCCCCCCCAAAAAATCAAATGTCTCCCTGTGTGCTCTTACCAGTAGTCATCCTTAGTTTTGCTTGTACATAATCATACCCATCCCATCTACATTCTCAACCTAGCTCTTATTCAGATACACAATCACACAATTTGAAGCTGCTACCTTAAGTTTTTCTTGCCTTATCAATTCCACACTTAAAAGAAGTGCTTGTGACCTTGAAAAATAGGTCAAGGTCAAACATCTGCAATCACAAGCAAAGGTCTTATAAAAGTCTTACACAGAAACATAATCACACTAAATTTCAACCTCCTGAGTCAAATCCTTCTCAAGTGGGTCTGCAAGCATTTTTAAAAAGTGGTCATGTGATCTGAAATAGGTCAAAGTCACCCATGTACAATCCTAAACTAGCTTGTATTATAATACATAATCATGCAAAATTTCAACCTCCTAAATCAAATCCCTGCGGAGTTATTGCGTTTGCATCAATTTTAGATGAAATGCCCACACATGACCTTGAAAAATAGGTCAAGGTCACCAATTTGCAATCCTTAGCAAGGTCACACATAGGAACATACTGCAAAAAATTGCAACCTCCCAAGTTGGATCTTTCTTGAGTTATCATGTTTGCAACAATGTGTTGAAGAAGAAGGCGTAGAAATGGACGCAAGAACAGCATGTTCCTCTGTTACACAGAGAGACATATTAACAGTGACAAATGTACAGTTTGCAGAAAAGTCTACATGATGAATTGACAGGTAGGCAAAGGGACAGTAAGGCAAAATGCCATACATGTATGATTTGATGGTCCCCTCCTCCGATGCAATACCAACTTTCTGTATCAAATCTTGCTCATCCTCATCTGAGCATGTGCAAAATGGAAAATGAGGTCAGACATGTTGTTACTGTATGTACTACTTGTGTTTCTTTATCTCACCTTGTCTGCTGCACTAATGCCATTAGGACCTCTAAGTGTAAGCACAAGTCTGTGCTTAGTTGGCTGGGGGGGGGGAGGGTGTTATAGGACACTATAAATTGACTTACATCTTAGCTTCAGTGGGCAGGTTTACTTGCATATATAGAGCTACACATCCACTAACTCTTAACATGTACACTTGGAGTCTCAGGGCAGATTGCCTGCTCAGCTGACCCAAAAACGCTGTTGAAATTTGCTAGCCCATATTGGCAGCCTTATTTTCTCCCTGAAAAGAAACTGCAGCCACTTGAAGACCTGGTCAAGGGGACAACAGGGCAGAAGGAGTCTCAGTTTGGGTACAGTGTGACTCACAACACAGACCTGGACAGAGATGGATGTGCCATGGACTGGGACCCCCATAGTGCAGGGTGGGCTGGTTCAACTCAAGTGATCCATGGCTTAAACCTGCCGTGAGAATTGCTGCAACAACATTGCTCTGTGGCACTTCTGTGCATCAGCAACCAGATCTTGGGTGATAAAGCCTAGCACTGAATTGATAAACGCATTAATATATATACCGCTTTATTGGTGAGACTGGGGCATTTTATTAATCAATCAATTGGGTGAGACTCTCAGAGGAGGAAAAAAATGTCAACTTTGCAGCTGAATCATTACTCGGCATTCATTTACATGATTAATTTAGCATGGGCTTGAAGGGAAAGTGTCCCGGAACTTCGGTGATTGTAAAACCTCTCATCACAAGATATTTACAAAATATAATGCAACTGTACATGCGATGCAGCCATTTTTTGCCGGCCAGGGTCCTCATTCCCATATCTTGCAGCAGTGAAAAGAGATTTTAGGTAAAGATTGCTTTGGAGGCCATATAGTTGTTCACTGCAGACATTGGTTTGTTTCAACAGAGGTGTGTTTGATGGATGCAAGTATTATGGCCATATTTACAGCTACCAGGGAACTACAAGGACACTTAATCAATGCATGTGTACAAAACTGTCCAATTTTCAAATAAATATGATTCCCCTTCTAATGCTTGAGTTTCGATGAAAACCACTCCAATATCATCATCTTTTTTGCATTTTAAGAAGCACAAACATGCAAGGGTCCAATCATTGGGTGTAGCAATTCATCCGACATTGCAAATGGCATTAACCATAATCAACAAGCTTGAACATCGTAAGAGCCGAGTACTGGAGACTGAGTTCAAACATTGTATTTTCATGTACCTTTGTGGTTGTCATGCTTAGCTGAGCATTAGCAGATTACTAGTCTGCTGGTCTGAGCTGTTGGATATTCATCTCTTTCCACATCCCTGCTCACAATATGGATACAATTCCACTATCTCTTACATCTATTTTAATTCAGAGCATAATGCTCTTGGCCTGTCGCCAAGTACTGGGCCTCATCGGGGTCACTGAAGCCAACCCTCCTAATGAGGCCACAATACTCTTCCTGCTTGTTGTGTGTATTAATTACTGACATCTTGAAAAGCTAATGTACCGAGATATGTTGCTTCCCTGCACTTATTAACTCTAAGCTATTTCCTATCATCCCATAGTTTATATTATTATATCTCGGGTAGAAATCATGCCTTTTGATTGCCTAGGGGGGGTAGGTAACAGTTTTTAAAAGTGTGTGTGTCAACACACTTTCTGTTTTTTTTAAAGTTCTTTATTTAAAGTGTGTGTGTCACACAAACTTTCCTGTTACTTGGTTTTTTCCTTGTTTGTTTGTTTGTTTCCTTCCTTTATTTCTTCTGTACCAGTGAATTTGTCCAATTTTTCTCTGACACCATTATACAAAGAAACTCCAAACTTGGCACAACTGTACCTCCATACAAGGAGTTTTGCCTTTTTTTGCAGAGGAATGAAGATGTTTAGAACTATGCAAATAAGGGGATTTGAAATTTTCAATCTTGAATATCTTCAAAAGTATACCTGATAGAGATGTCATTCCAACTTCTACTAGAGGGTTATTGACCATTGCGCACCTGATGAATTTTAAACAAAAGTTGTAGCAGTTTAAATTATGCTTATTAGCAGCATTTGAAATTTTAAATCTTGAATATCTTCTACTATTCACAACTATTATAGACAGAGTTGTCATTTCAACTTCTACTAGAGGGTTATTGACCATTGCACATGTAATTAATCTAAAACAGAAGTTGTAGCAATTTAAATTAAAAGCCAATCAGAGATTGCTGGATCCATGCTTCCCTTGCCTCATTTACAACCTTGCTAATCTCGGGTCTCATTTTGGAAGGAGTGTAATCAATAAAATCGGATATTGGGGTGACCCAGATACTTGACCTAGTGATCTACTCAATACACGACACACTCTAATGTCCAGATACACAGGTGTGTAAAGTTTCATGATTCCAATGCAAAGGACAACAGAATTACAGCCCAGGCATGAAGTTTAATGTTGTTTTGCATGAATGTATGACTGTGACCCAGATATTTGGCCTAGTGACCCACTTTTTTCCAAAACATATCTTTCAGTCAAGATATATATGTGTGCGTGTGTCGTTGTGAAGTTTCATGAAACTAAGTGAAATAGTAAAGGAATTATAGCCTGGACACGATTTTACAAGAATATGTCAATGTGACCCAGAGACTTGACCTTGTGACATAATTTTGGTACATGACATACCCTTATATCCAGATGCACCTGTCTGTAAAGTTTCATTACTCTAGATTGAAGGACAAGTGAATTATAGCCCAGACAAGAATAGCAGAGACCTGATACTTAACCTAGTTATCTACTTTTGTTTCATGACACACCTTTAAGTCAAGATGTATGTGTGTGTCAAGTTTTGTGAAACTGAGTTAAATAGTACAGGAATAATAGCCTGGACACAAGTGACCTACTTTTGGTAGATGACACACACTTATGTATAGAGGCATCTGTGTGTAAAGTTTCATTAATCTAAGATAAATAGTAAAGGAATTATAGCCTGGACAAGATTTTACAAGAATATGTCACTGTCACTCTGTGTCCCAGATTCTTGACCTAGTGACCTGCTTTTGGTATATGACACACCCTTATGTCCAGATGCACCTGTGTGTAAAGTTTCATTAATCTAAGTTGAAAATAAAGTGAATTATAGCCTGGACACAAATGGCGGAGAGCCAGATACTTGACCTAATGACCTACTTTTGTTTCACAACACACCTTCAGGTCAAGATATATATGTGTATGTCAAGTTTCAAGGAACTAAGTTAAATAGAAAAGGAATTAAAGCCCAGACATGATTTACAACGATATGTCACTGTGACCCAGACACTTGACATAGCGACCTACTTTTGGTTTATGACACACTTTCATGTCTATATGCACTTCTGTGTAAAGTTTCATATATCTAACTTGCAGGACAATAGAATTACAGCCCAGACAGGAAGTATAATATAGTCTTTCATGATTGTATCACCACGAGCCTAATACTTGACCTAGTGACCTACTTTTGGTACATGACATACTTATATATATATATATATATATATATATATATATATATATATATATATATATATATATATATATATATAGATGCATCTATGTGGAAAGTTTGATTGATCTAACTTACATAGCAAAGGATAACAGCCCGGACACGATTTCACAAGAATATGTCAATGTAACCCAGATACTTAAGCTAGTGACGTACTTTTGGTACAGGACACACCCTTATGTCCAGATGCACCTGTGTGTAATGTTTCACTAATCTAAGTTGAAGGAGGAGTGAATTATAGCCCGGACACGAAAAGCGGATGGATGGATACACGGACACAAGGACACACGGAAAAAGCGATTACTCTATGCCCCACCTCCAGTAGGAGAGGTGCATAATTATGCTAATTAGCAGTATTCGAAATTTTCAATCTTGAATATCTTCAAAACTATAATAGATAGGGATGTCGTTCCAACTTCTACTAGGGGGTTGCTGACTACTGCACACCTAATGAATTAAAAACAAAAGTTGTAGCAATTTAAATTAAACTAAGTAGCACCATCCGAGATAATAAATCTTGAATAACTTCAAAGCTATAATAGATAGATGCCATTCCAACTTCTACTCCTATGTTATGGACTACTACACATCTGATGAATTGGTAATGAAGGCTGCACAACTTCAAATTATGCAAATTAAGGGCATTTGAAATTTCACATCTTGACTATCTTCAAAAGTATGCACACAGATTTGTTAAGCTCTCTGATAGGTGGTGACACCTGGTGAGAGAAATTAAAAATGCAATAGAATCTGAGGGTTGATTCTGTCATCAAAAATATTATAGTTAGACCTACCATTTAAATCTTCTATGACTATGTGGCTGAGTGATCCGGTTAAACAAAGTAAACTGAGGCAAACTTAGTTTCTGGGTGTATGTATACATGCATTGGATCTGAATTGGGACTGACTCTAGCAATTCCTAGTCTTAGATTGGGGCAAAGCCATTTGCCTAGCAACAGACGGGGCATGTTGGTGAAAGTGGAACCATAAGGTAGGGGTATGTGGCTTTGAGTAATATGTTGTCTTTAAGTGGAAGGAATAGTAATGAGTGAAATCCAAGAAGGACTTTCATTTACATGTGCACAACCACTGGCAAAAAGTCAGGTGGGGCCACCCCTCCATCTGCCTCCTCACTAGGTACCTCAGCTGTGACAGAGCTCTAGTTTTAGATGTTGCCAATTAGTATGTGTAAAAGTTGAATAACTTCTACATGCACACTGGCAGGTTGTGCCAGCATCACATACACCAAAGAGGCCTGCACACAAGCTTGGCTTGGCTGTGTAAGACATACGGCTGGGATTACGCAGAGGTTTATATAGTAAAATTGAACTTAAGTTGAGTTAAAGCACTTTGAGGCAATTTGAAAAAGTATTTTCCATCATCCAAGAGATAAGTTGGGTGCACTGAAATAAAACTTGGAGCTTGTTATACTGAGGCTGATTTGTGTCAAGTGTGACTTTCCAACATTGTTCCTGAAAACTAGTTGATTACACTAACTGGTTGTAGCTGTTGAACACTGCAGTAGTGAAGTACCCATTGTACACTGTCATAACATTGTTGCGTTGATCATACACTGTAGTACTGAAGTAACCATTGTACACTGTTGTAACATTGTTGCGTTGATCATACACTGTAGTACTGAAGTAACCATTGTACACTGTTGTAACATTGTCATACTGATCATACGCTCTTGTACTTGAAGTATCCATTGTACATTGTCACGCCGATAATATACTGTAGTACTGAAATACCAATTGCACATTGTTATACCAATACGCTTTGAAGACACACACACTGATTTGCTATGCAGCAATTAATCTTTTCTAGTTCCCGTTGCCCTTAGATTGGGGGGTGGTCAACAGATTTTCCTGTTGCCTTTTTTGATTAGCTATAGAGGTGGTCAACAGTTTTTCTTGTCACAATTTTAATTTATTTTTCTGAACATGCATTTGTGTGTATAAACTAGTTTTAAGCCCACAGGGCCTGGATGTAAACAAAGGTTGTGCTTATCTGGTAACCCTACATAAATAAAGGTACCATCATCCTCATGATCATGTTCACCCTCAAGTGTTTGTGCTCACATGGCCTTGATTCCCCCAAAAAGATAAACAGATTGTTTGCGCACAAAGAAAGCTGACCTACTGGAGAAAATTTGACAAAAATATTGTTTTGTTGATTTGGTTTAATAAAGATTACAGTGCCCTTGCTTTGTGGGACAGGTAGCACTATGTACCTTGGCGATAGATGTTGACCTGAAGTGCTGCTGAGGGATGACAGTCCATCCCTATCCACAAGGTACACAGTTCTGTCTGTCCCATGTCGATAAGCACTACTTCTCTACATTTCTAAATGTACATATTTCCGTGTGTAAAAATTGTCATGGGTTTTTTGTCTTTCAAACACTTTAACTGAAGTTTCAATTTTATTATTTTGGACATAGTTCCCATTGGCTCTGTGCTACCAAGTATTTTGTGAAATTTCTATATTCTCACTGTTTTATGCCATCAACAAAATAAGTGAAGATACAAACTGAGCAAAATAAAATGAATTTAGGCTGGTGATCCAAAATTTCCGACACTCTCCATCCCACACCAGCATGTACCATGGGATGTGCCTGTGCTTAGTTTTGAACATTCTATACTCTCTGTACATCTTCATATATCGCACCATACTTGAACTTGAATAGACACTATTAAATAGTTCTCTTTAAAGAACCTGGGCACATTTTCTTTACATTTTCAAGGAAGCTATGGCATGCATTAACTACCACCAGAAATATGCTTTGCCAGTAATCTCAACAAATTCAAAGCCACAACAAGAGGCCCGTCGGCCTAGTGCTCTGCTGGCACCATGGCTATATCGCACCTACATCTTCTTTTCAAAGTTACGAGCCCTCAAGTGGCTTCTGAACATATTAAGCTTAAGTGATTTTAGTGTCTCATTTATCCACCAGATGACACTTCACTCCACAAATCATAGCTTATTGGAGAAATTGACAGGTACATTTGCATGTGCCAAGACAACAATCGGTGAGCCCTTCATTTTATGTTCTCAGTGACTTTGGGACAGAAGATCAAGGTCATCCCGATTATGTAATACAAGACGCCTATGGGCTTGGTGCTGTCCTAACAATGCCATTGATGTCCAAGCTACACCCTGTCATTACAAAAGGACCTCTTTCAACTTTACATGCATGGTGACCTTACTAAAATAGGTCAAGGTCACTGATATTACATAGCATTCTAGAAATGGATATGGTCTATATATATATCCTATAAGTTTGGCAAGTCCAATACAATCATTTTTTTCAAATATGGTATTTTATATCTTAAAACACATTTTGGCTCATAATTTCCGTCAAATTATAGATGGCGCCACTATTTTCATAAGCAACTTAGATTTTGATCTCCCCCACAATCCCACTGAATTTGCTGAAGATCTGCTACAGGCTACAGATGCTAGAGTGTTCACAAGATTTTCATACTTTGACCCCTATATGGCATATATTATAGGTGGCATCACCAATATCAAACTGGACCTAGATTTGTGTACACCCGGCAAGTCCCGAAAGTTAAATTGGGCTGACCTAGATTTTCATACACCCTATAAGTCCTGAAAGTTACATAGGGCTAACATCAATACTTTTAAAGTTATGGCACTCACAACCCAAAATTTTACAGATGGACAGACGGACAGGAGCTATGCTATAAGAAAACTATTTCCTTCTTAAACAGTCTCTCATTTGTATTTAATATGTTAAGTTATATGTCTATGTATGTCTAATCATAAACAATACATTTTTTCAAATATTGCATGAATAATTATCCTTAACATGCGTGCTATACCTATAACAATATTACTTGATCTTTACTAGTAAGGGAACACACAACCTCATATGAGTTTCACTCCCCATCATCACATTGCTGCTTATTCATCTGTGTTTATTACTATAAATACGTTGTTGTGATAAATACCTACAAATGTATATGTATGTATGTATGTATGTATGTATGTATGTATGTATGTATGTATGTATGTATGTATGTATGTATGTATGTATGTACATTACACCAGGGTTTGTACATGCAGTCACATTCGTGAATGTAGATGGAAAGAGTCTTGAAAATATAAAGAAACTGATAAATTGTCACGGGCAGACACGGAGAGTTCTGGATCGGACAACAGAGACGCTTCCTGGCACTCAAGAGGATTATGCTCATTTACACACTTTCTTCATGTATACACAATGTAAAGATACGGCTATTTATGTCATAAAGCATAAGCATGTACTGTGCCCATGACAGTTGGTCTCAATTTCATTTGGGACACCTACGAAAGCTGTGGATAGCTTACAGCTACTTTGGCTAATCTTTTAAGCTGACCCCTAGATATAGTCATGCTGGTGACATCCCTTGGAAACTTGGAACAAGAACTGTGTTTTCCATACTTGCAATACCTAATTCCCTGTGGGATACTACTATCACTGACGGACAAATAAACTAATCAGGCATGTCATTTACCAGCATCTGAGTCAACATTGCATTTTAATTGTGCAGCAGATGTGTTACAACAACCATGACGCCTCCAGCTGGGAAGAGGATTGTCCTTATCAGCATAAGTAACCACAAGGGAATAAAGCAAAGGCGTTTTATTCTATGTTTGAGGGTGAATTATCAATTTCTAGAATGAAATTCAATAGTAGTAACTCACTGTAGATCACATGATCTAAACATTGTTACAAGTAAACAGTGACGGCTCCATCAGTGACGTTATGCATTGACATTTTAGACAAAATCAAATGTGCGCAAGCAAGCGATGTTTGATTACATATCACGCTTGACGTGGAGTAACAGCCACGAATGTAAACAACCACAGCACAAAGTAGGCCCAGGCCATTTTTTTCCACGAATACCTTTTTTGCCATAAATACCCAATCAAACACAGAATAAACAAAATCTTACATGGCTGGAGAGTGAGTTATTATTTTTCTCTCCCTCCGGATCCTTGTTGATGTGGAAAATCACTTGTGACCTGCTGTCACTCCTGATTTTCTTCACCAACAACGATGCCTCGTGACAGAAAAATAGTAACTCACTCTTAGCCATGTACGATTCTCTATATCATACCCTGGTTGGCCTCTGAAATACTGAAGGTAAGAATTGTACAAAACTTTAAACATGCAGAAACCATCACGAGAATTTATGAAATGTTCATCTTAATGATGCTCCCTCTTGAAATACCATAGTAAGAAATAATGTACATGTACCTACAGTGTACGAGAAAGATTAAAATGAATTTTATGTAGTAACATGTTGACACAACTAGAGCAGTACTTTCTGGTATGTACAACAGTAAATCTCAGACAAGATGGGGACCCTTTACTGTGGCGGTGATAAGTGTCTGAGAAATTATGTAACCATTACAATTGTAGACAGTATATTTATGTGTATTGTATCACTTTCTATAAGCCATGAGCTTGAACAGAACAGACTAGAGCTGAAGCTAGAGATGAACTGAACTAACCACATTCACCAACAAAAAAAAGTACAACCACATTTGGACACCCTCGACTTATGCATCCCAGCACAACTTGGACCCAGAACAAGGTGTTACATCATTTATTTCCCACCAATCCTCACGCAACATCACCAATTCAATTCAATGAAGATCCACACAATCACAATGTCCAAAATAAATTGCAGAAATGTAATCAAAACCCCAGAACACAGAGCTTTTATACAACAGACAATTTGCATTGTATCCCGAACAAAGATACTTGGGTGCAATTATATCGACATTGAAAACTCCCCGCTGACAAGTAAATTATATTCCAAAATTACATCACAGCCCGTAAGTCTGTATCACAACTTGTATTGTGTTCTCCCTCCTGACGTAGATCCTGCAGGATCTGTACTTGCTGCTGCTGGAGTCCATGCTACTTATGTTGAAGAGGACTGTTGGGAGTCTTTGTATTTGGATTCATACAGTATCGCGGTTAACATGAAACCGAAACTGTCCACCCTGACACACCGGTGCAACAGGACCTGTGAGGTTGGCATCCTCACAGGACTCATGACTGACCACATGGCTATAAATATTGCAATCGCTTAAGTCAGTTTGGCGGTCCGCTATCAAATGCTGATGGGACAGGCAACCAATATAGTTGTCTGCCAGCTCTCCGTACTGTCTGCTCTGTGCGATCCCCTGAGATGTTCTTCCCCTTATTTCACTGTACACATACCTCTGTCTGCACATGCAGCTCGGTAGCAATACAGTGAACCCTCTTTGGAAAGGCCCCTCTTTTGAGCAATCACTTGCCTTTTGTGACCATTGTCACTGCGCAAGACCATCTTCTAATGATGAGTTTCCTCTTTTGAGAGACCACCTGCAGAACCTGACCAGCAACCAACCAAAATGACCCCCAAAAGACCACTTACTCATCCAGAATTTCCAGGGGGGGATTTTTTAGGGGGGGGGGTGAGAGAGAGAGAGAGAGAGAGAGAGAGAGAGAGAGAGAGAGAGAGAGAGAGAGAGAGAGAGAGAGAGAGAGAGAGAGAGAGAGAGAGAAGAGAGAGAGAGAGAGTGAGAGAGAGAGAGGAGAGAGAGAGAGAGAGAGAGAGAGAGAGAGAGAGAGAGAGAGAGAGAGAAGAGAGAGAGAGAGAGATGAGAGAGAGGAGAGAGAGAGAGAGAGAGAGAGAGAGAGAGAGGCCTGGACGTCTGTTTTATGCAGAAAACTTTATTTGTATTACATACATGTTTCACTTGCTTTGCCAAGCCCTGACCACCACTACTCTGAAAGTTTTTTCCACAAAATATATACTTATGTTTATAATTGACTTCAAATCTTTGCTGTATTTCCTGCAAATTAGGCTCAAAATTGCTCAGAATCCACCATTTCACACCTTAAGTTTCCCTTTATTATCAAAACAAGCCAATGTTTTGGTCACTTGTCCCCCCCCCCTGATTCCTGGATCCGCCCCTGTATATATAATTTTATACAAGGTAAAATAACTTGTCAAAAACAGTTTACAAATTCAAAAATATGTTTATAATATCAATAAATGTAAATGAGTAAACATGTGACTGCAAGACGGAATGGGGTCAGAAACTG
>OZ026614.1:78264021-78306021 GCA_964020975.1 Hermodice carunculata | reverse complement strand
GTTTCTGAGTCTGATTTGCAGGATTGTACCAACATCGGGAAATTAACAAGACAATTTATACACACACTTATACTTTAGACAACAGAGATGCATGTTTTATGCAGAGTTAGGGCCGAGAGAGAGAGAGAGAGGAGAGAGAGAGAGAGAGAGAGAGAGAGAGAGAGAGAGAGAGAGAGAGAGAGAGAGAGAGAGAGAGAGAGAGAGAGAGAGAGAGAGAGAGAGAGAGAGAGAGAGAGAGAGAGAGAGAGAGAGAGAGAGAGAGAGAGAGAGAGAGAGAGAGAGAGAGAGAGAGAGAGAGAGAGAGAGAGAGAGATCTGGGTACATGCTTGCAGCATGTACCTCGCCCTGGCTGGACACAAGTCCCTGGACCTGGTGTTGCTAAAACATATAAATAAAAGTTATCTATTTATCCATCCATCCATCCATCCATCCATCCATACTGCAACACCTTTATTCTGGTGCAAAACTGAACAGACTTAAAATTAGTCCGTATTGGGTTTTGAGCACACTGAAATAAATCAGTGAAAGGGAAGTTCTGTCTGCCTTCTTTGTGTACACATACAATTCTTTATGACTCATATGAAGGATGAATAGGCTGGCAGCCTCCACCATTGTAATTTACAAGTGTTAAGTTACATGTAAAAGCTTCTTCTGGTACAGTCCACATAAATAGATATGTCTTAAGTGCATCGACAGACATACAGCCCGCCCACTGTAGACCGCCACATCTTTTTACTGCTGTTTCAAAACACTTTATCACAAGTGTTTGCTTAATTACCGGCCCTTTAAGACCACCTGCAGCATAGGACCAATGTATACTGGCCGCTCTGCCTACCCCTCCTGTAGGGGTTGCCCTGTACATGTGACAGGACACCACACACACACATGTACTGTATCAGCACCACATCATGTTCCTACTTTTGAAGAGACAAGTGTTGGGAGTATCAAATTTTTCATTGCCCCATTATGCTGTCACCTACACTGTGTCAATTGGGGGCAGGAGACTCCCCATACGGCATCGCCATCATTGAAAAACGTGACCCTGGCCCACAAACTGGTCTAGTCCCACAGCCCACTGATGGTAGCCCTATGTGACTTTAACACTATTCCAGTCAAATTGCTCCCAAAGGTCTGCTTTTACGTTTTTGCTTTAAGTAAATATTAATAGAAAACATTTTAGCTGAGAATTGTAGACAAGAACTTTCGCTGATGGCATAACCCAAGTCAATAGCTTTCCTCAGGTTAGGTTGGGCACAGTATGTCCAACCTGCACCAAGGAAAGCTACGGACTCAATCTTATTTTAAGCAGAAAAGAGTTTATATATATATATACATATATATATACAAATTAGTTATAGACTATTAAGGACTGGACCCAGTTTTTCAAACTTCTGAGTAATTTCTCAGTACATCTTGCTGTTGATTAGTTCAGGAATATGAGCCAGAAAATCAGATGTAAAGAAATCCAAGAGACTGAGAAATATTCTCAGGTCTGAGTAATTACTCACTGAGTATATGTTTTGAAACAGCTATGTACCGGCAGATGAAGAACTTGCTATATACCTTATAATTTTCCGTCCTTGTAGTCGATAAGATTGTGTTCATCGTGTTCATATATCGTGTGTCTTTTGGAACTAATTGCTGTGTTCTTATGTACTGAACAGGGCAATAGATGTGTTGTATTGGTCTGACTAAGGAGGACCCCTTTCTTTGGTTGAGGTTGATGAAAGTCTCTTCTATTGGCCCAGGTGTAGAAAATTGGGCTAACAACTCTGCTATGCACATCATGTTATCAAGGTCAAACACAGAACATTGGGTCCAAGCTAAACACAAACATTCTGACTCTTTCAATGCCAGAATTACTGACCTTGGTGCACTGGATTACAGTGAAACCTGTTTTTAGAGACCACTGTGAGGAAAGACCACCTGCATTTTCAGACCATCTTTACCATGTCGCTTTTGCCATCTTTCCCGTGTTATTATACCTCTATTGAGACCACCTGCTTTGTGTGACCACTTTTTGGCCTGCCCTAGGGGTGGTATCTCAAAACAGGTTTTACTGTATACGGAAACAGGCCATGTCAGATGTGACTATAGTCAAATTTCCCCTGAATAAACAATATGTTAAACATATTCAAATTCTTTATAAAGACAGCTTTCATTCATGAACCAACATAAATAGACTAACAAAAGTACAGTGGTACCTCTTTTGAGAGACCGCCCTACGGCGGGTCAAAATGTGGTCTCTCAAAACAGGTGGTCTTTCATTAGAGGTACAACAACATGATAAAGATAGCAAAGTGTTCTGAGAGACCGGTCTTAAAAAGATATGCGGTCTCTCATAAGAGGGTTCTCTCAAGAGAGGTACCACTGTAATTCCAAAGATTAAAAAGTCCAGGTCAACAGCTTTCTTTAATGTGCTTTGGGTACATTGTGACCGATGTGCTCTGTGGAAAGCTGATGACCTGAGTCTAAAACTTGGCACTGAAAAAGTTAACCTAATACTGGAACACTAGACAAGACAGCATTAATATGCAAGGGGACTTAAATGTGGGTTGTTTACAAAATTTTTCATACGTCTTATTTCCAAGCCTTTAATTTAACTGGCTAAGCTCTACTATATCATCAATACTTTGACACCTCATGAACACAGAATAACACGCTGACTTCATAATACACATTCTCCCTTTCTGTTGTGGGATGTAGCGTCACAAGATTTTACATGTTGCTGAAATTTCTCCACAACACAAAATACAAAAAAAAAAAATAAAAAAAAATCGACATTTCCAAGGGTATGTGGAGACCCATCATATCCAGTTTCGTCTGAATCATAACGTGTAAGTCAGCCTGCTATAACGATTGCCACATCTGCCAACACAGTAGTTTAGCATGGCTTTTTATGTAAAATAGTATCATCACCATACATGCACATGAACATGAACATGTATGTGGGGTTTTTTTTGTAAAAGCACTTGTTTAAATCCCATCACATGGCATGTCACTGTTGCACTAAATAGAGGTCGGTGTAAACAGGTGCAAATCAATATTGGTGAACTGAGAAGCAATATGTTCTACTAGCTTAACTGACGGTTGGAAAAACATATCGCTATTTGTCTGCAAAACCACAACTGTCACAAAACTATTGGCAAAGTTGAAGAAGTTTTTTAAGTTTTTACCCTGTTAAAGATTTCCAATTTTATCATGTATATACATATATATATATATATGTATATGTATATATATATATATATACACACATATATATATACATACATACATACATACATACATATATATATATTCATGTCTCTTGGGAACATAAAACATTTTAAATCAGTTCCTTCTACTGCTGATACTATAATATACTGTCAGTAAGCTGATCAGTCCAGTTTTGTGTATATATGAACATAGCTATACATACAGTCAAATCTGGTTTATTGACACACGGATATCCAACAAATTCAGCAAACCACAAAAAAATGAAGGACAAAAGTCCACATCATTTGCTATTTGACT
Source organism: Hermodice carunculata (assembly GCA_964020975.1). NCBI lineage: Eukaryota > Metazoa > Annelida > Polychaeta > Eunicida > Amphinomidae > Hermodice > Hermodice carunculata. Next base: position 78,302,505 of record OZ026614.1, on the reverse strand, counting down.
CTTTTATCTGACATTTTCAGGCAAATTACATATTTTCCTGGAATTTAATACATAGCGTCATTTTGATATTTTTGGTACTTTATGATTATGTCGACAGTTGGTGAGAGGTTCATGTACATTGCAATCACTTTAATATGCAGACCTAGTGAATTCAGAGACTTCGCCATTTAAATATTCAAACTAGGAGATCAGTAGTAAAGAGCCTAAATTGTCCTTTTCACGCCAGCCCACTCCATAGGATAAATAATTTAGTACAGCAGGTCTTACATGTTTTACTCTTTCAAGGTAATACCTAGCTGGTGTCTTTCTTTTTCTTCCCACATCCTCCCACCCCGAACTATGAAGTAATCCCCCCCCCCCCCCCCCCCCGCCAATGGGGGTAACATTTTCAGGGCCACCCCTCTCAGCATACATTTTTTTTGCCCACGCCACCCCACCCCACCTCACCCCAGCAATATATTCTGACTGGTCTTGGGGTGGCATGTGTTCAACCAATATTGAAAACACATAAGGCCAGAGAGTAAGTGGGCTATTGAGCCAGGCCACGAGGCCAGGGCCACGATTTCCATTACGTTGTTCTGTGCCTCGACACCCTACACAGCTGTCACTTTGGTGTGAATGCAAGGGGCACTTAGTATTTTGTATTTGTACTGGATTAGTTGACTTATTGCTGACTGAAAGATACACAGGCACCTTCTATGTCCAGCATCCACAGCCTCAGGACTGCAAGCACCCACACCTGTATGGAGAGCGACTGCAGCATAGTTCTACAGTGATGGGTAACAATTGAGGACTTACTGCACATTTGAAAATAAATTTGAAATGGAACCTTATCTGATAAACAATTTTTCATGTTAGCACAAGAAACCAGTTTTGTAAGCTACAGGATAAGTGCTCATACCTTGCAATAGAGACTTGATGATAAACCCGACCTAAAATGCCAGTTGATTCTAAAACGTATACTGTGCAGCACAGGTTGCATTGAGGACGAGCAACATATTGCACTACATTGTAATACATATGCTGATTTGAGAAATGAGCTGTTTGAGAATTTGCAAAGTCTAAATGACCAGTAATACTCTTAATATTAAGAATGAATTCATTTTTATTATGAACTCCGGACATGACACAGAGGCACATCTGTCTATCATCAAGTTTGTCAAAGAAATGTTTGCATCATGGAAATAATACACTGGTTTTTAATTGGTTGTGTAGCATATTAGGACAATACCTGGGTGCACCCTGACATGCAAATCTGAAGGTTCAGGGTAAAAAGGTGGAATGGAACTACCATTCCATGCAGTATTGGTCGGAACGGCGATTCCCTTGTCCCTCACACTTTTTTGGCTATTTTGGCTCTCCAAGACCTACCTTGCACTTTCGTCTTTCCTGTCCAACAATAGGGTGGGTTAGAAATGTAAATTAAAAGAAATCTACATGGTTAAACACACATCCATTGATGGTTGGAATGGGAGGTCTGCCATATTGGTTGGTGAGATCCTCTCGTTCCAGTGATCTTGTCGTGTGCGTTTAGCCATTTAGAATTGCTTAGATATATATTTCGTGGACCACATCTTATCAGATAAGAAAGATAAAAGTGTAAAGAAGGTCTGGGAGGACAAAAGAAGGGCAGGAAATGTGCATAAGGGATACCCCGTTCCAGTGCAGACATAACCATTAGGACTAATTCATGCTGGAACCCCCCCCCCCCAACATGTCAGTCAGCTGAGCATATGTGGTAGTTAGGCATCCATCAGCGTCCACAATTCACATTTTTGGCTTCTCCTCCAAACCCACGGGCCAGATTCACCTCAAGCTTCGTGGAAATGTACCTTGGCTGGGTCTGTACCAAGTTTGTTCAAATCGTCATGCTCCAATTTTTTGGTTCTTTTTTGGGCAAACCTTAAAAAAATCTTCTTCTTCGAAACTGCTCACCCAATTGCTTTGAGATCACACAGGAACACTTCAGGGGACTCCCAGTTCTTAGTTTTTTCACCAGGTGGCACTGCAATTTGTGTTCTCAGTTTTTATGATTTTTTTGTGTGTTTTTGCTATTTTCAACTTCTCCAGAACCATCACTCGGATTAAGCTGAAACTTGGTGGATATGTTCCTTGTGAAAAGTTCAAAAATAATTGTTCACCAGGTGGCACTGCTGGGGATTTTTTTGTTGTTAATGATTTTTTCAATTCAGGTACCTATCAGCAAATGCACCTTTCCTATTGATTTTTCTATCTAAGTCAATGGGTATTCTAATGCTAATTCACATTTTGGACTTCTCCAAAGAAACTGTCATCCAGATTGACTTCAAACTTAGCAGCGATGTACCTTGGGTGGGTTCTCTACCAAGTTTGTTCAAATGGTCATGATCCAGTGATTTTTGGATTTTTATGCTCTTTTTGGAAAATATTTTTAAAAGTTTTAATAAGAAAGTTTAACACAGGAATCTCTGGTAATAATTTTGGCCAGATTTGTGTAAACTTGGTAGGGATGTAACTGTGATAAGTGTCTACCTATTTTGTCCTATTCCAAGTTCACAGAACTACAAGTGTGATGAATCTCTAGGTCAGCTGAGCATGGGTTGCTCACACAGCTATCTTGTTTTTCTTTCTTCTACATGTAGGAGTATGAATGCATGTGTATCACTGTACCTGTAATAAGGACTATACCTGTAATAAGGTTTATGTCAATAAAGTTATCTATGTTGCCCATTACTCCCATCAGACAGTTTGTCTTACTATGACTTACTGTTATACCTGTTTTGAACTCCACTTGCGAACAGAATTTCTGCATTGTCCAGTGTGTATTGTATATAGTACGTCTGTTAGGTTAGATTGTATCTCTGGAGACCCCTGGATTAGGTACAACTCAGCAGCTATTGGGCAATGCATGTTTGAAATAAACACGTTCACAATACAATATTTCCTCACAGATACAGATCTAACTGTCATGACTATCTAGTACATTCATATACTGATAGTCTCGCAGGGCACAATAATCTTGGCCTTGGGCCAAGTACTGAGCCCTGCAGGGACTGCGAAGCCAGCCTTCCAACTGAGGCTGGAATGACCCTATTAATTACTCCAACATCTGCTCTTGCATCTACTGTGCGGAGGTATGCTGTCAGCCTGCACTGAGTGACCCTTCGCTGACTGTGTTTACTTGTCATCCCAATGTTTATGTCTTTGTACGCAGGCGCCCTGACAGCCCCGGCCTGACCATCATGACAGCATCAAATTTATTATCTCTTTCTGCTGTGTTTCACATTCAAGCTTTGCCTACACAGCGGTCCCTCCATCCTGACCCCAAGTGGCCCAGAAATGTGGCCCGATGAGAAGGGTGACCTCTCACTCTCATATTGGCAGGGGTGGGAGGTAGGGGTGGGGGTGGGGGTTGTGGGCACTGTACAACGAGAAGATTTTTTTCCCACAAAGATGTTCTTGAATCTGCACATTCTCCAACAGTTAAATGCTAACAATGTGTTGAAATAATTAAAAATAAAGTCATACATGTTGTAATGTAAAGGCCTCCCACAGGGACAATTCCTCTATCCTAATACCTTCTTACCTTTTTTTCTCTCTCCTTTTACAGCTGCTGGAGTGTCTACAAATTCAAGTGATTATAAAGCTATACTGGAAGCACCCTGGCATCTTCTGGGGAGTTCCAGTGAGACACTAGTACCCTTTGGAGTCAAGTTAAATCTGTTGTCTAGGTGTCACGTTACAACGCATGCAAACCAAAATGTCATGAAATTCCCAATTAAAGATGGTACATGCCCATCCACCCATCACCTCAAATTTTATGTTTAGTCCATCCACTGTAAAAAGTGGATTAATTATATATTACAATACACAAATCACACTCACGTTGATAATTTTCAATAGAAAAAAAAAAAAAGGTCAAATTTGCCTGCAAAGCTTACCAAGCTCCAATAACACCTTTGCTACGCAAGTGGAATGGAGAAAACATGGAGATTGGTCTGTTGAGCAGGCAAAGAACTTAATCTGCGTCAGTTTAAAGTGTTAGGGATCTTAACTGGGAACTAATTAATTGTGCATGTACACCATACAGAGGGGTACATGTTCACATGCCTATGTTGACTGCTGTTAGACAGATTCAGTTATGCAGGCAGGTGCTTTAGTCCGCTGGCTCCTCCACTCGCAGCGCAGGGGCTCACGGAGTATAGCTGGCATGCATAACCGAGTCTGTCTTACCAGGCAAATACCTATGTTAATCATCAAGCTTATCCTGGTGGGTGCACACTGGCCATGTTACTGCAATCTGTATGCCCTCCAACGAGATATGTGCAGCAGAGGCTCACAATTTGAGTCCAGGATGCCCATTTATTACACACTGATGCATATGTATTCATTTATGTATTATATTGGATTGTTGCGCAAAACAAAACGCAAAAAGTTGCTGAAAGGGTGTGAAAGGTGCATGTATAACTTGACAGATAACAAAACAGAAAATTTGAAGCTTTACACCTTCTGTAAAACGATAAAAGACATTCAGGAGCCAGATGTGCCTGCGTGGCTCCCATTGCATTCCAGTTGTGCCTTCTTTTTTAGAGCCAACTTTTTACTGAGTCAACAGCTTTTCTTCCCCGAGCTGTGTGTACGCTGCACCCAACAAGCAGCATGGAAAACTGTTGATCCGGACCATTCCTATGGTCTCTGGCATATTATGGTAGCTGTAAACAATGCTCGTATTTGAATGAAAGTTTCATTTACAGAGAATATGAAGTTAGTCTCATGTGGTCAATTCAGTGCCTATCGACTTTACTTGAAAGAGTTCTTTGATCATGTGGGCTGACTGTCCCAATTGCATGTAAACATGTGTCTATGCTGGCCTGACAAGTACCACATCAAGGTGCTTTATTTTTGCCCATGACGTGTCAAATACTGGAATCGTCCTTGGCCCATTCCACGTGACTTTTTTAGTGTGAATCGAACAAACCACTTAACTGAATTACTATAATGATTCCAGATTCAAATTCTTAACAAAGATACCTTTCATTCGAGATATGATGTATTGTAATCCCGGTCTGAAATTTTCATGCAAGGATTTTGAGATTTATGTGGTTCTTAATTTACATGTACTGTATTCTATATACCATGTTAGTTATCAAGTATCTATTGTGCACATTGCACACTTAGAAAAATAGCTTGGTCACATGAAAAATAGAACAAATAAAGAAAAAAAAACAGAGACTAAAGGGCAAACATGAAAGTGCAAGTTCTCAAGTTGAAATGTTAAACAGTGATAAAATTGCCTGTTCAAGTTCAATTTCGATCCAGCTGAAAAATAAAAAACAAAACAAAAACAAAAAATAAACACACAAAACAATTAAATGATGTATTATAGCTCCTAAACATTCATTTATGATGTCCACATTAAAATCTAGACTTTTTAGAAGAAATAAGTCACCTGTATCATCATTACTTTCTAATCAAAACAGGACTAACCAGTGCATGGTTGATACAAAATTCAGACCATCTACTGCACCAAATGCGCACATCCCTGTTACCATATTGATCATTGTATATAGCCAACCTGAGTATGCATAAATTACTGAGTATGTTTTTCTCCTTTGTGAGACATATATCTACCATTAGTTTAATCATTTTCCTCCATGATCCATGGAATACAGCTCTGGACTTTTTCTCAGTTGCCCATGCTGCCAGAGACCTCTAGTAGATCAAATTGAAGTTACCTTGTGTGCCAATGTGTAACAAACAAATACGGAAGTACAAAACAAACCAATTTTAAGAAACTGTGTAGAAACATCACTTAAATTTAATTTCGGAGCCAAAATTCAAGGTAGTACTAGTCTGATCTATTGGAAGTTTCTTCAACAAAAACAGCATCCCATTTTTAGTAGCAAATATTGCCGTGGACACCATAATATGTACACAGATGGGGAGAGAATTAAAGTTCATGGGAATTTGTTAAAATGGCTCAAAACTATAAGGATTTGAGTTACATAACTTAGAGCAATACATTGTACCATCACTTTCTACCAGGTTCTGAAAGGTGCTAGAAACTAGTGTTATGCACGCTTGTGAGATGAAGGGGGGGGGGGGGAGGGGGAGAGGGGGGAGGATGGGCATTGTGGGTAACCAAGGCATTCCCAATGACAGGAAAAAAGACCTGGCACCCGCCACATGAGCAACCCACTCCCGGTGGCAGAGGGATTTTTAGGTTGTCCCGTGCTTCGTGCTGATGAGGAGAGTCTTTAGGGGATGAGGTGAGGGCTGGATGAGTATTTCTCTCAAGCCTGGCCCATGTCACCCGCTCTTCCTCCTCCCACATTTCATTCCACAACTATGCATAAGTTTTAATTGGAGGTGAACAGAGAAAAACTCATCCAGCAATAAAAGGTTGTTACAACCCCTCCCAATCACCTCCTGGTCAGGTAGGGTTTGTAGGGAGGTCAGTGTGAAAGAAAAAATCCGGACAATGAGAAATAATAAATATCATAAAACAAGAGGCTCATGGGCTTAATGCTCTCCGTGGCTATATTGCACCTAGTTCTTCATTTTAAAGTTACGAGTCCTCAAGTGGTTTCTGAACATATAAAGCTTATGCGATTTTAGTGTCTCATTTGTCCACCAGATGGCACTTCACTACACATGTAATTACAGCTTATTTGTGCAGTTCCTGTGATGGATAATGATGCATGTGCCCAGACAACAATCACTGAGTTCTTCATTTTATGTCCTCAGTGACCTTGGGACAGAAGACCAAGGTCAACCATATTACATAATAAAAGATGCCCATGGGCCTGGTGCTATGCTGACATTGCCATTGATGTCCAATCTACACCCTGTCATTACAAAATCACCTCTTTCAACTTTACAGGCATGGTAACCTCACAAAAATAGGCCAAGGTCACTGATATTATATAAAATTCTAGCATTGGACATGGTCTGTCTATCCTATAAATTTGGCAAGTCTAATACAATTACTTTTTAAATATGGTATTTTATATCTTGAAACATATTTTGGCTCAGATTCGCTGAAAGTTAAAGATGCTAGAGTTTTCACAAGATGTTCACATTTTGACCCCTATTTTGCACAATATTGTAGGTGGCTTCACTAATATCGAAAGCAATTTAGATTTTCATGCACCCTATAAATCCTGAAAGTTATATTGGGCTGACTTGAAAACTATTGCAGTCACAAGATTTTCACATTTTGACCTATAAATTACACACATCACCAACATTGAGGTTGACGAAGATTTCCATACACTTTTTAACTTCTAAACGTTATATGGGCCTCACTAAAAAATTGTGGGGTTCAAAGCATTCACAAGATGAACACTATATTTAAATTGGCCATTTGACCTTGACCTTCAACTTGGATTAAAAAATTGTTATTGTTCAAGGTATGCGCCCCACATCCAGCTTTCCAAACATGGTCTGTTTGTTCAAATCAGGTAACAACTTTTCGAGTAATTGAAGAAAAACAATAAACTTGGACAACAAGAACACGAAGAAGTGGACGAAAAAACAATATGTCCCCCCCCCATTGCACGGATAGACATAATGAAAAGAAACAGTATGCGCGTGTTGCACTGATTGGATTTAGATTCGCTTCATGTAACAAATGTTAGTTGCATATATTGTAAGCACACCAACATGGTAGCATCCAATCTATGCACAGCCCGTACATTTATTTCATATGGACATTTGAGAACCTCTGCTGAATGAAAACTCAAAAGCGTATTTTCTTAGATCCAAATTTGGATGCATCCCATGAAAATTCACATTAGAGTTAGGATCATCATTGACGTCAAACCTCAAAGTGACACAGTGAAAAGTCAATAGGCATGAAAGGTTGGGATTCCAATATCCTGCCCTGTAAATATACACCTGCTCTGTAAACTGTATATTTACAGGGCCCAAAAAGAGACAACACACACAGGTCTCCCAAAGCGGTTGAAGCATTCTTTCCCTACCAATAAGCACTGCATGTACTCTATTGGCCACAGCCAACAGCTCACTTGAGTGGAAAAAGCTTGGAGGAATACTGTACAGTATTTATCAAAACAATTTTGAATATTTGTCTTTCGAATCAGCTTTATACTGGATACTCTCAAGATTGTCTCCGGTAAGAAACAAAGTTTTGACGCAATTTAATGAGGCCACATGTGGCACTACAATGGTCTGTAGACAGATGGAAATTTTTGCAATGGCGGATGAGAAGAGGCATATGACCATTGCATGTGGCACACACTGCGAGTGCTTACTGTTAAGGCAATGAAACGGAAAGAGAAACAGCTTGCTGGAAGATGATGTGATGATCCGTGCAATAAAGCTTTTCTGCGAAACATTCTGCAATGCAGTGGTATCACTAATAAAGTGGTATAGTGGTGCTGGAAATGCAAACAAAACTTGACCCTTCCCCTGAGAGCAAGTCACAAACATATCGCCAGAAGTAAACAGTAAAATTTAATAGTGCCAGGAGTCAAATACATTGACCTAGATCGAAGAACTTTCATGTCAACAATGAGTTTTCCTTGAAAAGTATAATACTTTTGACAAATGTACATGGGAAATGTAAGCATCATAAAATTACATTTATGTGTTGTATTCAAACCTAATTACAGTAAAACCTCCCTGGTCGAAGACCTCTGTAAACTGAACACCTCTATGAGCTGAGTGCCCTTTCCTTGTTCCATTTTCTTTCAGGAATCTCTTGAGGCAGAACACTTCTATAACCTGAACACGCTTCTCTTCAATTCCAAGAGCATTCTGCTTGGGCAAGTTTCCCTGTCTGTTTTGCAGAAATGTATCCATAAATGCAGTTGGAAAATTGAAGACTGGCACAAATGTTCCATGTATTTGCAGTGATACCTGAATTTGACAGACCACTGTGAGGAAAGACCACCTGCCTTTTCAGACCATGTTTACCATGCCCCCCTTCGCCATCTTTCCCATGTTCTTGCACTGTATTGAGAGACCACCTGCCTTATGTGACCACTTTTTGTTCTTCCTTAGGGGCGGTCTCTCCAAACAGGTTTTAACTGTATGCTTTGCAATAACTGTATTGCAATGTATGAAACATACATATCATAACTAGAACAGACTGATTTTCCAACAGAAAATCAAATGTCTCCCGGTGGAACACTTACGTCTCTGAATATGCTACAGGTGATAACAAATCATCAAATTCGATCAAGTTCTTCAAGACTTATAGCACAGAAACCTATTTCATAAAACTGACCCTGTGACCTTGAGAATTTAGTCAAGGTCACCCAAATATGATCCCAACCTAGGTCTTGCCTAGATATATATTCCTACCAAGTTTCATCAAATTCCATCAAGTTCTTCAAGACTTATTGCAAGGAAGCCAATTTCATATAAGTGACCCTGTGACCTTGAGAATTCGCTCAAGGTCATCCAAATACAATCCCAACCTAGGTCTTGCCTAGATACATAATCCTATCAAGTTCCATCAAATTCCATCCTGTTCTTCATGACTTATCGAACGTAAAGCAATTTCACACTAGAACAGACTGATTTTCCAACAGAAAATCAAATGTCTCCCGGTGGAACACTTACATCTCTGAATAAGCAACAGGTGTTAACAAATTACAAATGACCAAGTTTGCTTGAAAATTACAATCCTATTTTAGCTCTCACCTAGATACATTACTCTAGTCAATTTTCATCAAGTTCTTCAAGACTTATTGCAAGGAAGCCAATTTCACATAAGTGACCCTGTGGCCTTCAAAATTAGGTCAAGGTCATCCAAATACAATCCCAACCTTGCTCTTACCTTGATACAAAATCCTACCAAGTTTCATCAAATTCCATCACGTTCTTCATGACTTATTGAACGGAAACCAATTTCACATAAGTGACCATGTGACCTTGAGAATTAGGTCAAGGTCATACAAATACAATCCCAACCTAGGTCTTGCCTAGATACATACTCCTATCAAGTTTCATCAAATTCCATCACGTTCTTCATGACTTATTGAACAGAAACCAATTTCACATAAGTGACCCTGTGACCTTGAGAATTAGGTCAAGGTCATCCAAATACAATCCCAACCTAGGTCTTGCCTAGATACATAATCCTACCAACTTTCATCAAATTCCATCTAGTTCTTCAAGACTTATCGCATGGAAACCAATTTCACACTAGAACAGACTGATTTTCCAACAGAAAATCAAATGTCTCCCGGTGGAACACTTAAGTCTCTGAATAAGCTACAGGTGATAACAAATTACAAATGACCAAGTTTGCTAGAAAATTACAATGCTATTTTAGCTCTCACCTAGATACATTACTCTAGCAATTTTCATCAAGTTCTTCAATACTTATTGCAGAGAAACAAATTTCACATAAATGACCCTGTGACCTTGAAAATTAAGTCAAGTTCACACAAATACAATCCCAACCTTGGTCTTACCTTGATACATAATCCTACCAAGTTTCATCAACTTCCATCAAGTTCTTCATGACTTATCGCACGGAAACCAATTTCACATAAGTGACCCTGTGACCTTGAGAATTTGCTCAAGGTCATCCAAATACAATCCCAACCTAGGTCTTGCCAAGATACATAATCCTACCAAGTTTCATCAAATTCCATCACGTTCTTCATGACTTATTGAACAGAAACCAATTTCACATAAGTGTCCCTGTGACCTTGAAAATTAGGTCAAGGTCACACAAATACAATCCCAACGTAGGTCTTGCCTAGATACATAATCTTACCAAGTTTCATCAAATTCCATCAAGTTCTTCTTCATGACTTATCGAACGGAAACCAATTTCACATAAGTGACCCTGTGACCTTGACAATTCGCTCAAGGTCATCCAAATACAATCCCCACTTAGGTCTTGCCTAGATACATAATCCTGCCAAGTTTCATCAACTTCCATCAAGTTCTTCATGACTTATCGAACAGAAACCAATTTCACATAAGTGACCCTGTGACCTTGACAATTCGCTCAAGGTCATCCAAATACAATCCCCACTTAGGTCTTGCCTAGATACATAATCCTGCCAAGTTTCATCAACTTCCATCAAGTTCTTCATGACTTATCGAACAGAAACCAATTTCACATAAGTGACCCTGTGACCTTGAAAATTACTTCAAGGTCACCCAAATACAATCTCAGTGTAGGTCTTGCCAAGATACATAATCCTACCAAGTTTCATCAAATTCCATCAAGTTCTTCATGACTGATCAAACGGAAACCAATTTCACATAAGTGACCCTGTGACCTTGAAAATTAGGTCAAGGTCACCCAAATACAATCCCAACCTAGGTCTTGCCTAGATACATAATCCTACCAAGTTTCATCAAATTCTGTCTAGTCCTTCAAGACTTATCGCACGGAAACCAAGTGTTGAAGAAGAAGAAGAAGAAGAAGAAGAAGAAGAAGAAGAAGAAGAAGAAGAAGAAGAAGAAGAAGAAGAAGAAGAAGAAGAAGAAGAAGAAGAAGAAGAAGAAGAAGAAGAAGAAGAAGAAGAAGAAGAAGAAGAAGAAGAAGAAGAAGAAGAAGAAGAAGAAGAAGAAGTGTTGAAGAAGAAGAAGAAGAAACGGCTTCCACCGGGAGACATAATACTGGACTTGCATATTAATTTTGTGCCAAAATCTCTGACCTTATCACCAGGCAATGGTGACGATCAGGTGCCATCTTACCGGCATACTGATGGAAAACTGAGGGTACTGTGGGAGTAAAGAATACTTATTCCAAAGTTGTGATGACTCTGTATCAACTCAATCTGTATTTGGAGAACATAAGTTAACAATGACTTTTGAAACTTTTTTTTTCTTTGAGTTGCTGGTTTGGCGAGGGCAAAATATTTGCAATGCATGTTTCAAGGATTTACTCATACATACAAGTACGGGAACTTCCTTGTTAAATGACACAGGCCAAAGCAGCACCGCAGCTAATATGAATGTCCCCTATCAATCAACATGCTTTCATGCTGCAATTATGAACTACAGAGAGTCTTTGTACTTAAATACAGTGGTTCACTGTAAATAGTGAATGGTGATACAATAAAAAGTCTTGGGATTTTTTACAACTGAATTTTGACACAAACAACAATGGATATACAGTGAAACCTCATTATAACAACACTAAGATATCCAACATATTCACTCAATGACACATGTTCTCAGGGAGTTAAAGTCAAATTTCATCGCCATTTGACACCTCTATCAGACATATTCATATACCCGACACATTTCGCAGGGAACAGAATGTGGTTTAAACACATTTATTTCAAAAACGATTGTAACATCAATTGGAACAGATTGTGTCATTATGAAGATGTTTGGCTGTACATATGCAAGTGGATTGTGCTCAGGACTGTAACATTTCTGTCCTCCCCAGATTGTCAGCTATTGAAGACTGAATGGCTTTTCAGAATGGGTAGCAACAAAAGGCACTCCATTGTACTTGCCCCTGGTAAAAAAAAAAAAAAGCAGCCTTAAAAACCCCCCTACCTGTGCATCATATGATTGCCCCTGCTGTGACCACATCCACCACATTAATCAGACTGATCACCCATATACGCATACAGTGGTCCCTCCTTTGAAAGAGCACTGATACAGCAGTTCAAAACTGGTCATATGAAGCAAGCGTTCTCACGTTGAGATCAAGTAACATGGAAAAGATGGCACGAGGAACCTGATATATGTGGTCTTAGAAGGCAGTGGGTGGTCTAATGTTGGAGAGCTCTCTCAAAAGGAGGGACATCTGTTTAAGCTACACTAGCTACAGGTTCCTGTAATCCCCAGGAGAATTGGCCACCTACCACTATTTTAGCCTCACATGATAATAGTACCTGTATTGAGATAAACATACACAAAGTAACTGTACTCATCCTCTTAGAAGGCAACAGGTGGTCTCTGTTTGGAGTGGTCTCTCAAGGGAGGGACAACTGTATAACCTGTAAGTTACACTATCGCTACAGGTACTTGTAATTCCCAGGAGAATCAGCCACCTGCCATTATTTCAGCCTCACATGATAATAGTACCTGCATTGATATAGACATACACAAAGTATTGTACTCATCCTATTAAGGGCACATGTTCTAATGTGCACACATCATATTTCTCTGAAAAGGAGCCTTCATTTTCATGTTCATTTGTCCGCTTTTTTCTTTTTCTAGCAACACTATGCAATTTAATTTTCCTCAGGGTGCTGTGCACCTATTAGAATGAATACAGTATCAATTTTTGGAAAGGACACGGCCCATAGTTTTTTGGCATTCAAAGTGTAAAACTCTATTTATGACTGCTGTATAAATAATCAGTCTTTGGATCCCAAATTTATTTGTAATATGTGACCTAGTTTACAAAAATGACAGAGGGCCACTTTAGTGTACATCATTTTTTTTCTCTCTTTCTTTAATACCACATTTGACAAATACCTTCATGCCCAAGAAATGTTTGCTAGATTTATACAACAGATAATGGTTATTTTGGGGGTATGAGCACCTGACGGACAAAGCTATCTGATCGAGAGTAAATCCAGACCCGTTTTTTTTGGGTACTTTTTACTGACATGCTTTGTATCGCCAGCTATACAGTGCTGAATAAATTTATTTCATTTCTCTTTTTTTTTTTTCAACAGAGCAATGAAACCAAAAACCCCAGACACACTATTCTTAAGTTTACACGCATATATCGATTTTTATCCAGAATGAAAATCAAATTGTATCTTGGTTTTGACCTTGTCTCACCTGGTAGAATTTGTTTAATTGTAAACTCATGAATAACATGACTCACTGCAGAACACATTAGAACCTGCTCTCAAAACTGAGAAACAAGGTCACACTACCAGAACAAGTTTCGATGTTTTCGATTTCAATCTCACAAAAGCTACACAGACTTGTTTTCACAATCTTTCATATATAATTTTTTATCTTAAATTACAATTGCATGTAGAAGTCCCAATTGGAAACTGCTTATTTCTGAGGATATTGCTGCTAAATATGTTATTTTCAAGCAAGTGAATCAATCTGTCACATTAATTTCACAGTTCAAATCACTATTTTATTTCCTCAACAGAGGTGACTAATTTTGGGTGCAAATTAACTTATGTCATAAACTCTGTTAATTGACAAGTTGGAAGAGGCGGAGAATAAAGTTAGTACGTAGGATATGGAAATATGTCACATCATGCACATAATTTGGAGATTTGAAGAATTTCACAAACTATACATAAAAAAGAAAGCACATTTGAAATTTTGTAAAAAAAAAGAAACAGGTATTTCGAACTTCACTTAATTTGAAATGACATTGTACACTTTCCTGCTCAGAATAAAACTGAATCCATAGCCTTCCTTGATAAGGGTTGGCCACACCCAACCCACACAAAGGAAATCTATTGACCTGAGGCATACTACCATGACAGGGCTTATCTAGAATTACCTGTGAAAATGTTTCCGTTAACTCCTTCACAACCAACAGCCACTAAAGCTCAACTACTTAAGATGAATTTCCCTGAATTATCAACTGGATACTATTTTAGCATTCTTTTTGAAAAGGCCTTTCATTCAAGTTCCAGCATGCGTTTAGTCCTATAGAATATAATGGTCCAGGTCAACAGCTTTCCTCGGCACGCTTTGGGTACAATTTGCGCCCAAAGCATGCCGAGGAAAGCTGTTGACTCAGTCCAAAATGTGGCGCTGAAAGAGTCACCATGAAAGTTGAGTAAAAACATCAAAGCAGACAAGCAGTTACATCTGTGTACTTTTGGCTGATTGAACACGAAAGGGTTCATGAGGCCATTTGCACTATGGTCAACACACGTTATCTGGACCAACATGGCAAACAATATCCCCACATGGTAAAACAAGTCTTTAAATGCCCCACACAGGTAAACATGGTATTTCTTCAACTGGTGCAAGGCCTCATATATCTTGTACTCTTTTGTTAGTGCCCACGCAGTGCTCTGTAGTGTCCACCCACAGATATGCATGTGGATCTTTTCCTCTCGAAGTTGGTTATTGCACCCCAATGTGAGCAATGTACATGCAAGCACGTGCTACTTTTCACTGCATGGCGCAGCTATGTGACAATCTCGGTGGTGGAAGCACAGTATATGCGGCCATTGTCCATGAGGTCACAAAATGCTGGTGCTATTTATGAGACATACAGTGTTGTCAACCTGCCAAACTTAAAATCAGGGAAATGGAAAGTAAAATTTCGGGAGATTGATAAATTAATATGAAATACAGAAGGACAATATTGATGAAATTCAGGGAGGTGGCTAAACATTGTCAAAAATCTAATAATTTTTTAAACATTTTCAGAACAAAGTTCTGGGGCCTCACAGGTACATGTAATCCGGGAGGCTTGGCAATACTGGATATATAGTGTATTTTCATAACAGATGCATTTGAACTTGGTTTTCTTTACGTCACAAACTTTTTCTGCACAAAGGTAAAAGCTCTGGTCACACATCTAGACTTTTTTGACAACTGCACATGTGGAGATTTAGCCAAATTTACGAATGTAGGGTAATCATGAACTTATCGATTTGGCCCAGTGGGTACATGAATGATTCACAGCACAAGTGAAGTTTAAACTCCTGCCAAATCTGTGGCTGAAGAACTGTACCAAATGCCACTTGGTGGCAGCACCTACCTTCAGGAGAGTCTGCTTGTGCCTTTGCTTGGTCCTCTGTCATTCCCAGTTGCTGCATCTCTTTCTTGAGTTCCTCATCACTTATCTGCTCCTGTTGGAATGCATCGCTGATAAATTCATGGTCTGATGGGCTTCCTACGTGCGTGTCTTCCTCCTCAGATTTCTCCACACATAGCCGACTGGAAGCTGGTGGCCTTTCTGGAAAAGATGACCAATTTGAGATCTCATTAGATGACTGCATATTACTGGCATGTTATGATGTGCGTCTACAGCTTGCTTTTCTCCCTGCCACCCACACACACTACTGTGTATTTCCCCTCTACATGCATTACCATGGCTTCCACTTGTGTACTGTGTTGCAACTCCACCCATCCTTCCTCTACATCTACTATCCCATACTTCCACTCCATGGACTATCCCACACCTCCACTCTGTGTTTTATCCCATAATTCCACTATATGTACTATCCCATGCTGTCACTCCATGTACTATCCCATACATCTACTCACTATACTATCCCATTTGCCACTCTGTATACTATCCCATACTTCCATTCTATGAAAAATTAGATATTTCTACCGATAGCAATGGGTCCATGGATTAAACGGCCATCTTATTGACAATTGTTATTGTTCATACAAAACGATGTTTGATTTTATTTGCTCACTAGTTTAAGAGATAAATCCCTTACTGATCACAATGTTTGATAATCAATGAGGAAAATTGCACTCTCTGTTACTGTTTATCTTCTAAGTTGTGTTTTAGTCAAAGTTTTTACCCCATTTTTCAAAAGTACACAATGATGGCATGGTCTACATGCAGGTTTCCAATCAATTTAGCAATGGAAGCTTAATTCTTTCTTGAGATAACGATGCGAGCTTCAGACATATTTTAATTCCTTAATTTTAATTTGGCAAAAAAATATAGGTGGTGTCACCAAATTCTCATTAGTCGGACAGACCTGCTTCTCCCCCATTCCCATCACACTTCTGTTTCACAAAAATCTGTGAAAATGAGACAAAACTGCATTCACAAGTTGTTCATATTTGACCGACTTTATAGCCAAAGTCACCTGGAAAAAAGTCAAATTTTGTCAGTACATGTATTATATGACATCAAAGTTCCAGGCACAATGGTTATAGGAAGATGAGCTCATTTGTTTTTGTATTTCAGTATCTATTACACCTAAGGTGTCCAGTGATGTTGAAAAATAGATCAAGGTCAGTCGTATTCCAATCAAACTTGACCCTTGTGCTAATGCACTTGGCACTAATTTGAAGGGGCTAGTACAACTGATTCAAAGATAAAAGTAATGAATTGAATGGATTTTAATCTCGGTAATGGCAGTTTTGGCCACACCACAGGTAGCACCACCAGAACTCTATACACCACAGGCAGCACCACCAGTACTCTATACACCACAGGCAGCACGACCAGTACTCTACACACCACAGATAGTACCACCAGTACTCTATACACCACAGGCAGCACCACCAGTACTCTATACACCACAGGTAGCACCACCAGTACTCTACACACCACAGATAGTACCACCAGTACTCTATACACCACAGGCAGCACCACCAGTACTCTATACACCACAGGTAGCACCACCAGTACTCTACACACCACAGGTAGCACCACCAGTACTCTACACACCACAGGTAGCACGACCAGTACTCTACACACCACAGATAGTACCACCAGTACTCTATACACCACAGGCAGCACCACCAGTACTCTATACACCACAGGTAGCACCACCAGTACTCTACACACCACAGGTAGCACCACCAGTACTCTATACACCACAGGTAGCACCACCAGTACTCTATACACCACAGGTAGCACCACCAGTACTCTACACACCACAGGTAGCACCACCAGTACTCTATAAACCACAGTTAGAACCACCAGTACTCTATACACCACAGGTAGCACCACCAGTACTCTATACACCACAGGTAGCACCACCAGTGCTCTATACAAAACAGATAGTACCACCAGTACTCTATACACCACAGATAGTACCACCAGTACTCTATACACCACAGGTAGCACCACCAGTGCTCTAAACACCACAGATAGTACCATCAGTACTCTAAACACCTCAGAGTTTTGTCTTCATAATCATGTACTTGTAATGTTGTATGCACTGTACATGTATGCGTATTATGTCCACAGTGGTAAAACATACTGATTGCACCTACCCAAGAGAGCGTTCTTCATGATGACAATACGTGTCGGTGAGGCCGAGTGATCAGGAGGGAATATAGACCAAAGGTCTGCTTTATGAGTGACACATACGTCTTAAAACTACATCAAGTTATCACAAAGAATGCTCTCACAGGAATGTGAACCAACTTCATATTACTTTGGTCCACATTCTGAGAATGACTACATGTACATGTATTATGTTGCTTTTTGTAATCTAACCAAACTATTTTACTTGTATTGAGAGAAATGTGGTCAAACCATGAACTCTGTCACTGAAGACTCCGTACTTAAATCCACCTGGTGGCAAGTGGGTAGGGTACTGCAGAAGTGAGTGCGATGTTTACCTGCGTGAGAGATGGCATTTTTTCCGTATCCACCTCTGTATTTTTTTTTCCACGTGCACACCATATCACGTGGACCGGCATTAACCCAACTGATCAGTTTGACGGTTGGCTTGTCCAACGTAAAAACACAATGGTCTTACCTCACCCCAGGTACAAATAAGGGATAATGTGGACACGTAAAATGCAAGGTAAAAAATAAATGCAGCAGTCTTTGGGCAGTCTCTGATGAGTTCGATATAGAACGAAACCGGTCAGACTAACCTAAAGTCTTTACCCAGGCAAAGCTTCGCAGACAGGCTTCTCTCGCTGTCTTGGCCCTTGCCTAGTCTTCTTATTACCTCTGTAAAAAGGGCTGAGCAGTGTGAATGGGTAATCACAGCCCGTTCTCATTGAAACAGATTTTAATATGTCAAGGCCACAGCAAATAAATTCACTTCCTCAACTTTATAGCCGGAGTGACCTTGGAAAAATGTGCGAGTATGATTGATATAAATCAATTGATGTCTCACCTTTAGGAATGCTGTCCCTCTTAGCACTGGCTGTTGCAGCATTTTCACTGTTGTCCCCAGTGCTACCTGGTGGCAGAAGAAAACATACAGTTATGATTCATCACACAAATAGAAGATGACGACAACTGTGACAGTTTTTCTGTTCAGTGAAAGGTGCCACAAGTTAAGTGTACATTTTGAGTGCAGCTCAGTCCAAACATAAAACAAAGGAACTGCGACCGTCCTGTGCTAAGCCAAGCTCACATAAATTGGCTGATAGCAAGCACCAGTGACGATTCTGTGTGACTGTGTACATGTGTGTGGCGATAGGACATGGACCTTGGTTTAGCAGAACACATGTAGCACCACCACGTTCATGTGCAGCAGAAAGTAAGTCACGCTGCACCTGTCCTGTGGTCAGTCAAGGCTGTTCCTGTCCTGTGGTCAGCCTTGTATGCCAACTGCAGCACTTCCTACAAATGATTCGACTGAATGTGACTTGTCATCTGTTTGGCGACAACAGCTTAATCACAGGCCTTGCCAAGGGGAGTGATCACTTGCGCTCCCCTCCATACACACCTGAAGCAATTCCGGGGAGCTGTGGATCACTCACCTACACATTATATTTTACTACACGTTCATATGGGCAGCTCCCCTCATAGCTCATCCTGGATTAGAGTTTACGAGAGCTAGTCTTCATGGCTTGCCAGTAATTTGCTCATGGCAAGGTCTGACTGAGTAGACTTTGGGATGAAAGCTAGGTTGGATGCAGGTCAGAGGTGTTACAGTATTTCTATCACGGAGAGACTTCTTCATCAATGGCAAAATCAAGGCCTCTTTCAAATTGGCAGGCATATCACAACAGGCCACGGACTTGCTTACCAGCAAAGTTATCACTGGCACAAGAAATGGTAGACACTCCTTTAAGAACCAGGTCAGTAATGGGTCAAGGGGAAAAGATTTAGCATGTGCTTCCTTGATCAACTTTAAAACTTCATCTTCTGCAGTAGGATCAACATTTGACAAGGGTGAATTGAATACTTGTGACAAGGAGTCATTCTGGTTTTCCAACTGAAGAATACCAGGGTGACCCGCATGCAAATCACGTCAGCGTCTGCTAATTTTATTGTAAAATAAGCTACAAATCTATTTTGTTTAATTACTCTGTGGACTTGTGCAATGGCAAGGGATTATCTTGGTTATGCTGTATGAGGCCGCTGGTTGTCTGAAACAAGTCCCTTATGTTTGCAGTGGCAGTAATTTTGTTTCTGGAGACATTCTGTCATGAACATTTTCCGATCTCCATCAGAACCCAACCATTTCCACTTCCTTTCTAATCTACGGCGCTCGTGTTTTGCTTTTGCAAGCTCGGTATTGTACCAAAGTGTATGTGGTTTATCAATTATGATCCTTTTCTTTTGGGGTGCATGCTTTTCCAGAAGCTCAGTCAGGACAGCACTGTATTGGTGAACAGCTTCCAAGTACATTTGATTTTGGCACCATGCAAAGTGATCTTATAATGTTGTTCTGGAATGTATCCATGTTCGCACTCTGCCATTTACGACAGGTCATTATTTTGACAGCCTGAGCAGGTTTTACAAATGGCAGTTCGAACACAATAGCAGAATAGAAAGACGGTACAAAATCACCAACAGTTAAATTTTGTATAGAAACTCCATCAGGCTGAGGCAACTTAAAAGGTCATAAAATTCACTGTTGAAGGTGCTGCGTACTTTACTACTGGTCTTTGGCTCTGGGCTGTAGCGGACAACAATATCGGAAGTATCATTTACCAATCTATCAAATTCAAATATATAGCTTCAAATGATGACACAGGGTTCGTGGATTTCACCTCAGATGTAAAATAATCTCTATAAATAAAGGCAATGACAAGACCAGGGTGATCTGAATGTGGGAAATGTTTGCTTATGTATCCTGTGGGTGAAAGCTCATCTGTAATTATGTCATCTGTGACAAGATTTTTAATCATGGTCTTGGTGACAGCTAGGATATCAATGCTGTTTCACTTTATAAAGTCAGCAATGCTGTGTGTTTTATTTCTCACTGACCATGCCTTAAGATAGGCAATCTTTAGACGATGATGTAAAAGGCTGCAAGTGACCTGCTGTTTCCAGTCATGATCTGTACATATTAATGTTAGCTTAATAGGTTTACTAGATATGCAATGGGAAGATTTTAAGCTAGGTCTTTGACTATGAGAGATATGGACAGGTAACGGACATGGAATGTCAATGACTGACCATCTGTGTATATATACTGTTTTGGTGATGTTTGTAAACATTCTGTTGAGGTTACACATGTTATGTTATTTGCTTTTACGGACTCTAGTCCCTCAGAAGTAAAATAGATTCAAAGATTTTAATGTCCTGGTAATCTCGTGCTGTACTCTTTGCTTCCACGGGGCAAACAGTTCAGATCCACTCTATGTAAGTAAGAGTGTTCCACTCTGTTGATGCTATAAACATTGTGGCTGTCAGAGAAAAAAAATAAAGATTTCTAGGCAATGGTGCCAGATTACTACATCTCAAAGTTCATAATAATACCAGGAATCAAACCGTATCATAATGACAATCCAGTCCCGAACATCTCTGTATATTCAATACCAAGTTGGTTAAAAATCAGGGTCCAATCAGCAACATAAAGTACAAAATCACACAGCTTGACAGGAGTGATTTCCGGCTGCTGGCACCTTGCATATGTGACATGAATCCAATTTTAAGCAAAAACTTCCTCTTTTGCCATTTTAAGATGCAAGTAAAAAGAAAACTAAATACTCCACAAATTTTGCAATACTTATTTTTCAAATATTGAGGTTTCATTAAAATGCGACAATTGCAAACCCCACATTGCCCCTCAATACAGCAATTTATGGCAGTAAAGTGGTACAAGTCTTACCTGTCTGCTGGGCAAGTGATGTCAGTTGTGTGGACTGTTTGATCAGTGACACTCTATAGAAATAGTTATTCCAGAATGCTTCTTCACTCACTCTGCAAATAATACAAAATATCACAGTGTATACAAACTGTAACAGTGCATAATTTGCCAAATATGTCCGGAAATATTTAATATCCTAATGGACAACACAGAAGTGTCTTTTTGGTGCACAATGTTTTTTTTTTTTTGCACTGAGACGGAGAACGCCTACACTAAAATTCAGTTTTTCATGAGTTCATATATATATATAAGCAAAATTCCCTATATATACAATTTTTGCCCCTCCATTTCCTGTAATTTATGCTTGATTTTTCTCCTTTGGATAAATTTGCTACTAGTTAGAAATTTGGCATTGTAACTATGGGTGGAACAGTGACCTGGATTTGTACAGTAGTTCTCTTGGACACCACAATATCTTGAAATTCTACAATTCAAAGGATTATAGCCCTGTCAGTGAAACTATATATATATGATTTTGAAATGTCGGCACATGTATTTGAGAAATTTTAAAAATGATTTCAAATGGACAAATTTTAAATCTTTAATATCTGCAAATCAACAATGCACAGACAGAGTTCTATAATGCTATTCAGAAGTGTATGACTATTAGGGCCTTGTATATATCTGGAGCATTCCCAGAGCACGTTTGTGACAAGAGCTGGGATGGTGTTTCTTTTTTTATATTTATGAGATAAGACTTGAGTTAAAACTGAAAAATACCAAAACACTAGCGTCACAATTGCACTCTCAAATGCAAAGAATGAATGGGATAACTACTGAGGAAAGAATTCAGTTCAAGAAAGCAGTGTTAGTCTATAAATCATAACATGGCACACTACTCGACTACAGTGGTACCTGCTGTATGCAGCCACTGCCGTAAGCAGCCACATTGCTTTTTGTGGTCACTAGCCAGGGACATTATTTCTTTGTAAAATTTACCTGTGGTGACAGGTCACCTGCTGTATGTGGCAACTTTTTTCTTGGCTGAAGGGGTGGCCACATACAGAAGGTACCACTGTATATGCAAAACATGTTTCAGTTTGTGACTGATGTACACAATATTAATTTGAGATCTGCTGCCAATAATTTCCTCTATCTCCAGAGACCAAATTCAAGTTATGTGAAAATTTCTTTCAGATACTCTGGATCCATTATATGGAAAACACTTCCAAAAGAGACAAAGGGAAGCAAAAACTGCACCCAAACTTAAAAGATTGTGTACAAAGTACATTTTAGGTTTAAGGTCCCCATGATCTGAGCGGCAGCTTTATATTATGTATTACCTAAATTTGACTACAGTATGCACATCTCAATAACAGTTGATATTTTTCTGCTTTTGTCACCCATGATTGAACCTGGATTATTGTTCTACATCTTTTTTTTTTTATAAAAAACATTCTGTGTACTGAATTCAGAGCCTCCAAGCTAGCATATGTTAAAAGTGGGAGATCTCCCTCCCGAAAGTACTGAAAAGCGGGAGGGTGAGCGCTGAAGGCACGTAGCATAGCTAGGGGATCTGGGGGCATGCTCCCCCCAGGAAAAATTTGAAATTTACGCCTCGATTTCTTGCATTTTGAACCATTTTAGGCACCAGCATAGATATATGCTGTGCGTATATAAACTAGGCAAAATTAATAACCCTCCCCTTAAATAATTTAATAGTGTACCCATACTGTTTTAGGTAATTTAAAGATACGCACATGTATGTATAGCATAATCCTTTGATTACATCATGTGCACAGATGAGCAGAGTTGGAGCCCATGCTTGACTGCACATGGGCTGAATGGGACACAAAGTCAAAAAGTGCACTTCGCAGAGAGGATCATGTGTGGTCTTTCCTGTCCCTGTTAGGACCCTCCTGACCATTGATTTTTCTCACCATACCTGTGTAGTGTGGCCAGAACCTGTGCCAATCATGGGTATAAAGGTATGGGGTTTTTTCTGTCAGTTATGGATTCGCCATCACTGGTCAAACTGTGAACATCACCATGCCAAGGCTATCCAAAATGGACAGGGCAAGAGCCATAGGTTGCATTGAAGCCGGTGACAGTTGCAGAGCTGTCGCATGGGCAATGGGTGTGAACCACAAATCCATCAATGAGTTGTTGAGAAAATACTGAAACACAGATGTTGCAGATTTACGACGCCCGGGAAGGCCAAAGCTGACCACCAGGCAACAAGACCGTTTCATCGTCAATGCAGCACTGAGGAGTAGGAGCCGCACAGGTCCTGATATTCAGAGCCAGCTGGAGAGAGCCAATCCTCACCAAAGACGCATGTCCACCCAGACTGTTCATAACAGACTGCATGCTGCTGGTTTAAGGTCCCAGAGCATGGTGAAAAAGCCGCTTCTTACCCCACATCACAAGGTTGCTCTGTTGCAGTGGACAAGAGAACATGTCCATACAACACATGCAGGATGGAGCAATGTTCTCTTCACTGATGAGTGTCGCTTTTCCCTCCACAGAAGTGATGGACGTGTTCGTACATGGAGACGGCGAGGGGAGAGACACGCTGCTTGTTGTGTTCAGCCCACAGTTGCATAGGGAGGGGCAGCATCATGGTGTGGGTGGTCATCTCTGCTAATGGCAAGACAGACCTTGTCATCATGGAAGGAACAATGAAAACCAGACCGTACATAATGGATGTCCTGGAACCCCATGTTATTCCATATGCTGGTGCCATTGGAGACAACTTCATGCTGATGCACGACAATGCCAGGCCACATGTTTCAGCTCTGGTTCGTGATTATCTGGATAGTGAGAGTGTTGAGGTGCTGGAATGGCCAGCATGCTCACCTCTACAGGTACTCTTGCGAACTTGTGATTCAGACTTTGTCTGCTTATTGACACTGTGCAATGAAGCGTAACTTATTGACACAGTGCAATGAAGCGTAACTTCATTTGATCAGAATTTCCTCTACAGATCTACTCTAAAGTGTATACAGAATAAAAGAAACATTGAATATATTCAAAATATGTGTGTGGGTTTTTTTTATATAAGAATTGCTTTTAGTGGAGGGTTATTAATTTTGCCTAGTTTAGAACAATAACATGGCAAAACAGTAAAACTTAACAGCCACCGATGGAATAATGCTACTTTTTTTTGTAACTCAAGAAAGCACAGTCGTCATTCTTTGCAAGGTCATTGCAATGACAGGGCACCTGTCTTTTCGGACCTCATTTCAAATGTCCCTGGTGTACTGTTGCATGTTGTTTCAGCTCCAGTGACAAACAACCTGCTTTATTTGATCACTGTTAGTCCTGCCATCGGGGTGGCCTCTCGGAGGAAGGACGACTCTACAACACTTAAGTTCTGAAGTGAGCTACTGAGGGCCAGTTTGACACTTGTTTGCAAAAGAACATGCTGGCACCCATGGTGGCAAGTTTGAACCAACCATTTTAACTGGCCGCTCAATGACTTCATACAGCATCAGGCAACCAATATATCCGTCATCAACTGACTCTTAAGATAAGATGTGAATGAAATCAGTATCAAATAACCTCTGATCTATATTTGCCTGCGACAAGCCACACTTGCCCACAGGGATAGCTGTTGTTGCAATTACTAGCAAATTTTATTTCTATGTATCTGTATTGAATAGAGAGCAACCAGAGATAAGGTAAACTACAACAGTTATTGCAGACAGACTGGATACTCCCTGCTTTGCACATGCATGGGACCTGTGACCTTGAAAAAATGAGGTCAAAGTCATCATATGTCATCAGGTCAAAAAACAGTGTCAAGGGGAGTTAATTTGAGTTTGATGTGGCCTCTGAATCAGGAAATATTCTGCTTCCAAGGATTCTGCCACAGACAGACACTTGGACAAGCTGAATACAGTATAACCTCCCCTTCCCAACCCCTCCCCCAAACAAACTTTCTTTGTGTGTGTGTTGGGGGTGGGAGGCATAATAATAATGGTACAGGTCACACACCTTGAGTCAAAACTACATCATATGACCCTCTGTTCCTTGTACTTACTGCTTGGGAACCAGCTCAAATCTCATTTTATCCAGATTGGGGTCTTCCTGTAGCATCACTGCTGCCACTGGGGAGAATGTCTCAAAGTCAAACTGGAACTGAACTCCTGCTGGGGGATTACGCAGAAAATTTCTTTTATCCTGAAACACAGTGAAAAAAAATTCTTATGAATCATGTTTATTTCACATGGTCAACATTTGAGACCTTTCTTCTTTGGCGTTTTTTCAATAGCTTTATTTAAATGTGTATAAATTTTCACTGTTTTTGTATTTTTGACATTTTGCTGCAGTTTTAATTTCACTGTTTGGACACAATGCTAACATAGTTTCACTATCTTTCTTTTTTCTTGGTTTAGTGCAATCAGCGAAAAGAGTACAGCGAAATTAAAGCAATTTACAGAACGAGTAGCACTCCAACAGCCCCCAAAGAGTTCTATCAACAACATAACAAGGTCAGGCAGTTTCTCAAAAAATAACTTTACACTGTACTTAAATTTCGCTGCTGTTGCTCTCTCTGATGAGCTCATACTTGTATGACGCCCCCCGACTTACTGATGACAAAGCCATGATTTGTGACTTCATTGCCTCCTCTTCATTGTATCCGACCCAGGGAGCCACAGCCGCTTCCTTCCCCTTCTTTTTGTCCTTCTTCTCGGTCACAAATTTCTCTTGTTCCCTGGTAAATTCACCCAAAATTGTCTGCAAATATTGAAATAAATTAGAATCACATTTTTATCACTTGCTCTTGAATAACTGGTTCCATAAAAGCATAGAAAGGAATCTTCAAAATTGGACCAGCAATTATTTCTATTGCTTTTCATTTTGTCACATGTAGTCCCAATGGATAATGTTGCAGATTGAACTATCTTGTGCAGCTTTGAAAAACCCAATCTCTTAATTTTTGAAACTGCACCAGGGGACAAGTTAATTGTTCAGGCTGGACAACAAAAAGATTTACCAAGGTGCTGCCATCTAGTGACTGCAAGTTATGTCTGTGTGCCAACACAGACATTCTCTTTTGTTTTTGTCTGTTGCATCTTTGAAGAATTTTGCCTTTGTATAAAATGCACTGGCAGTTTTGGTGTGAAGCAAATGCTCTTTTCTTGTTTTTCCTTTTCCTTTGCTTGCCCATATGTTTGCCTGCATAGAGAGACTCCACGCTACAAAAGTTTACTAGGAAACAGGTCTGAGCTTGCAGCTGTGACCTGTGCCCTGGGTAAACATTGGCAGAATGAAATAGGTCTAGCGGGCAACCTGAATACAGGTGCTCTCACATAACATTCTGTGAATCGTTGGATTCACAAACTGGCACTGACCAATCACAGGCCATCAAGAGCTGTGATGAAGAACAGTAATGCAATGCAGTCACAAAACAGTTGATGACCATACACCATAACGACTCTGTGGATCCAATGTAAAACAGACCGACAAAAAATTACGCAAAGTTCACCTTTTTGCCCAAGATACTTTTCAGACTTGGCAGCTTGTTTCACTACATTGTGGCCTTCTCAGTTCTGTGATATTTAATCTTGTAATGAGTCCATTGATCTGTGAAACTTGAGACATAAAGGAGTCTGTTTTAGCAAGTGCAAGTGCAGGTGACTGGCGAACTCTGTGTGTTTTCATCTTGTTCTGAAGGACCTGGTGATGCCACAGTGAATCCCAGAAGGGCATATCTCAAAATGTCAATACATGTACTACTTTCCAGTGATCTTCAGTATCTTACAAGATGGAAAACGTTCTTGGATCATTTCCACTATTACATGTACTTGCAGAAAATATATATGTAGAGTTGTGTAGGCACACCAAAATCTGACATTATATGTATACATACACACACACACACACATATATATATATACATACAATAATATTATATTAAACAGTATGACCAATATGATATGATTCGGTACAGCAGGGATCTGCTATTGAGATAGAATCAAGGATAGTAGGTCCCTGCATGCTGATAGTGCATGGTCTATAAATGATATGGGTATCCTTATCACCAGAAACACGTCAGTTAAGTTGTGAATGCAATAAACAACTGTTATGAAAACAGGGACTAAAGATCAAAACAGTGGTCAACAGCTGTTGGTACTTGAGACTCAGACAGATTACCTGGAAAACAATTTGCACGAAAAAAACTTGCCACTGCATTTTACCAATGGTGAATCACTGATGAAAAACAAAAAAATGCAAGGGGAAGGAAGATCTTAATATCACTGCAAAACAGTGGTCTCCTGCCTTGTGAGACCACCCCAAAGTAAGGCCCAAAAGTGGCCTCTCAAAACAGGTGGCCTCTCATTAGAGGTACAGTAACACGGAAAAGATAAGAGCAGGGACCTGCCAAAAGTGGTCTTTCAAGCCAGGTAGTCCCTCACTGGAGCGGTCTCTCAAGACACCACCTGCTATAGAAGCTAATCAGAGATGTATACATGCCAATGATGGGCAAGAAAATTCCATCATGGGTTTACTTGTCTGAGGAAAAGTGACCCTACATTTTACATGTTCTTTTCTAAATTAACACTTGTCCTGCGTCAAATTCTTTTTGGTCATCCATCTTGATGTGTGACCTGCTGACCCCATAAATGATAAGGGTCATCTATTCACTGTGATATGTATATATATATACCTATGACTTTTTTTCATGAGGGTGACTCAGTTATCCTCACTCATCTCTCCTGAGGTCCTCAAAATACAGCATGATGTTTCAGCGCATATACAGACACTTTGGCACAGCGTGTATCTAGCAGTTCAACACTTGTCTTGTCTTTCTATTGTTACTTATGCTAGCCCAATCAGAAGGTGAGCCCAGTTGAATGAAATTTCAAGGTGTTAAAAATCATTGCAGTGTCACCTTGTGGATAAACTTGGTAGATGTTCAACCAAGGTGCATCCCAACTACGTTTGAAGAGGATCTAACATTAAACAAAACTTTTTCAGACTAAGTAGAAAAGTGGATGTTGCACAATGAAAACAGTGAGGGCAAGAAACCAGTTGACTGACATATCAGCTGAGCTAATGCTCAACCAGGCTCATTTTTTGCCCACGACGCATCAAATGTCAAACCTTACCTTTTCTTCCACTGTGTCTTTGATCTGCTTGGCAGTCTTTGCCACCTGCTGTGTGGCTGCTTTCCCAAAGCTGTACAGGTAACCTGGGAAAAAAAGAAAGAACAATTACAAGAAAAAAAAAAACACACACAAACAAAAAAAAAAAAACAAAAAAAAAAAAACAAAAACACCTATGCACTTTAAATTCTTATATCCACCTGCAGGCAAATTCCATTTCCATCATGGTACAAAAACATTTGGTGCTGGTATCAGCTTTCATTACTTTGAGCAACAATGAGCACACGGGGCTAACCATTTTTTCCTCCCTGTATGGTCCTCAGGACAAGCTCTGTTTACTGTTTACACTTGACTTGCCCCCCCCCCCCCACTACTTTTTTGGGGGCCTGTCTTGATTGGCTTTTCAGTTGTTCTGGGCTACAAGATATGCAAATTGGTGAAACCTGACATACTACTAGTTGTTCCATGATCAAATATTATAAATGGCTGTCCATTTGTCAGCACTTAGAGACCGCTGGCTGTTTTCACTAACAATGTCTTCTTACTGAGGCCTGGAAGACTAACGGACATGTAGCACTAAAACATGCATGTCACGTACATGTAAGACAACCACCACTTCATATCAAGACCTATGGGGTGGGTGGGTTGGTGGGAAATGGAAGTTGCATTGAGGCAAAAAGAATATCTTCTTCACCAGTAATGTGGACAGAGAGATGAATTCAAATGTCATGATATCTATAGTTCAAACTTAAATTCCTATGTATTGGCAGGCGATGAGCAGTTTCTAATGAAGTATGTCACCTGACTATATGTTGCATCATTTCAAATTTTGACCAATTTGGTGTCAATCAAATCTTATTTTCTGGTTCAGATTTTACTTCCTCGACGATCCCACTAAATTTCATGAAAATTCACAAAAAGTTAAAGATGCGGTTTATGACTGTTCACACAATTTTCATATTTCTACTCATGTATTACATAATAGTGTTGCTGGTGCCACCAACTTAAAAACTGTGGACATCATTGGGAAGTTACCTCTTAGTCTTATATAGACACCATTGCCAAATTGCCTCTTTCAAGTGCCAGTGACCTGGGATAAACAGGACAAGGTCACCCATGTTGCATGATATATTTGTGTAGGCCTGATCTGACAAAATGATGGTACAATTTTGGCCTAGTTAGCTGAGCCAATTTTTTTTTTTTCAGATTCAGAATTGTATCTCTTTCAACACATTTTGGCTTGTAACTTCTATCAAAATGGATTGGCCCACCCCCACACCAGTAGATAAATTATCATATCCCAAAACAAATACACTCATTCATATTTAAATTTCTATATGTTTTATTTTACGACAAACTCAATAAACTTCTCATGAACCTTGAAAGTTTTCAACCAACAGCCCATCAACCAGCAGAACACAAATTCATTCACTCACTTTTCAGCCAGTTTTTTCTCTTCAATTATTTTCCAAAAATTGTGAAAATTTCTGGTATATTTAAAACCAAGGATAGTCAAGCAGATTTTTTGACAGCACCAGGACATCCCTTTTGATTATTTCTGAGTTTCTGTGTTTTTGCGTGTGTGTGTGTTTTTTTGTTTTTGTTTTTTTTGTTTTTTTTTTGGGGGGGGGGGGGGGGAGGAGGGGGAAAGAGTCTCCAGTAATCTCAGAGGGTCACAGGGACAGAAAGTTTCAATAAATCTATTCAGCAACATTTTCAGGATCCTCTTTCAGTTGGGATTTCCAGGGGGTATCTTGTGCCCTTTAAGCTCAAATTTGGGGGGTCATAAGTTATGCATCATACATGTACATGTATATGCACATTTTTGCTTAAAAAGAAACACTGTTTACATGGTGTCACATGACAACTGCATATCCTGCCAATGAAGTTGATTCAATGTTAATCCCTTAAACTGTCATAACTTTGAACCCCATGTACGCAATTTTTATGTTAACATTGTAGATATACATGCAAATGTACTTGTACATGTTATGTTTTCTTATAGCAGTGAGGCTACGCAAAATTATACCCGGCCCCCCTCCAAAAAAAAAAAATGAAAATCAATAAAAATCAGTCCCCTGTGACCCCCCCCCCAACTTTAACTGTTAAGATTCATATGTATATAAACATCATCAGTAATGCCTGTGACTAAATACTTTTAAATAGATTGAGTCTACAAAACCAGTCTGAATAGAGCATCTTTTTTTTCTTACCTTTTGCATCAAATATGTTACAATGAAACAATTTGGCACAAAAAACTAGCACTGCATCTTTTCAAAGTGGTGAAAGATCAATTTACCCAATTTGAAGTTTTGACATATGCCGAAGGTACTGCCCTGTGCCTGAACCCCTTAACTGCCATGCCCATGATAGTCCCACACGGCAAGGGAAAATAGGGACAAGAAGCCCATGGGCCTAATGCTGTGCTGGCACCATGGCTATATTGCTCCTCTTCATTTCAAAGTTGCGAGTCCTCAAGGGGCTTCTGAGCATATGAAGCTTATGTAAATTTAGTGTGTACTATGTCCACCTGATGGCACTTCGCTCCATATGTAATCATAGCTTATTTGTGCAATTCCTGTGATGGATATTGTTGCATGTGTAAAGACAACAATGAGCAAGTCCTTAACTTTATGTCTTGAGTGACCATGGGACAGAAGATCAAGGTCACCCAGATTACATAACACAAAAGGCCCACAGGACCGGTGCTGCGCTGACATTGCCATCGATGTTCAAGCTACACCCTGCCATTACAAAATCACATCTTTCAACTTTACAGGCATGGTGACCTCACAAAAATAGGTCAAGGTCATGGATGTTACATAACATTCTACCTCTGGCCATGGTCTATATATCCTATAAATTTGGCAACTCTAATCCACTTTCTTTTCTAAATATGGAATTTTATGTCTTAAAACACATTTTGGCTCATAATTTCTGTTCAATTATAGGTGGTGCCACTAGTATTATTAGCAACTTAGACTTTAACTTCCCCTACAATCCCACCGAATTTGATTTGGTAAAGATCTGCCAAAAAATTAAAGATGTTACAGTGTTCACAAGATTATCGTATTTTGACCCCCATATTGCATAATATTATAGGTGGTGCCACCAATATTGAGATGGACCTAGATTTTTATACATCCTATACATCCTGAAAGTTATAATGGGCTAACTTGAAAACTGTGGACAGTATTGCTGTCACAAGATTTTCACATTTTGACCTGTATATTACATAATACTATAGGTGGCACCACCAACATTGATGTTGACAAACATTTTCATGCACTTTAAAACTCCTAAATGTTATATGGGCTTATCTAAAAAATTGTTGGGTGCTGGGCATTCACAAGATGACCCCTATATTCCAACTGGCCATTTGACCTTGACCTTCAACTCAGATTAAAAAATTGTTCTGTTCAAAATATGCACCCCACATCCAGCTATCCATATATGGATAATATGATCGGTCTCTTTGAATTGGGTTATAACTTTTTGAGTTATTGACGACAAACAACTTGGATGCATGCCAAACTACATAATTACTGGGTCACAGTGACCCAAAAAGTAGGTCACCAAGTACATGTACAGTTTCATGTGTTATGTAATCAAGTGCAATACTGATCTGGAGGCTCAATTCTTTTTGCCATTGATGTCCAAGCAACACCTTTCCATTACAAAATCACCTTTTCAACTTGACAGGCATGGTGACCTCACAAAAATAGGTCACGGTCACTGATGTTACATAGCATTCTAGCTTTGGCCATAGTTTATATATCCTATAAATTTGGCATGTCTAATCCAATTACTTTTCCAAATATGAAATTCTACATCTTAACCTATTTTGGCTGATAATTTCTGTCAAATCATAGGTGGCACCACTTGTATCACAAGCAATTTAGACTTTGACCTGCCCCGCAATCCCACTAAATTTGGTGAAAATCTGCTAAAAATTGAAGACGCTAGAGCGTTACAACATTTCCACATTTTGATCCCTATATTACATAATATTGTAGGTGGCACCACCATTATCAACAGGGGCCTAGATTTTCTTACACCCTATATATAAGTCCTGAAAGTTATATTGGGCTAACTTGAAAACTGTGGATGGTATCACGCTACCAAGCAAAAGTTTACGGATGGATAGACATCAGCGGTCGCACATGCTCTGCAAGCTTTGTTCAGCAGAGTCAACCCCCCCCCCCCCATTTTTGAAAATTCGGTAATACACTTGCATTTCAACTTCCTTCGTGCCAGGAAAAATGTTTATAAACATTCTGTTCACCTTCAAGGCACTGTGGGCCTCTCCTTGCCATTGTGTACAATGTTCAGTTTCTCAACTTTCTGGATCCCTCACACGAGGTTGCTCTGACCTTATAACCTCTTAAGTGCAGACATCAACCGATCATGTTACCAGTGATGAACAAAATCTATTCTAGCCAAGAGCGACCTCTGGTGAATGTCACAAAAACTATTGTACTGCATTGATAATGCCACGTTTGGATATACATGTATTTTGCAAACTGGTCTACTAAAGTTACAATATATGTAAATTTACCTGTAATGACAAAAATTGAACAACTGTAGAACTGCTGTATATGTGTTTATACATTCACATTTTATACTCGAGTGATCATCAGACACCAAGCTTGTAGGTTTGTGTACACATATATGCCTCATACTTTTGTTTTCAGGCCGCCAAAGGGCTTGTACTGTTCAATTTAAAAATGCTTGAAAAATTGGCAATAAGGTGTGTTTGGCTATAAAAGGATATTTCCAGCCCCGCAGGCTTGTAAGGGGTTAAAGTGCTGTATATGTGTTTATACATTCACATTTTATACTCGAGTGATCATCAGACACCAAGCTTGTAGGTTTGTGTACACATATATGCCTCATACTTTTGTTTTCAGGCTGCCAAAGGGCTAGTACTGTTCAATTTAAAAATGCTTGAAAAATTGGCAATAAGGTGTGTTTGGCTATAAAAAGGATATTTCCAGCGCCGCAGGCTTGTAAGGGGTTAAAGAAATGCTTTGCTCACTCTTACATTGGGGAATGTGGAAAAAAAAAATGTGCAGACTCAGCTTTTTCATGCTTTTTTTCAGCCCCTTAATGAAAAACAAACATTTTGGTCCATATTTTGAATGACCTATGACCTGTACATTGCTAAAAAGTTTAGAACAGGTACCTGCATGTATTTCTACCAATGTCTGATGTTGGTTGATACACATCTCATGCTGGTGTTCCCATTTCTGAGTGTCTTAATACCCTGTCAAACTTACTGAATGCATTGGGAAGATTGTAGTTTCACCAAAATACAAATCTGTCACAGAATGGCACTTGAACTGTTTGAAGAAAGCTTCCCAGCAAGACAAAAACCATGTTCCCTTTCATGATTCTAGACATTCAAATATTACATGTAACACTAGTCCTGCTTTGAACCAATATGCATCTTAGTATGTCAGACCATTAACATTTCCATTGATGTCTGTTTTAAAACTAGGTAGACAAACTTCTTGGAATAGCAGAATGCAATTGCATTACTTTACCAACATAGTGCTACATGTAGTTTGATCTCTAAAAAATATGAATCTGTCACCAGAATGACCCTTAGTTATTCTATTGAACCTGAGGTATCATACTAAAGATGAAGTTCATTTGAATTGCAGTTATGAGCGTTTGGCGTTCTGGTGCTGACATGCATTTGCTTGGGCATGAAATTAAGGGGACTCTTGGAGAACGACACTCCTTACATTTTATATGAGGTGTCAGTATATTTTATTATAAAAATTAATAACTTACAATAATAGCACAGGGACTCCCAAGTCAAAAACCTTAGTTTCAAGGGTTCTTAAAATGACGATGAAACAGGTCATTGCTTTATCAGTTTATGGCCTATTAAAAAAAAAAAAAAAAAAAAAATCGTCAACACCAGAATGTCAGATCCTCACATCCAAATGATATTTTTACATCAGTTTAATTAATATTCCTTGTTCTCTGATTGCAAATATTAAAAACATAATATTTATAGATATCAATGTAAAGCTAGTACCTGTGTCTAAAAAATTGTATTTAAGACTTTTCAAAATGAGCTTAAGTTAAAATTTCAAAGGATCATTGAAATTTTGCAAGTTTCAAAATTTTGTATAAAAACTTAAAGTTTAAACCAAACACTTTATGTTATCTTTGAAATATAGTTTTGCATCTAAAATATGCTCTGTTTATTGTGATCAAAACCAAATGTTTATCTGCAAATGTACTTGAGCTAATTTTTTGTTTATACTCAAAATATGCAACAAGTAATTGTAACTTAAAAACTACTTAAAATTTAATGACTGAACAGTTACAAAAGACCTGTTAACAGTTTTATATTCATCAAGGTGTCTACTTTCATAAAATACAATGTTTTTATGGGTTCAAATGAAAGTTGTAGACTAGACAACCAGATAATTAACAAAAACTGACATTTTCTGATTTGATTGTTGTAAAGTACAGCAGCCCTTAAATATACTTAAAAAAAATAAATACCCAGTTGCCCATCTAATTGACCATAATCCATTCAACATTAAGTTTTAAACAGCGGCCCAAGGCCTAATGCTCTGTTGACATATATACAGATAATTAATAGAAAATTGGGTGAATAAGAAGGAGACAAAAGCAAATCAAGGTCATCCAGGCCCAACCCTTTTCTCTGACACTATTATACATAGAATCTCCAAATTTGGCATGATTGTACCTCCATACAAGGAGTTGGGCCTTTTTATGCAGAGAGGAATGAAGATGTTTAAAATTATGCACAATAGGGGCACTTGAAGTTTTAAATCTTGAATATCTTCAAAACTATTATAGATAGAGACGTCGTTTTAACTTCTACTAGGGGGTTATTGACCATTGTCCATGTAATGAATCTAAAACAAAAGTTGTAGCAATTAAAATTATGCTAATTAGCACCATTAGAAATTTTAAATCTTGAATAACTTCAAAGCTATAATAGAGATGCCATTCCAACTTCTACTCCTGTGTTATAGAATAGTTGTATATTGCCATACCAATATGCTTTGAAGACACACACACTGATTTGCTATGCCGCAAATCATCTTTCCTAGTTTTCCATATTTTTGGCAATTACCTGGTTTTTTTTTTTTGGTCATGAAAATTTAATATAATTTAAACTAACTGACGAAATAATTTGTCACTCTATCTATTGACCATGAGTATAAGATACAAATTAAGGACAATTTCCATAATAATGCCTGTCTTTTGCGACTGCTACTTTCTGGTGCCCTTTTTGATTGTCATTACAAGTTTTAAAATGCAGTTTAACATGAAAGGTATCATTCCCTCTTAAAAAGCTGGGGAAAACATTGTACTTGTATATATTTGTGTGTGTCTATATATATATATACATACACACAATTGTATATAGCATTAGAATCCAAGGGCAAATAAATATATGTCATAAATAGCTGTCTTCGTCCCTTTATTACATGAACATATATGTACACACACACAAACTGGTCTGATCTCACTGGTTACAATTAAAAAAAAAAATCTCACTGCATGCTAGAGCAAATCATTGATATTTGTTGCTACTCTACATACTAATCATTTCACACTCCAATTCTTTGGTTATTAAATTGTCATAACAGTTCTTATGGACTGGAACACTGTTATGCTCTAATGGGTCTAAGCAAGCAGTACTGGTACTACATAGACATGTATTTGTAATTGAGGATTACACAATGCATGTTTCTATCCTGGAGATCCATCAGTTTTTTTTTTTGGATAAAAGACAAGCTGACATAGCTCCAGACAGTGAAGTAACATGCTTCTGTGCATGCACACACATATGTACATGTATTGCAGCATAAAGTTAATAGCATTACGACTCAGCTATTTTGGGACTTCGAGATCAACTCAACATGACAAGTATGAGATTCTCTGTATTTTATTGAGAACCCAACTTCTGCCACAATTGTTTGGATTTTTTCCTTCTTGGCTCTCATTAACTACAAGACTTAATCCTTTCGATGCAGTGAGTTAATTGTACTGTGGATAATAAGTTGCCTAGGAGAGAGGTTTCACAGTAAAATACAATTAATTATGCATGCAAGATAGTTCTCTTATAACAGAATGTTGGTAGATAACTATAACCACATTGTACCTGTTGTGGTAGAAGGGGAAGAATGTTGGTAGATAACTATAACCACACCACATTGTACTTGTTGTGGTAGAAGGGGAATGTATCATTGGAAAATGCAGAGAATTTATCATAAATTGAAATTCCTCAACTTTTGTTTGCATTCCATAAGAAATGCCTATGACATATATGTAAACCTATTAAACTGGAAGTGGCACCTACATCTAGAATAGTGTCAAAGATAACATAAGGTTTAAAATTTCAATTGCCTGTAATTTGCATAATTTTGAAAATATCAATTTTTCCAGACCAGAGGATCAATTCAAATAATAGGGCTATGGTCACATAACATTTTGGATTTTTAGGTAGAATGGTATCGATGAAAAGTTCTGCACAAAATTTAGACAGAAACAAAGAAATAAAAGAATTTTGCAAAAACAGAATGTGTGTACACAGACATGATGGCATGAGCTGACATTTAAAAAATATTTATAAATTAACTGCCGAAACATAAGGATAACACTAAATATGTATTCCAGGTCCTGTATGTTACCATAGTTACCAGGACAATGGACATTAAGATCTGGCGTACAACTCAGTTCCATCTACACTGCTCTAGCAGGTTTTAAATTGGGAGCCAGACCCAGCTCTGTAGCAACAGCCTAATATAAGACAGGCATTACAAACAGTAAAGGCTGAAGACATGACATTACTGCCACTTGCTAATCTTGATCATTGTGCACTGCAATGCAGCATGTGGATTGTGAAGGGGCGTGACCTGTACTGATTGCTGTCATTGTCATTTGGCAGCAAATTGAATATGGCAGACCAAGATTAAATGTTAATGAAGACTTATGATACACACTAGCCATGGAAGTGCTTGACAGTGATTGCCCCAGTATTATCTCCACACACAGAAGGGTATGACATTTCTTTCAACAGTCCTGGTAAACAATTCATGATTGACCAGCTTGCTTTGGTTTGAATGAAGTATTCAGCAAGGTTACTACTTAATTCCTTGCACATTGTTTCACTCAAATTCACTGCTCTGAAGGACCAGCAACTTAAACTATTTTCATTTAGGCACACTGAAATATTGTACTAGGAGTTGCTCCTCCAGCCCTGCACTCACCATTTTTTTCTTCTTATCTGTCATGCAACTCATTGATCAAACAGAAAAGGACATAAACCTTTAATCTGGGATGAAAATAAAGTTTTTATGTCAGGAGGAACAAACCAAGGCCTGTTCTGATGTTAATAATAATATTCTGTATATTTATTGATATCATGGTCATATGAACTGAACCCTTTTTTTGGAAGAAATGCATATACATGAAACAATGTATTTTTCATACGCAGAGAGTATTTCAAACAAAACTAAGCCATTTATGAATTATCTAGCATGGCCTGAGGGAAGTGTCATACCCCTCTGTGTTGGAGGATAGTGCTGGGAAGGCTTTATCAAGCACTTCCAGTGCTCATTATGGCAGGTATGATTATTCAAGTCAAACCCACAGCTGTCTTCGCTTTTTATAGTGTCACCTTTTCACATAGTAGTCGGTTCCTCACTTTGTAGACAGAAAAGTGGCCCACCTTTCATCTTTTTTCCATGCAAATGTATGAATCTATGATATTTTAAAAATATATACGTCAG